>JAPMOR010103087.1:1305044-1395624 GCA_026543865.1 Argiope aurantia
ATATATATAATATTTTAAAATTTTAATTTAATTCAAATTAATTTCATTCTCTTATTTCCTGATCCAATTCCGCTTTCTCTACTTAATTATAGTCTGTGTATTTTCTGTAGGCGGTTCAAGGTCACATTTTCTACCGCGTTACTTGCAACAGACCACCAATAACGAGGTAGAAAATATGACCTTGAACCGCCTACATAATTCCAGGGAAGCTTTATAAAATTGCTGAATCGGCTAAACGCCGACACTTTCACACGGTCTGCATAAAGGGACAAACGACCGTTGACTTTACAAATTTTTCTAAAAAATCCCTGTGTTTCCCTTGCTTCTTGATTGACATGCTATGGAAATCCCTATTAAAACATCACAGTATATAAGATAATTTGGGATAAGGGATAATTTGTTTCTCGCTTTTTTACGCCACTTCTTGACTAATCTGTGGCTGTGAGCGGACGTGCTTGTCCTCGCTGCTTGTACATAAACATGCCTGCCTTCTGAGAGAAAATAAAGCGAACTTTAAAACTTCAATGAGTCTTCTGCATTCTGCTTCAAACGAAATAATGCTTATATATATTCGTCAACATTGTCCTGCTCTCGAATTGGGGAATATTAGCGGAATTGATTTTTCGACTGTCTTAAAAGTTTGATCAGCCTCTAAAATCCGAACAATATATATCTACCAATAAAGATGATCTTTATCATAAATACAAGGAAAGTAATTTAATAAACAATGTGTTATGGAATCGAAATGAAGAAATTTTTTAAAGGTATAAAGTTCGAAATATGTATATTCGAAAATATTTATATTATATATGAATTAAATATATTATTATATGAATACATCGAATAAATTATTATATATGAATTAAAAAGTTTTAAAAATACAACTCATACCTTCCTCTCGCATACAATCTGAAATAAATTCGAATGATAAGTCTATTATTCCATCAACGGGTATACCCTTTCACGAAGCGGATCCAAAGCAATGGCTCTGGCTCAAAACGGAAGATGATGCATGATTTTCAATGGTCATGAAAATTCGACCAGCATCGAAAGTTCGGCCAAGCATGTCCAGCATAGAACGCTGGAGTGAGGTGGAACCTCTGAGCCGCCTATGGTCAGCGCTTTCTTTAGGATGGAGAATTATCATATGGATTAGTTTCTTTTCCACTGTCTATTTTTGTGCCCCTTAAAGCGGCAGAGAGGGGATTCCTATTCAAACAAAGTGATTTACATGATGTTTCCGTTCATATATGCTATAATTTATGTAGAAATGACGCGCTAGAACAAGTGCAAAACATACATTACCATAAGTGTAGGAAATATTTTATGGCTGATGATCAGATTTTGGCTCTGTAATGCTGTCTTATGGGAAATTGGTATTAGTGTTTTTAACCCTAAGTTTTTTTTTAATGATCTGTTGGAAAAAAATATCGCTGCCGATTATTGTTGGAAAATCTAAAAGACTCTGAAGGCTGTTGGGTTTGCTACTCCAACTAAAATAAGATCACATTTTTCCTTCATCTAAAAGTGTTAAGTTTTATACTGCAATGCGCAACTGTAGATTTCAATCTTTCGTTGTGGCTTTTACATTTCCTTACATCTTGAATAGAGGAGAATAGGTGATGTAGATTGATAAAGATTTTAAGCAAAACTTATTTTTCATTGAAAAATCAAATCTTCAAAATCAGCTACATTTAGTTGTTTATCATAATGCAGTGAGATATATAACATTCCTTATAAAGGAAGTTTACTTATTTACTAGATTAATTATACACTAGGAAGGGGCCTTCACCTTTTTGGCAGCTTAGAACAACAATATAAAGATTACAAATGCCTATTTTAACAAGAAAAAATGAATATGTAAAATTTTGAAAAGCATTAAGGAATTTAAACTTATACGTACTGGTATAGAAAGGATAAAACGAAGCTTTTTTATTTTATTTTAATTAAAGGCAATGTCAACTACTTCGTTAAGCTATTTGCTTTGAATCTCAAATTTCAATAAATAACATCTATTAATTGTATAAGTGCTGTAACTAAAATTAAATAGTGGAGTGTATGCGAGAAAGTTTTGCGGATGCCACTTCCACTAGTTTACTCTTGTCATGGATAAAGCTGTAAGTCTGAGCATCCAGTAGAGTGAGTTTGACCAAGTCAGGTCCTCATAGCATGAGGTCATGAAATCAGCCTTTCAAAAACGTTAATTTCGCAGCCTTCATGGAATGTTTCTTGCTATGGCAGTAAGTAACTACGGAAACTAAATTATTGGCAATGAAACAACACTAAGTTACAAGATATTGACCATCCACACCTTAACAAAGGCAGCGGGTGCTTAAAGCTGCCAAGTATAGTGAAACATAATGCTATTCTTTCATTGCTTTAATACATTCAACGCTACCGAAGAGATATCTCGTCTTTCAGATACTTCTAATTACAGGTTTCTGTGGGCTAAAATTTGTCTCTTATGCCAGTTTAGATAGGTTGAACTTTCTAATATATATCTGAAGAATACTTTTACTTTTTTGAAAAGCGTTGAAAGTGTTAATTAGTTGCTGACATTAATGGAGACCAGAGTGGAAATTTTTCATAGCACTCTATTTGACAGATGTTGTTAGACATAGGACTCGACTATCATCACTCCACTAATGTGCAGTCCGTCAATAAAGTATTAGGTCGCTGGTATTCTATAAAAATTAAATTCAAAGAAAAAATATCGTTGAATTTGGAAATATACCTTCTTTAAAAATATTTAAGCTCATTTGTTAAGGAGCCATTTACATATTTATATTTGCATAAGCATTTTTTTAAATTACCAGTCCCAATTTTTCGTCTTTTAAATGATTCAGCATAATGAGAAATCCTGAAATAAAAAAATTGTAGCCAAATCGGCTCAAAATAACCTTCCGTATGCGAGAAAAAGGATTCGGGGGCTTTTTCTATAAATGCAAACATAGCAAATAAATCACTCTGTTAATACTTTATATTTACTATGTGCTCTTATTCTCTAAAAAAAAATTTAATGCCTTTTTTTTAAGTTTACATATTAGCGATGAAACATGACGAAACGAGAATTTTAACTGCTTATTTTTATTTTCATATTTAATTACAAAAAATGAAAATTTCATGACTTATTGTTTAAAATAAACAAAAATTCCAGACAAATTTAATATTAATAAAAGAGTTTTAAATTAAAAAGTTTTTGGAACAGCTAAAAAAAAAATAAGGTGTTTATTTTCGGAAACGTTTCTTTGCAATTGAAGCAAAAATGACATAATGCTGTTGATTTTGTGCATTAAAATTTCCACCAAACGATACTCGAAATCATTTTAAAGATTTTTTTTCCTTTTCATACTTCAAAGCGTGTTTAATCTTTTGTCTTTCAAAGTTGCTTTATGTAAAGCATCATTGAAGAACATACTTTGTTTTCCGTTCTGCTTTAGCAATCTTTTGTTCTTGTCAGAAAATCCTTTTTGTAAAGTGCAGATACCCCCAAGGAAGTGAAAAGCATGTTGTTCTGAAAGCATTTGATTATTGCTATATATCTTATTATTTGAAAGAGTTATAATTATCTTGTTATTATTTAACGAAAACGGATAAAATTTGGAACATTGATGTTTCAGGTCTTGCACCTTTGGTTAATACAAATATTTTGTGAGTTTCTATTCAAAACTTTGTTAATACTATAAAATAAAGTTACATGTTTTTTAATGCATGATTTTCCCTTTTTTGAGTATTTTAAGGAAACAAAACAATTATTATCAAGTTAATTATATTTTGAAATATATTGAAAAACGAGAATTCTCATTTAACTTTAGAAATTCAAATTCTAAATTGCTTATAAATCATCAGCTCAAAATTCAAAATGTTATATGTATTCGAGCTATTTTTAATCTATAGAATTTAGATGTGTATCTGAAATAGCATATTGTTATATGAATAAAAATTGAGTTTGAGTAAATCTAAATATCAAGACGACCCATTACACAAATAAATATTTTATGTACTTAAGATATTTATATAGCGACAGATATTTACAATTTTATTGTGCACTAACTAGTTTCGGAATAACGAGCAGTGTCCTGATTCTTTTTTGGCGGACTATACTATTACAGTATCTACATCAGCATCAATTTTAATTATTCCATTTCAGTGAAGAAGGGTTTGTAATAAAAAAAATTTTCTATCGAAATTGTTAATTTTTATATAAAAAATTTATAAGTATCTGCATAAAAAATATTATCCATGTTTTCTACTTAAAAATATTACGTTTTTATTATTACTGATTAATATGTACAGCAATGTTTTTGTCTGCATGTATGTTTTGAAATTAGTAAAGAATGCTATAATTTAAGTATGCTTTTGTATATATAGGTGTACGGATGTTGGATGGATCTGTTACTGATAATATTGAAGCAACCGCTCTAAGTCTTAATCCAGACCATATTCACATTTACAGTGCTTCCTGGGGTCCAGAAGATGACGGAAAAACAGTCGACGGTCCTGGAAAGTTAGCAAAAACTGCTTTCATTGAGGGCATCACTAAAGTAATTTTTGTCTCACACTTGTATTATTATCATTATTATTATTATTTTACAAGAATTTAGACAGATTTTTTTTTCTTTATGCAGTTAAAATTTCATTTTCCATAAGCAAGAGCACTTGGTATTCATTACTTTTTATTGAAATTAATTCATATCTGTTGCAAATGGGATGTCTTTTATTAAGGCACAATGGACATTAAATTTTTTTTGCAATTCTATACCTACTTGTTCAGATTTTTATGTGTTTATGTTATAATTAAAACCACATATAAAATTTTTGTATGGAAAAATGATTGGTTTTTAAAAAAATTAAAAGGTTAAAATTAACTAGATTTCAAAACGTTGTGCAAGGCGACAATTTTTACTGAACTGCATATTTCACTTGATTTTAAATATTTTAATGTTTAATCTTTAAATATTGTTTTACAAGATAGTTTACCAAATATGGGCAAACAATGTACTTATTCATGAAATTTTATGAAAATTTTTTGATTTCCTTCAATTAGAAATATAAATTTCTTCCTTCATGCAATTATTTTTTTATATAAGATTCTTATATATAAGAAGGACATTTTAGGAAAATGTGGGAGTAATTGGATGAAAATTTTACTGCCTGGGACATTTTGAATTTCTGCATTCAAGAAACTTTTTTTATTCTTGGGGGGGGGGGAGAGAAACGTCTTTTCCCATAACTCAATTTTTTTAAAAAAAAGTTAGTGATTTAAACACACATTTAATATACAAGATCCCTAATACAGTGAAACCTTACTTATACAATGATTCACTTATACATTCATAATGCTATAATGGATAGACTAATACATAATGAGGATTTCGTCATGGAATAAGAAGTTATTTTATAACTGAATATTTCATGTAAGTGAGGTTCCAGTATAAAACACAAATGTAGTAACATAATAATAAAACACAATTAAATAACACAATAATAAAGTAGGCATATATTTTACTGCAGTATTTAGAGTGACTTTAGGATACAAGTATTTTGCATAAATTCTAAGGTCTAATACCCTCAAATTAACAGAAATCATCCATAATTGTTTGTTTCAAAAATTTTAAAACCACAAGTACTATATCTTTTTTTTACATATACAGTACATTCTTTTCCTCTTTTGTGAATTTTGACGTTTATCTCATTTTTCAGCAATTCTTAACAACAACAACAACAAAAAACTTTTATTTAGACTTGATCGACTATTGTTTTTAAAAACTGCATGTCCTAATAATTATTTTTTCCTATGGCATCTGTACCTACTACTTCTAGCCTCCGTTTTAAAAAAAGCATCTCCTCGGACATTTCCACCAGATGCAGTTGTATAGTCTTTTATTTCGCCTCTGTCAAGTTTAACATATCAATGATAGACAGATTTTTTTTTAACTACCAGAGAAATGCGAGTCTTCAAGAAACTATGCAATCCTGGAGTTGTAAAAACACCAAGATGTTTCTCCGTCAGAACATTTTCCGTGAGTAGGCTTTTCATCAGTTGCAGGTAATTGCAATGAATTAGCTTACACTTCTGAGTATTTGGAACATTGTCTTTCATGGCCTTCCTATAAAATTTTGCAGCTTTATGTTTGCTTTTTGATTCAGGCTTCTCTGTTTTCATCCACCAAGAATAATATTTTTTACTCTTCTCACTTAAACTTTGTTCTGTAAGGATATGCTGAACCTTTTCGCAACGGGCTTCAAGCCCTATTCTTTCACATTTGAACCACAAACACTCTTTTCTGTCAAAAAAAGGGGGGGGGGAGCTTTCGAGTCCCCATCATTCAACATGGAAACATATGGCACATGATTAACATATACATTTCCTTGGCTCTAAATGTTCCATCAAAATTTTTCCACATTCGCCGGTATGTCTTTGTCGCCATATCTGGAATTCTGCACTGTTAACTGTAAAGTCTCGTGTCTCGTCCACTGTTCATCCTTGTGTTTCACACTGTTCTGACAGTATATTGGAAAAACTTCAAAATCAAGGACCAGACCACTAATGATGTTGGCGATATTGCCTGATCCTAAGTTAGGCATGTACTGTCGTTTCTGCCAAGTGCCATTTACGGGACACCAATGTCAATAGCTTTTTTATCTTCCTGAGGCAAATGAATCTTTATATGTGCTTCTAGAGCTGCTTGTCGTGATATATCCAACATTTTACTTTTTATCTCTTTTTAGATAAATTGTGCATGCACTTGATGAATGTACTTATCCATTGTGGATATGTTTAGAACAGAAGAGAGAATTTCCAAAGCAGCATGACCTGTGCCAGCGAATAAGAAGGCGCGTATGATTTTGCCGCTTACATTATAAGAACTTTTGGCATCCTTCTGAAATCTCGAAAATACAGTCCATAGCTTTCATTACATTCCCATCATTACCAAATCTTCCAGTAATTTACCGAGTCATTACTATTTTAAGGTGAGAGTGCTCTGTGAACAGCCTTTACAGAGGGTTTTCACCAATAAATACGAAAATATATCTCGTGTACTATAAAATAGCTTGTTTATTGTTGAGATGGCATCAATGGTATCTCAAATGAATCTTTCTTCCATTTTTTTTAGGTTTTTTCCCAACGTTTTCTTCTTTTTGATAAAGCGACCTTTTATTTTCATGTATTTAAAAGACAAAACATCCATATTGCAATTTGCCTATTTGTAGTGTTAATTATCTTGCGATTATATGCATTATAATTGCAAACTTTAAGAAAACTTACGCAAACAATAGCTACCACTTTTATTTTAAAGAACTGAATACTTATTTAGAAGTCGAAAAAAATGTGCAAAAATCTGACGTAATTTCATGTGTAAGTTTTGTGTATTATTGTTGTAATCTTCACTTATTATTGGCAGTTTCGCTGACAATACCCAGGAAAGTCTAGCAATGTCTAGAAGAAATCGTTTGCCCAATTCATTAAGGTTGTGGTCGGTTGAATCGATGGAAATAAAGTGGTCATAAGCTAATGCTGCTAGACGTCTCAATGTGTCTCGTAGTGTGGTCAAACGACTATAAGATCAGTTTCAATCCCATTATTCTTTGTCTAGAAGACATGTGTCAGGCCGACCACGAGTTACAACATTGCGGGAGTACGTTGTTTAGCTCTTTCGGCCTGTAGGAAAAGAAACACACTGTGTATCAGCTCATCGCAGATCATTTTATGCCAACATGGACAAGGTTCTCCGCTACTTTAATGCGAAGAGGCCTTCAATTTCTGGTCTGTATGCAAGACGACCACTTGTGTGTCTTCCTTGAAATCAGGAACAGAGCTGCCCGCTTGCGTTAGACAAGAGAACACGTCTCCTGGACTAGTCTGTACGCTTCACAGACGAGTCCTGGTTCATATGAGAGAGTGATTCAGGTCGTCAGATGATCCGGAGAGAACAACGCACCAGATATAACCAATCCAGCATTGTTGAAAGCAGATGTGGTGGAAAAATGGTTTGATCAGCGATCTCTCTGTGTTCATTCCTGGTTCTTGGCATGTGTTCCAAGGGAGAACTTTGAAACGGTGTTAGATATCGAGACGAGATACTCAATCCATATGTCCGTCCATATGCTGCTGTTGGTAATGATTTTCTTCTGATGTAAGACAATGCACGTCCGCACCGAGCTCGGTTTATTGAGGACTAGTGTGAGATCGGATCGGTATCAAACGAATGGAATGGTCAGCTCTATCTCGAGCCTTGAATCCAACAGAGCATCTTTGGGACTTGAGAGACCGTTTGCTACTTTAAAGTCTTCTTCCAAAGTTATTTGATAAGCTGGAAGAATTCTTTGTGTCTGTTTTCGCTTCCTATTTCGGTGTTCCATAATTTAAATCTCAGCATGAAAAGTCGATGCCGCCAATGCATTGCATCTAGGGGTGGATAGGTTCCTTATTAGAACCCATTCTTGTAGTGTTTTCGCGACATTTTCCCACACAAAACTATGATGTACTGTTTTTTCTAAGAATGGGGTTCTCTGCGAGTTTTTTTTTTTTTTTTTTTTTTTTTTTTTGTAAGTTATGTTTAAGAAAATTTCTATGTTGAATTCATTAAAGGATTAGTTTGTTTAGTAATTTAGTTTCTAATCTAATGCTTTGTATACATTTCCTCTAAATCTTCTGTGTTCATTCATTCTCAAATTAGACTCAAAAGACAGGTTGTACTTTAATTTGGAGGCCAGTGTAAATAATGAGTAGTTCCAATCTCATACACAGTTAAAACTCTTCATTGCCATGCTAAACTTGGTCAAAATTATTTAAAATAAAAATTAGTAAAGTTTTATTAAAAGAAAAAAAGAAGATTCCGAATTTTTTTAGTACTTGTTTTCTCTGTTTCCATAACAGTAAACTGATATGGATGCGAAAAGCGAAATTATCCCATAGCTAAAGGAATTCATAAAATTGAATTTTTCTATGTATATGATAGAGCTTTTAATATAGTATGTAAATAAATGAAATTTTAGACAATTGTTCACATTTTCAGTGTCTACAGTAGATGCTTTTTTGTGTGTGCAAAAGTGAAATTGTTTAGCACAGAAATAGTAAGAAAGGTGATTTAGCAGGGCGAGGGTTTCTCCCTTTAAGTAATGTTGACATGGTTTATGTAATTTTTTAAAAATAAATTTTAGACAGATAAAAAGAAATTTAAAGTTAATTTTAAGAATTTTAAAAAGAAATTTAAGAAAGAAAAAATATATTTCCAAACTTAATACTTATTACTTTTTAAAAAGTATTTAGAATTGCTTGTTGATCACAATTTTCCAGAAAAATTTGGTTCTAAATTTATTTTATATATTCTTTTTTCGTGTATGTATGTTCCAGTTTTTCTCATTAAAACCAGATAGTGAACATATGATATACTTTGCTCTAATGCTACTTTAAAAAAATGTACATTTTTTGTAAAAATTACTTATTAATTACTACTTTTTTCCCCTTAAAATTTCTTGAATTAACAATTATGTTATAACATATAATTTTAAACGTTCATTTGTTTGGAAGAGATTTAGCTATTCATTTTCGGGATGAACCATGACCTAGACTAATATGTTGTAAGGTTTAAAATCTTTGTGTCATCAGAAAATTAATCTTGCTATTTAACTAAATACAATAGATTATGATATTTCTTGGTTTAGAAATTTGATCAGATTGTGTTTCTTCTGAATTTTTTGGCTTTAAAATTTTTATATAATTAACTTTTAAAAGAAAGATTTATGTTTTAATAGAATATAATAATTTAAATCTAGGACTAATGCAGATTTCAAAGGATGAAGTGGCATTGTTTTCATTCTTCTTATATACATCTGTTCTTCCTAAATTCCCCAACTATCAGATTGAAGAGAATAGCAGAAGCATTCCTTTAAAATCTAACTCATTTCTTGAGGGACCATAATTCATATAAGTAGAATCCATCTCAGTCCACCCAATTCTTACAATACTTTTATTAACTACGAAGAATTCTGTATTTATATCAAACGTTTCTGCATTTTTTCTCTATTTCATGCATCTGTATTTATGGATTTTAGCTTATTCTCTAATGTTAATCTTGATATATAGATTTTAATTTATTACAATTTACTTTTCTGGTTATTAAGATATTATGCTAATTTTCCTTTAAAAATTTGTAAGTCTACAGTTTACTGTTTTATGATTTGTTATTTTTATTTTGAAAATTGCATTTAAAGATAGAATATTTAACTTTTCATTGTGTAATTGGAGTTTTCTTTCAAATCAGTTATGATTAATAATCATAAAATTATGATTTTTCATTTCAAATGTTTTTATTAAATGTACATTATAGAAATTTATTTCTCATTGAATGCAGGGACGAGGTGGCCTTGGATCGATATTTGTGTGGGCATCAGGAAATGGAGGAAGACATAATGACAACTGTAATTGTGATGGGTACACAAATTCAATTTATACAATATCTATAAGCAGTGCTACTCAGAGTGGATTAATGCCATGGTATTTAGAGCAGTGCTCATCAACTTTAGCTACAACCTATAGCAGTGGTACATCCAACAGAGATCAGAATATTGTAAGTTCCATTTTGTTCTTAATCGCATTGCATACTTTTTTATACAAATTGGATATGCAATAAAAGCCTTTATATAATTTATCTTAAAAATATATTGCTTTTTCCATGCAGGTTGCGAGGTTATTTATTTTAGTAATGAAATTAATCTTATACATTAAAATTTTTTCTAAAAATTCTTTATAAAACAAAACTCCTGAATTTAAATTTATTTTTTAACTATTTATTCATTAAAAATTTCTCATATGTAATATGGATATCTTAATGTTCAATATTTCATTTGTAAAAAGTATAAATATAAAAGTAATTTTTTAAAAATTATAAAAGAAATTACAAAGCATTTTAAATACAATTTAATTTCTCGAATAGAAACTTTGTCCGTGCAATAGACTTATGAGTCAGTCGGCCAACTGCAAAACGAGATGAGACTAATGAATGATGTTTTAAAATGAATTTAAATACATGAAAATAATAGTTAAACGATACTTAATTATTGATACATGAATCTTATAAATTAAACGAATGTATAAAATTCTGTTACTTTAAAATTAATGCATAAAAATCCCAAGGCCTAATAAGTTGTGGGACCACAGATCAATTGTATATCTGATAATTTGGCCTTGATCATTGTCTGAATTAAACACTTTTATTTTAATGAACTTCGAATTTATCCGAATAATTATAACAAAATTTATTGATATACAGATTATCTAAAAAAAGTTTAAAGACAATCTAAAATTTGTTGAATATGTTTTCAGTTGTAAAAATGCTTTTATAAATGACTGGACCGAGAGATTTTTCATTTATAGTTTCATTCCATAATAGAAATAAACTTTCTTTGGAATTGTGTTAAAAAAAAAAAAAAAATTATTCCAAGAATGCTCTTTGTTGATTCTAATCTTTGGTCCTCTGTAAGCAAGCGTTCTTCTGTACAAAGTATCTATTAAAAAGAAAACGAATATCTACCACAGGGCTTTGAATCATCTTTAAATGTTACACGCCATCATAACTTCATAAATTCTTGCATGACTGTATTCTCGTAGATCCATTGGGTTACTCTTACACATATTGGACAGATAATTCTGTAACTTTAAAACGTTTTTTTTTTTTTTTTCCTTGTTAAGAAGCTTCTTTCGATTGAATATTGCAAATGTGACTAAGCATGAATCGTCTCAAGTTTAATTTATCTTCATAACAATTTTGTTATAAATATGTAAGATAAAACTAAAAGGAGTTATTTTAATGGGATTTCATAATCATATGGCAAACGTAACTGCAAGTATCCTTAACAAGTGCAGATCTGTGGCATTAACATCCTTGGCATTGTTTACAATTTGAATAATAGTTTTGAGTAGGAAAAAAAAAAAAAAAAAACGTTTCAGATTTTAACTTATAGCATGGAAACTTTTATATTTTCCGCTGAATAATCTTGTGTTAACATTTTCTAGGAAAGTTGAAAAGAATTTCTAGGCCGTGGTAGCCTAATGATAAAATAGCGGCTACGGGGTGGTACTGCTTGCAGCTCGAAACCCGAATCTATGAAATATCAGTCATGTATATGCGCCGAACTTCCTCCTTTTGGTATTGTGCAGATATATTTTGAGAGGTTGACAACTCACATGTCATAATCTGACCGGAGCTTAGAAATATAAAGTCCGCCTCAAAATAGTCTTAATCTCGTTTCCAAACGGGACCTTAATGTAACTTACTAAACTCGAATTTCTTAAATCTGTTTCAGACTGTGAACTATGCTCTTTTAACCATAACTCTAATAATGCTAACTAAACATTTGTTATAAATAAATATTAACTAACTTGTTGAAATAAAATTTGATGTGCTAAAAATTTAAATCTGATTAAATATGTTATTGATTAATATATATATATATATATATATATATATATATATATATATATATATAATATGTGTGTGTATAACATTATTTTGGTTGAAGCAGAAGGCAGGTTGGACAAGCAGTGAAGAGACTTTGTATCATTAATTTCGTTTTATTCTCTCTGGGAGGCAAACATGATTATTTACAAGAAGGCGCAGCACGGCACAAAAGCAGAAGAAAAAAGGACTGAAACAAATGATCACTAGTCTTATATAACATGGGATTTCCGGCCACGCGCCAATTCAATACACGTGTTGACCTATGAGAAGGGCAACGGAAGTATCACTTTCACTCGATATGTAGTCTGATGGCGCAGTACTTTTTACACAGCTTCAGTTGAATTAATTAAACCGAAAGTGGAATTTTATCAAGAAATAAGAGAATGAAATTACTATGGGCTAAATTAAGATAAAGCTTTGGAAATTAATTTGGTTTAAATTAAGAGTTTAAATATCATTACATACATACATACATACATATAGCTGTTTTTCACAAAGGCATTAGAGGCTTTCTTTCTTGTCTCAAGGACTCATGGAATTCAAAATTTATTCGACGTACTTCGAAATTTATTCGCACAACTTTATTAGAAGTACTGAGTCGATGATGATTTTAAGACATTGAGCTGTTTAGGGCCATCAAAACAATTTTGTCAGTCGATTTACTGGAATGTGAAAAAAAAAAAAAAAAAAAAAAAAAAAAACGAATGATTCCATCATAAACAGTAAATCATCTTAAAAAAATGTAAGCAAAATAATTAGAAACCAAAAGCTTAATTAAAATTCTTATATGCGAAGTTTGCGAAAATACCGAAAGTAATTTTAAAGCAGAAAATAATTATTTCACTCAACTAAAACAATTTTTTTATAACTGTCAATACAAGAAGTTTGCTCAATGCCCAGTAAATAAATAAATGTCTTAATGTGAAAATTCAGAAAATTCGAAACTGCATTACTTAACAGCTCAAAATTATCTACAATATTGTTATAATCTATCCGTGATGTTGTACAGTATTCATGGATGCCGCACAGTAATAATGTGGAGATATACAATACCTTGTAATGCAAGGTAATAAGGTGTAAATCTAGACAAATCAAAAGTCTTTGTCCTATCGATTTCGTTTTCAATTCTCTAATTTAATATTCTAGTCGATAATTTCAAGTAAGCATGACCTGGCCTGTTTTGTAGGTATAGATATGCAGTTTTTTTATAATATGCTATTGCACCAGAATGAAAAAATTTTCTGATGCACCAAATTTGTTTAGTGAGATCATGTAAAAATTAAAAGTGACTTTTTGAAAGTTATTTGCAGGTTTAATAACATAAATAATTTTCCACCTTATTTTGAACGCTTTTGCAATTTACAATATCTATTTATTGTCTAGAGGTTAAAAAAAGAAACTAAAGAATATTTTAACGCTTTTGGATCATCCTGCATGTACAGGGTGGTTATAATTAAAGTTCCACTTTGAAATGGTCATAAAAGGAAAACTACTGGACCAAATGTTATCAAACTTGGTAATAGTTTCAAGAAGATCATGAGAATTTTCTTTTTTTGCCAAAAAAAAGTTCAAAAACCTACCACCAGGGGGAAGATGGCGTTGCATGCAATATTGTTTAGCAAAATAGGACAAGACACCAGTTTGGAATGTGTTTAATCGTTTCTGAAACGTGTTACAAAGCATGTTTAATGTGTGTTATCTCAAAAATACTGTTTGTGGTAATAATCTAAATAATTTGGCGGAATTGAAAGATCGATACACCGACATGTACGTAACTTTCCTTCTGATATTCTAAGAGCTACTGTTGAGAAGGCAGTAATGCGATTTCACTTGCTTTTAGAAAATGGTGGACGCCACATTGAACATGCTTTGTAATACGTTTCAGAAACGATTAAACACATTTTAAACCGATGTCTTCATGTCCTATTTTGTTTTACAATATTGCATGCAGTGCTGTTTCGCCTCTGTTGATAAGTGTTTTTGCGGAAAAGAACTTTCCTTGACCTCCTTTAAACTATTACCCAACTTTGTTAACATTTGGTCCAGTAGTTTTCTTTTTATGGCCGTTTCAAAGTGGAACTTAATTATAACCACCCTGCAATATGGAATGTGAAATCATTCTATGAAAAGAATAGAAGAGAAAATATAAATATATTGGAGGATATAGTAAGAATTGTGTATCGAAAAATAAAATTAAAAAAACGAAATGATAGCCATGATAATTGTGTAATCATTTTCATATACTTGAATGTTCAATAAATTTTCCACAGAATTTGAGCAAAAAAATTATTTTTAATGAACAAAAGAATTGTTTCATTCAGTAAACGAGACAGATTTTTTGAATGGTTTGATTAATGATTTCACTTTTTTTCTTCTTACTTAATATCGGCTAATTTTAGTTTATATTTGAAATTATTTCTATTCACAGTGCATTTATATAAAATAGAGAAAATTTACGTTTTTGTATCTGATTTGTTTCTGATGTTGTTTATGCAATTTTCTTTTAAGATTACTGTTGATGTTGATTATTCATATTTCACTGAACTTCAAAGTGGTCAAACACCAGATGCTTCAAAACTTTGTACTAAAAGTCATACTGGAACTTCAGCATCTGCTCCAATTGCTGCAGCAATTTGCGCTCTTGCATTAGAAGCAAAGTAAGAATTTGAAATTAATATATGATATATTTCCTGAAAAGTTTTTGTTGCTTTCTGTCTTTTTTTAAAGTATTAAAAATTAACATAACTTTGAGTATTTTTCTGACCTATTTAGATTATTTTAGTCTTAGAACATTTTTGTTTAATTAGAATAGAATAGAAGGTGTTCAGTTTATTTTATAGTTTATGAAAAGTTGAGAATATTTGCGTTCAGCTCAGTGTTTCAAGTTTTGCTGAAGTATTCATATTTCTTTATTTTTTATGGCTGCTTATTGATTATTGGTAATAAATTATCGATTTCAATGTCTGTAATAAAAATTCAATATAAAAAAAAGCCTCTAATCAGACTATGAATTGGCATAATAAGTGATCTGTTAATACTAAGTACTGCTTTCTTTTTAAATACGTTTTATTTAATTTTTCAGCTGAGAATTTAGAATATGAATTAATGGAGAAAACATGAAACATTAAAATTCTTTGCTAAAGTAGATCCTTTTTTCAAGTCTATATGCTTGTTTATAATATTTATATGAAATCATATTAATTGGATTCTTGCTTTCCTAATTAAAATTTGAGCTGCTAAGCTATTTTAAATGTTTATTGCATCATATTTTTACTTTCCTATTTGAAGTAAAATAATATATTTTCAGCATTTTCATGCTGTTTAAAAATTCTCTGTCGAATTACTGTCAGTGCTCCAGAATATGTGAAATATTTCTTTAATTTACAGCATTACAATTTATCCTATACCTCTCTCCTTAAAAAATTGTAATGCAGATGTTATTACTTTAAGACAGTCTAGGCTTTTTAACTATCTGAGCTGATGCAAGTTCAACGTCTTGAATATAAAAGAAATTGTTATGTCTATTGAAAAAATAACACTCTTATAATGGTGGATAAATATAAAATTATGTAAAATTATAATCAAAGCGTATAAAACAAATACTCTACTTTGTTTCGTAAGTGGCACTTTTTAGAATGAAAGGAAAAAAAAAATATTTTTTTTTGGTATGTGAAGAGAATGTAGAATAAAAAAAAAGATATTTTGTTTTATTTATCCCATTAGTAAGGACGATAAAATAATGAAAATATTCTTATCAGACATTTATTTTATTTAATCAGTTTAAGAATAAAAGTAGTTGAAGCGAAATTTGCTGTGTATGGCGCTGATATTTAGATTATAAAGACAGGGCAATCTGATACATGAAAGTTCATTTTTATATGATTTTTTTAGAATTAAATTACTCTTCGATTTTTTTTAAATGTACCTTGAGTTTTGCCATCAAATTTCTTATGTACTTGATTTCTTGACCTTTTCTTCCTCAGGGACCTTCTTTAGGTGGGTATGAGTGTCCAAATCCCTTGGTCCCCAAGGCTGCTTCCTCTCTTAAAATTTATTCTTATCTACGCTTTCTGCTGTCTACTCTTTTCTTCCATCCCTCGATGGCAAGCAAGGAAGCTCTCTGTGAGAAGCTGAAGCTGTTTCCACTCTATTTGCTTTTTGCTTCTCATGGACAGCCAACCCTCTCCTTTCCCCCACATACATGTTGGTCATGCGTGGCGTCCCAGTAGCTGAGTGGTGCTCTGTGGTCTCCGGTGTATCATTTGGCTGGTAACAGCTACCAAAGTGGCTAGTCTGCTAGGGATGATACGAAAGAATCATTTTCTTGGAGTTAAGGGTAGTCACTGTCCCCGGGTGTGACTACAAGCTTATGAATTCCAACTAGCACCATGGTAAGCGCCGTGACTGGGAATGTCCAAAGCCGGTGGATGTGCTTCCTTGTTGAGCTCCGTGGCGGAATCATATCCAATACCATATTGGATCTTTTGTCTTTTTAGCCAATTTCTCTACAAGTTACATGATCATGCAGCAAATGCTCTTCACATTAGAAATTACTTACACTAGCTATGGGTGAAATACAGAACGTTAAGAAGTTAAAACCTTGTTACTTATTAACAGAAGTGAATGAACAACTATATTTAAAGGTCAGCGTATTCCCGACCCTCTTAGGTGTTTTAAATGCCAGAGGTATGGGCATACCCTTGTTAGAAAAGATAGTGAATCTGACCGAGTTTCTAGAGGAGTTGCTCTTTTCGTTTCCGGTGACACACCTTCCTCTATTCCCCCCTATCATATATATTTGCATTTGTTGCAGTCAGAGTTATGCTTCTCAACCTAATAAGTGTTTACGCCCTTTTCGTCACCCAGTCTTGATATCGATGAAAGAGAGTTTGGTGGATTAGTAACGTAATTGCCTACTCCCTTTATCTTCATTGACGATTTTAAAGGCCATAGTCCATTGTGGAGCAGCGAGAACGCAAATTCTTGAGGATGACAAATTGAGTTCATATATCTCATTCTTTTTGTCTACTTAACAATGGAGGTGACACTTCCATCAACGAAGCAAAATTTTCAACTCGCTGGATCTGGCACTATGTACACCTGTTGTTCTTTTAACTTTCGACTTGAAATGACTTGCGTGATAATTACTATTTTCTAATTTTTTGGACCATGTCACTGTCAATTCTATAGATTCTCAATGTTCATCACACTGCATAATTCATGAAGTTGATTGGGCCTTTCAAAGAGCCAAAAGTATCTGAACGGCGGACTCCCTTGTCTTTCTTTTCTGTCCTTTGTACTTTATCCATCTGTCCTTACTTACTGTCTTGTAATTATATAAAACATTATTCATTGTCAAACATATTTCACTGGGTCTTGATGAAATCTCCTACTCTACATTGCAGTATCTTTCAGAAGTTTTCCTTCTAAATATTTTTTACTTTTGGCAGCATATGTAAAGAACTTGTCTTTCCAGTTATTTGTGTATGCATATTTGTAGTACCAATACCAAAGCCTAGGAAATATCCTCAGGATCCGCTCTATTATGGATAAGTTGCCCAAACCATCTTCATGGTGCAAACTTTTTTAAAGAATAGTAAATACCCGCATGGTATATATTCTTCATAAAAAAGAATATATCTCTTCTTTTCAGAGTGGATTTCGAAATTGGAGTGGAGTCGAAAATGTAGTTTCTTCAGAAACGGACATTCGAGTTGCTTTTCTGAAACAAAACTTTTGGTATTAGTATTCTTTGACTTGACAAAGCATATGATCGTACCTGGGTAGTGTAGCATCATGAAGAATCTTAATGGTCTATGCTTTAGAAGTAATTTACCCGTGTTTATGCAAAACATTTAAAGCAAAGATTTTTTTATCACGCATATGAACCGATCTTCACAGATGGCTCCAAATCCTGTGTTGACTGTGTTTTTGTTATTAGAGACCATATTGCAAGCTACTGACTTCAGTCTCTTACTTCTATGTTCAGCTCTGAAATCACAGTTGTTTATTTTGTGCTTAAATATAATGATTTGTGTCAAATTCATAAATCTGTTTTATACATTGATTCCATGTATCTTTTGAAATCTTTTAAATAGCTTCTCTACTGACAATCTATTTATTTGTCGACATATACTTTCATAGGATTTCAATATCCAATATTCATGGGCACTCTCTCACCTTGTCATTACAGAAAATGAATTGGCAAATAAAGCTACAAAAATCAGCTATCGAATTCATATTCCAGATCCATTTTTTATTCTGACATTAATCAATGTTGCATTGCTATCAGCAAGAAAAAGGAAACATGGAAATGAATAACCCATGTTGTGGCATCAAAGTGATTCTTTCGCGGTGGGTCTCTAAACATGATAGAAGCTGTGATGTCATTTTAACTCGGCTTCATATGAAAACCCACGATTACAAATGAATATTTACTTATCTCCAACTTGTAATCATTTTGAAGGTATGCTGAATTTCCAATACTTTCTAGTAGTTTATAAAGCCTTCGAGAAGCATTGGTCTTTCTCTCAAACAGTTTTAATTTGCCCTTTTTTTTTAATTGGAATATGGAAAGATTGGAGATTATAATGTGGAAATAAATACACATTATAATCTCTTGATGTATTTAAAAGACATTGGTTGTTTTTATATTTAGTTTTTTTATTTCTTGTCTTAACAGTATTTTTGTCGATTTATTCTTATTTCTGCTTTTACTCAGTTTTAATTAGCATATGTAACTCTAATAGACTCTTAATTTTCTGTGCAATTTATTCCATTCCAGAATCTTTCACCAGAAAAATCAAAACAAATCTTATCTTTTACATTAGGTGGTTATTCTAAATATGTAATGTATATTCTTGAAATTTTATATATTGAAGCAAAACAAAATGGAATGAAAAAAAAATTATTTATTGACTTGTTTCATTTTAATTGTTTATCCCCTCTCCCTTTTTTTTTTTATTAGTCCTCGACTTACATGGAGAGACATGCAATATTTGATTGTGATGACATCACGTTATGAACCCTTAGCAAAAGAAACTGGTTGGATAACAAACGGTATTGGCAGAAGAGGTGAGTAAAAGTTTTATTACATAGTTTGAAAATCTGTTTTTAGATTGTTAAACCTGGGAGATTTTATGTAGGTTGAAATTTTATCCTAAAAGAATAGGTTGGATACTTTAACATTCTGAAGTTGTATTACAACATTTTCTGTTTATTTATTTAAAATGAATATGGTAATATCATTGACAGATTAATAATAAATGCTTTTTATTTCATTATAATACCCTGTTTTTTGAAATGCTTCTTAATGAAATATGTAAATCATTTTTCTTATAGTATTAAATTTATCTAAAGATTTTTTATCTTTTAAAAGAGGAACTAATAATAATTTAAGCAGTCAAATCTCTGTTATAGTAAAATTGCTAAGCATAATGACCAGTAACGAGGTTAAAATTGTGAAGCTAGGTTTTTTTCCCTCTCCCCTTTTATTTTTGAAGATGAAGGATTATAATAATTGTAATTAATGAAGCAAAATCCTTGATGTTGGCTGGAAGAAATTATTATATTTTATATTTTTAGTTAGTACGAAATTTGGTTATGGTTTAATGGATGCTGCTGCTATGGTTAAATTAGCCCGCTCTAAGGAGTGGAAGACACAACCTGAGCAGCATATTTGTACCACACAACCAGATAATGTAGAAAGGTATGTATGTATATATTTATAACATATTTTTTAAATAATATTTTAAAAACTTTTTATATCAAAGAACTGAATTATTTTCAATTATATTAAACAAATAAGGTAGCTATTTTCTCTTTATCAAATTTATGAAAAAGATAAGAAGTTGATAGCTGGATCTGCATTATTCTACACAAAAGCTTATTTAATTCAATTAAAGCTAACATTTTCCCTTTTTATAGTATTTATTTCCAGTTTATAAGTTTGGCTCATTGCAGCAAGCTAAATTTGGTTTATTCCTACAAATTGGATAGAACTGAACATTTACGCAATGACTATTACCCTCAAATTTTGTTTTATATTATTGCACTTAAAGTAAATAATATGCCATAAATATATGGTTATTTTATGAATAGGAATAAGCTAATAATCAGTTAGGGTACGTTAATTATTACAGGACTGCAACACCCAACTTTTTTCATTGCATACATTTAATCACTAATTCACCTATTTTGTATATAATTCTTACATTAATTATCTACAACTAATGAAGGTTCTTATGGTCATTAAAATTCCTTGGAAACTCCTTGAATTCTATATTGCTCTACTCAAGATTCCCCCAGCAGTATTAGACATGTCATTAAGTCCTTGTAAAATATTGAAAAAGTAAGTAAAATGATATCCATTACTTTTTACGGAGGGAATAGAAAATTAGTTTATTTCTTTTTCCATAAGAATTCCGCCTGTGAAAAAAGGATATTGATATGAGAATACTGTTAAACAGCAATCTTTTCTGCAGTGTGAAATTTTTAAAAGAGAAGCCAATAGGATTATTACTGCTACTGCGAAATATTTGTCAACAGACTCAGCAGCTGGAGATGAGATCATTCACAATGTGGAACTAAAATAATTATCTTTGGAATCTGTGGGATAGTTATTTATATAGCACTTGCAAGAATATTTCAAACTTTTTCTGAAAATGTATTCTCTCCTGCTTGAGATCATAGTTCATTGTTGAATTGATTTAGAATGAAACTGAAAAAACATCAACTTGAAATAGCTTCTAGTAATAGCCTAGGTAGCGTCAAGAAAAAAGTCCTTAGAAAATTACAGTAATTTTTGTTATATTTATTAAAATGTACTATTTCTTGGTAGAATGAATTTATCTTTTTTCCCTCTCCATCTTATCAATTGTTATGACTAAATTAGAGTCTAAACACTGCTTTTAAAAATTAAAAAAAAATATTTTCTGTTTAATTAGTAAAGTTATATGCATTTCTAATGATTTCAATGGATATTTTTTTAAGGGGAACATCCCCGTAAAAGTTCTTTACCTTTTTCTGTAAACAGAGCAAAGAAAGAGGGATAATATTTTATCTATCTGTAATAATACTTATAAATAACTTCCAGTTAAACTTACTTTCATTGTGATATAAAATTTGTAATTACAAATAAATTACCCACGTGTGTTTATTTTAGCGTTATATTGCATTTTTTTTACAACTTCAATTGTGTGCATCTCTATAAACGTAGGCAAAAGAAAGCAGGATTGTCATGACACTGGGAAAATCGGGAAATTGCCGGAATTTTGAAATTTTCTTTAAAAACGGAAAAGTACAGAGAATTTTAAATTCCTATTTTTTTTTTTTTTTCTCCCCAATCTAAAAATGTCGATTTCTTTAAACATTGAAAGAATGAAAGATCGTCACTTAAGAACTAAAAACAAAACTTTATTCGCGATTGTTAAACCACGGAAACTCTTCCCTTTTTTTCTGCATAAAGCAGTTCGATTTCCAAAACTTGGGGGAAAAAAAAAATAAAAAATTCGATATTGGGAGAATAAACTGTGCGCGACGAATACTAACGAAGAGGAGCAGAATGTTGTATACTTGTGAAGAATACTGGAAAAAAAAATATTTGAATTCATGCCCAAAAATCCCGCTATTTTATAACAAAAAAAGTGCAGTATTATGTGAAAAGCGAATGAACTTCTTTATTTGAACTTGAACTTCTTTATTCAAATTTTCACTTCGTTTTCAGAACATGCAAAAGATCCAATCTGAAATTTTTTTTAAAGTGACTGCAATCAATAACTTGGTTAATTTAATAAAGAAATTCTTGTAGATGATATTTATTCTAACGTTTTTAAGTCCAATGACTTTTCTGATTTTTGGGAATCGAAAAAATAATAGTTGTATTTTCACATGCCAATGCGTGTGTGGAAAGTGGATTTACCATCAACAAGGATATGCTTGTTGAAAATCTGAAAGAAGATTCTTTAAATGGTTTAAGAACTGTGTATGATGCCCGAAACCGTTTATGGAAATGTCTTAAATGTTTCGATATCAAAAGATTTGCTTCAGTATGTAAAATTAGCTCACGTAGATATTGTGAGCTTTTAGAGAAGTAGCAAAAGCTCAGGGGAAAAACGGCAGATAATTTTGCAAATAAAAGTTTAGCAAAAGGAAAAAAAAAATGAAATTAATGATTGAAAATCTGCTCATGTATATTAATTGCTGCTCATGTATATTAATTGGTAAAAAAAAGTTTTTTTTTGGAATTAATTAAATGGTTTGTAGCATGATAGCAAGAATGTTATTTTGTTTTATTTCACCGGAATCTTAATTTTGCATGACCTTAAATTAGCGAACATGATATTACTGATACTACTTTTTTAAGATTCAAGTATCAGGGTAATTATAGGCAGTAAATATAAGAGAAATTGTTTTTTTTCCCTTGTTTATAAAATAAGCATAATTTAATATACTATTATTTCAGATAAGGTTGAATTGTCGCGACTTTCCCCATGTTTTTTTCACTGAAAAACTAGTGGGTGTTGTTATTCTCTTGTAACTAGCACTTGAATGTTTTTCGCGCATTTCCTCTTATACTTTGTATATATAGTGGAAACACAGGGATTTTTTTTTTTTTTTTTTTTTCCAAATTTGACTGACAAGCCCTTTGAAAGAGAATTGAAAAACTTAATTTTTAATTTTAACTAAAGTCCATTATTGAAAATTGTGTACTTCATGTAAAAAATATACTAAGCAAATTATTTTATTTATTACTATTATATTACTAATAATTAATTTAAAGATAAACCACAAAAATGTTCGTATATTTATGTACTAAATTTTTTTTTAAATCAAAAAATATTAAGAACATCAATTGCTGGTAGAACTATTTTAAGTAAATTGAAATTTTAATCATATTTATAATTTTTTAAGGAATGAATTTTAATGAAAGATTTTTTTTTCTTTTGATATTCATTGCTGCTTAATTTCCTCTTGGTATTGTTTTCAATGTTCACGCATATTACAATTTTGTTTTAATCTTCATATTTTTGATTTAAAAAAGATCCATACTTACTTTTCTCTCTCTATATTTTTTTAAGAAAACTTCATTTTTATTATTTTTCCTTCTCGGCATTTGTGTATTTCACAAATTATTGTTTTGGAATTTGTATTGAATTTTTCGTTCACTTCTAGATACCACCTTTAATGTAAAATCAAAATTTAGATAAAATTAATTGATAAACTAATAATTGAGTTCGAAATTTTTTTTAAATCTTGTACTATCAGCAACAATATAAAAATTAATAAAATTTAGCCGACTAGGACTTTCTTCAAATTGTAAGCTAATTGAGATTTAATTCCAAAATCTATTTTGACTTTCGGCAATCACTTTAAATTGAAATCTCAAATATATGTCTTAAAGTAGATTTTTATGATAATATATATGTATATAAAAGGAAGTAAATAACTTTTTGCTGTGGTCATATTTTAAGTGAAATTTTTATCTTGATGTGGTAAGTGGTGATTTTCTTTATACAAATGTCTGATTTCTCTGTCTCTTTAAACTCTCTTTCAACGATTTTCTTTTCATTGCTTGTATTTTAATTTCAAATTGCCTTTTTCTCTTCAATGCTGTAGGCTTATTCCAGCTACTCGAGGTGAGAGATTAGAAACAACTATCAATACAACAGGTTGTAAAAATACAGAGAATGCAGTTCTATACCTAGAGCATGTACAAGTGATAATCTCTCTCAATTTCCATCCTCGTGGTAATCTTCACATAACATTGATTTCACCATCAGGCACAGAATCTGCTATTCTATTACCTCGACCTCATGACAAAATTGATGGATCTTTCAATAATTGGCCTTTTATGTCTGTTCACTTTTGGGGTGAAATTCCACAAGGAAATTGGAAACTTGTTATAACCAATGATGGAAACATATCTCCCAATGGCCCAGGTATATTTAAATGAATGTAATATTTTTAAAGTTTAAATTAATTTTCTGTGTTTTGTCAAAGTGCTTCATTTTGTGTGGAGCCAAACCTCTAAATATTGAACTTGAATTTCCTGGAAAAATTCGTTATATAGAAATACATAATGAAGATTTTGCATCATTTTGTTTTTGTGAACAATTAAACATAGTTAATTTTTTAGGGCTAAAGTGGAATCATACAATTTAATTATTGAAGAAATTTATTTTCAAATTTACAAATATGTATTTAAGTAATAGATTTGCATGCATTGAACTAGAAAATGTTATTCATGTACAAAAGCCATTTTAAAATAATGTTTATTCCTTTTTATTCCGAAGGTACAAGTTTCTTAATAAGCTTGATGAGTATATCTAAAGCCATATGAAATGCCTCTATTATTTATTTTCTATGTAGATATTATAATTCATCTTCATTGTCATAGTTATCTTTAGGCTCATCTTCATCAATCATTCAATATATCTCAGTAGGTGGAGTAATCATTCTCAAACTGATGTCAATTCAGATTAATGTAACAGTTACACAATAACCCTCACTAAACAAAATTTCAATTGTTCTGCAAATCTTGGAATATTCTTATAACTGTAAAAACTTGAGATTTGTTTATTCACGGCCAGTAAGAAAAAGTTTTTTATATTAAAAGGTTGGTGTATTCGCTGTTACATATTTTTTAATTAGAAATAATGGATTTCAATGGTATATAATATCCTAATGTGCCCTTTTCTAATCCATTCTTAAACAGCAATAGCATCAAACTACGTAATTATTTTTTTATTCATTTACGTAATTAAAGCTTCTTTAATCTATATTATATTGTTACATACCTGTAAAGTTGCTTCCCAGCACGGTTAATTGAGTCACTGGAAAGACCGTTTTACGATCAGCCCTGTTGGGTGCTGATCGGGGGCCACATCAGTAATCTTAGAGCTTGGTGACCATTTGGCAACTTGACGACAAATTTGGCGACAAAATGGCTATTACTGGAAACTTCGAGATTTTTAATAAACCAACCAATAGGGACTGAGATACGGCTGATGGATCCCGAACCTTCTCGGTGGGCCTTTCGGAACTATAAAAGGTCGGCAGTCTCAAGCTTCAGTCAGCCGTAATCGTAGACAGTCGGAGTTGTGTAACGAGTCGTCGAGAGGATAATGAAGCAACGGTGGTATAGTCTGATGAAGTGCCAACGTTGTGTGAAGCAAAAGCTATTGCTGATCTGAGCTGTGTGCCGAGTCCTGGCATTTATTGTGGAAGCAGCATCAAGTCCTGTAAGGAATAGCCAGTCGTGTAGTACTGTGTCAGCAGCTGGATACAGCTAAAGGGAGGAGACAGTGGAGAATGCAGCCGTTTGGAGAGACCTATGTGAGAATAAGTGGAGCTACGAAGATTCCCTCTCCTGCTGAATTCTGTCTGTCCGCTTTGTGTGCTGTGGCTGTTATTACTACCGATTAATATTTGCGGGCTACTGCTTCTTTAAATGTGCGGCTGTGTCGTCCTGTATTCGTCGTCTCTGTGTATTCGTCTCTTCGTGTGTAATAAAAGTCGTCGTCTTTTGTTACTAAAGAACTGTTTATTTCTGCATCGACCATCGAAAGAACCCCAAACGGAAGTAGTAAATCCGTAGCAATATTAACGTTTTAAGAAATGATTATAAGTGTTACTTAAATTATACATTTACTTTTAAAAAATTATTTTATGTTGTTTTAATTTATTATTTATAAAATATTAATTATGTAAGCCAGTCTTTTGACGAATTTGTGTGCATTTTTGCATGATAATCGAATCATTGTAGGATAGGACTACAAGCTGATGTAAATTATATATATATATATTGCTTTAATTGTATCACATTAAAAAAAAAAACTGCAAAGCCATAGATCAATTCTACTTGGGCGATATTGATGACAAAACTTCAATGTACTAAAACAATAAATTCTATCAAATGCAGTGTCAACTACCAGTTCCAACCTTGGAATATTGTTGGTATTTTTTGCAACAGAAATGACTGGAAGGGAATAAAATTTTATTTAAAAAAAAACTGGTATATAGAATGCTGCAAAAGAACGTTATTTCCATTCTAATGTTAACAAAATTTTGTACCCATTTTTACAAAATTTTAATATGTATTACATTTCTTAAGTAAATTTATATGATTATTGTCAATTATTTCATGATATATTTGTTTTGTGTGATGCATTTTCAAAAATATTGTTATTTTTTCAAGTCTTGTATTTTTTCCCCCCTCTTAACACTTTTTATATTTTTTTTATTTATTGAATGCTGAGAACAGTGGTGAGGATTTTCTTTACATAAAAGGCAAGACTCATATGTAAAAAACATTCTAAATTTGTCATCAGTTGCTAGAAGATCGATAGTATAATAAGCTTCTTATATCAGTATTTTTAGCTTTATCCATAATTTTTATGTTTACATTTTAATTTGAAAATTTTTGTAAAATTTATGGTAAAAAGATTGTCAGTTTCTAAAAACATTGAATATGAAATATGCAGCCATTGCAGTTTGCTCCAACAGTCATAAAGAAAATTTATTAAAAATAATGAATGATTTTTTTTATCTGTTTGGAGGTTAAAAAAAAAATTCTGTATCTATAGATGAGTTAAAGTATATGTCACACCATAATTTTTTATCAATTATTTTCTTGTTATGGTTTGAATTCTAATAATCATTCAAACAAAACAAGACTAATTTTATAATTTTTATTAACTATACTTAAAAGGGGAGAAATACAGTTTATACAATTAACTCTATTTTAATTATTAAGTAAAATGCATAAACAAATATTTCTCATCAGCATCTTGAAAGTAAAAATATATTCTAAACTTTTCAAAAACAGTTTATTACACATCTGTAGTATATTGTTATTTAAATTATTTTCTCTCATTATTTAATCTTTTTATTTGTTAACTGTCTCCTTATTTATTAACTGTTTAAATATTATATTTATTGCTCATTTATTTTCAATTGTATGAAGTGCAAGTAGCAATTGATTGACACCCAGTTTATCAAAATGTTCATGGAACAGCAACAAAAAAAAATCTTTTATGCTTTGTCTTGCTGACAAATGCCCTTCATACATCATGTATACTACTAGTTGCAAAATAAAACTGTTCTACAGTTTATACTAAGACTTGAAGGAAAATTCTGATTATTTTATTGCATATTTAGAGAGTTATCATTTAATATTATGGAACTGTCTCTATAAATGAGGCTTTCGGTTATAATTATGGCAGTTTAAGTTCTACAACCAATGTACACTAACACCAGTAGAAACATAAAATTCTCAATCAAAAGAAGCAGTAAAAAGTATAAGTGAAATTTTTTTAATTCTGTTAAATTTTTTCTTTATAAACAATATTTTAAATGCATTTTATTTCACAATATTAAACAATTTCTAAGCTGTTTAATTTAGTAAAAGCTAAATTAAATATTTTTTTATATTTTTAATGTGTTTTGTGCTTTATTTAAAATGCCGAAAAAAGTATCTATCAACTAGTAAAATAAAAATGTGAATTTAAAGGAGCATTTGTATGTTAAAAAAAATACTATTTAGAATAAATATACCATTGATTTGGGTATTAGGTCTGAGAGGGGACGGTCACAAGCAGTTCGATCGAAAAACTTTATTTTCCTAATTGAAAAATTAATAAGTTTATAAAAGTAAAAATAAAAATTTCATTAATAAGACATTAGGTTAATATTAGCATTTTCTTAAGCATAATTAATTAGATTCTTATATGTTTCATTATGTTCTCTTAGTTATTAAGATATTTATACAACCGAACATCTACTTTGATAATATTGTGTAGAAGTATGGGTGCCAGGCAGTTGAGTCCTGATAATTAAATAAAAACCAATACATTGTCACAGAGTTTCTAAAATATATCATTAACATGTTAAAAATGAGTCGAAATGGGAAACTATAATAACTATTGTATTAAAAGAAGGGTCTGTAGTGCTGAGTCGCAATATATCCAAATCCACTCTTGATCAAGTTGCTAGGTATGACAAACTTTTAATATCAGTTAGTAAATATTGAAAATGCTCGTAGTAATTTTACTTAAACAACAGTTTTAATCTTAGCTAAGCATTATTATGGCTAGTTATATACAGTATTATCAGTTCTTAGTAATTATAATTTTTACTGATTTATTAAAGTATTTCAGATCTTTTAATAAGCAGCGTTATTTGAAATTGCACTAAAGTAAACAAATAATTTGTATTATACTGCATATAAGTGATGTTGAAAAATATTTCGAAAATAATTTTCATGGGGGAAAAAGCTTTTAGGAAGGAAATTGTTTTGAGAAAAATAAAGGTTATATTTCGAAACATTTTAAATTGCAGTCTTTTAAAATAAATTGCTTCAGCAAGGACAAGCTCAATTTTACAATTCCTTGACGAAAATAAATATAATATGCATTTTATTATAGTATATAAATGTAATGATGTCTTAATTCAATTTAAATCCTAATTTATTTCCTATTTTTTTATCTTAAATTAATTAATGTTACTTTATTCTAAAATTTGTTCTTATTTCCTTATCCAAATCCTACCTTTTTTTTTAGTTATTGCCGACACGAGCTCTAAAAGTTTCTTTTTTTTCCCACACCACGAGCGAAGCGATAAAAAAAAAAATCCCTGTCGCATACGCAATTTGTTTCAAATATACCTAAAATTCCTTTTCCTGAATCAACATGTGTCAAAAAAATCCCTATAAGAATCTCTTAGTAAAATCACTAAAGAGAAAAGTTTTTGTTCTTGTGTATTTTTATCATCGAACTTCTCCTCCTCCTTTCAAATGATGACTCCTCTGGAGAAATTGATTCAAGTTGATTCCAGTTCCTTTTTTTCAGCCACGCATCTGCAAAATTATATAATATATATATACTATCACAAAAAATAATTTTATGTATAAATGAAAAGCAATTTAACCATAATTAAGGCGGAAGTTAAATAGCGTATGTGCAGTATAAAGAATACGTGATTAATTAGCAGTGGATGTAAACCCGCAATGTATGTAAATAAAAGCATAGGTGGAAATCGGCAATGACAGACCCATTGTCTCTATGGATGCAGATTGATCTTCTGAAGGAATATATACAGTCATAGATGTAATTGACTTTATGTCCTGTGGTCGACATCCCTTTTAAGTCATCTTCTACATGTAAAAATTACTCATATTCCTATGTATTTGCGCCAGTGAAATGAAATGCTCTTATGCTTCTTTTGTATTTTAACGCTTATTAACTCATTTACTTATTTGTGTGTTCGATACCAATTTTGCAACCGATTTTAAATTATCTCGTTGAATTAGAAACTTTAAACATAACCAATCGAGAACTGAATGACAATGCATTATTAACTCACGTTTTTGTCTATTTGGTACAAATTTTGTCACAGAGTAATTCATCTTGAAGTTTAAAATCGATTGTTAAACTTCATACACACCACTAAAAAGCAGAAAATAATTATTTAAATTTAAAAAATGAACAAACCATCTTTTTAAAACTGTCTAAAAAATATCGAATAATTTTTCCTTCGCCCTTACAAATTGTCCTGAAAATTTGTGATTGTGAATTTTTAAAATTCAAAAATTATTTTATATTTTATAGTCCGTTTTAAAAATGTAGTACATAAAAAAATTATTTAAATAATTATTCAGTATCTGTTTGCTCATCTTGCTCTATTTCTATTAAAATTCTTCTGTAAAAATAGCAAAACAATTGTTTTTTTTTTAATCATATTGAGTAACTGTGTGTGTGTTTTTGTTAAAACAGTAGTCTGTGATGGGATTTCACGCCTTTCAGGCTACAGATATTTTTATATTCTTCATGGGGCATTTTAAATTCCTCTTGTCGATCATTTTTGCACTGACGACAATCGGAGACATTTTTTTTTTTTCCTTTTTACATTTATCATCTTTAAAAATAAGAATTTTACTTGACAAACTCTATTTAAAAAATGACCGTTTCATCCATGATAAAGATAGCGTTGGCTTTTATTCTTTTAAAACGGCTTTTATTGATGTGTTTTGCTATTGAGAGCATTGAATATCCATAAGGCAACCGCTTTCACTCGCTATTACCTTTTCTTTGCTATTAATTCGCTTTTTGAATATCTGAACCGCCTTAAGCGGCTTCAAGGTTAGAATTTTCCAAATTTGCGGCATACTCAATCTCTTTATTTTAAAGAGTACCCAGTCACCAACTTTTTGTCTCGTATGATTTTTTTTTTTTTTTTTTTTTTTTTTTTTTTTTCCATCTCAGCGCTGCTTCACCGATAGTGTAAAAATTTAAATGTTCAATCATTTTCGATTCCCTCTAACACTTTCAAAGGTTTTAGTTACCATATCCAGGGTTTTTAAAAAAAATTTGTTACTCTAATTGACAAAATTGTGTGTGAAAATTATTGTTCGTGATGTGAATGTGTTTGTGATGTGAAAATTATTGTTCGATATATAGAAATTTATTGAATATATAGATTTTTTTTCTAATGAAAATATTAAATTTTCTAAAAAAGGTTTGATATATATATATATATTCGATCTATAGAAATTCCTTGTGTTAAGTTTCGACTTTATTTTAATTTTCTCTATATTTGATTTAATTTATACATCTTTAATGATATTTCTTATTGCAGGAAAGTTGATAAGTTGGCATCTCGTATTTTATGGAACCCAAATTAGGCCTTTCTACTTAAATTCATTGAAAGAGTCTGAAATATCTCCTGTATCTGAATTGGAACATGCTTTTCTAGTACGTGGAGTCAATAGACATTCTGAAAATTTATTAGTAAGTTTTTAAGCATAGTGATTTGAAGTGGTTTTGGATATGATTGCTTTTAATATTAAACTTTGGTTTCCATTGCATCATAGAAGTATCATTTTATTAAATCGGAAATGGAATCCGATGATTTCTTTTTAGTATTCTGTAATGATACAATGCAAGCAACTGCATTACTGTATACCTAAAACCTCAACTAAAGGTCACATAAAAGTATCATTAATAGCATAATATAATAATAATACTTGAAATGTTACTCATTTTGTTTTTAAAATTTAAATTATACTTCATTTCAATTCTTTAAAAAATTTATGTTGAACATGAATAATTTTATTTTAGACATCTCTGAGTTCAGAAAAATCATTTTTAGCATTATGTCTATATGTCTGTGACAAAGAGAACTCAAAGAATCTGTGAATTAGACAAATGAAATTTGGTGCGTTTCCTTTACACGAAATTTGTAGTTTTCTATCAAATTTTGGCCAAAATTCATGCAGAGGAAGTCTGTCCTGTTCGCTTATTTGGACAAAATTTAACACGATAACTACAAAATGAAGAGAGCTAGATGGATAAAATTCGGTTAATAGATTTTTAACATCTATACTGTAATTTTGAGCTAAATCCATCTAGCGTTTGATTGTCTATCGGTTTGTACATTCAAAAGCATGTAAACACGATAACTGAAAAAGACGATTTTGCTGAGTGATTTTTTTTAAAAAACTGATACTGTTCTGACCCACCTGTAATTCGACTTAACAACCGAAATGGGGCCAAACTCGATATGGAGACTAATAATGGCATAGAAAGTAGAATTCCGTAAAACGTTCCAAAAAATGTTAAAAAATAATTAAAAAAAATAATAACACATGCAAAATTACTCTGAACTGTTAAGGCTTATTCGCTATATTCACTTTCTCAAAGAGCAATTTGATCACATACAATATGTCCGCGTTCTCAGAGATTACACCGTTCATTCTCAGGGCAACATTCTCTACGGCAATACGCAACATACCACAAGGGGTATTCCACACTGTCTGTGATATATTATCCTTTAAGATAATTAAGTTTGTGATTCCATCAACATGAACTTTGATTTCGTATAACACCAGAATCAAAATTCATGAAATTAGATCAGGGGAATGAGGCAGCACTGCAACCGTAAAAACTGCCACTGATGACTCTTTCATCAGTAAAGTGACAGCTCAACAGCTTCTGTATCTTAACAACTATATGTGGTGATGCACCATCTTGCATAAAGATTGTCTAATTGAAACAATTTCTTTGCTGCAGTTGTATAATGAGAAAATTAGTCAGTATATCACGATACTTTAGTGCATTAATGGCACACGTTATTGGCCCTTTCGTAGTGACTTTCTCAAAAAAAGAATGACGCAATAATGAATTCGGCTGCGAAGTCACTTCCAAACGATGACTTTTGTAGAAAGCAAAAGTATTTATTGACTGCGTGGTGCTGTCCAGAGGTCCAAATTCGGATATTTGGTGTGTTAGCAGATCCATTCAGATGAAAATGAAGCGCATCTGCCCATATAATTTGCTATGGGAAACTATCGTCAGCATCCATCCTGGTAAGAAACGATAGAGCAAATATCAGTCGTTTATCATACTCATTACGTTTTTGTTCTTGCAAACGGCTGACTATGTATGGGTAGTAGAGGAAAACTTGCTGCTAGACTTTGAAAAATTCATATCAGTTGTCGCGCTGCATCCCGGGCACTGCTACTACCAGCAATGGTTCCCGATGATGCATAAATTTCGTAATCATTTCCTTCAAAGCATTAAGAGATAAAGACCCTCTATTTATTTTCCATCGGGTTAATATTAATCAAGAATTACGGATTATTGCACTGATTAAGGTAATACAGCTTCACCAGTAATGCGGATGCTGGTAATGTGAGTCGTATATTCATTTGAGTTGGTTCACTTCAGTTGAAAATTTTTTTTGGAGCTCTCTACATGTTTTTATAACTCAAATTACTAGCGTCGTTGTCACATTAAAGCATAAAATTGCATTTTGCTTTGAAACCCGTGTGTTATGCTAATTCTCGGTTTGTTAAGCTACAGCAGAGCCATAAGTATCCAAGACCAGCCATCTGGGGAGTGTGGCGGATGCTATGCACCAGGGTTCCGCGATTGAAGGGACGCCAATATGATCAAGAATTAGAATAAAATTTTGACCAATAATGGCTGGTTGGAAAGAAGAGAGGAAGAAATTTAACTGGAAAAATCGACGGGTTTGGAAATATGCGAAGTTTACCTATTTATTACAGTCTAATGCAAGTATGCAACATGTTATAAACACAAGTTAAGTAGATTTATTTACCTCGAGATTCATGTGCCTCACCTACTAGATTAGATTGCATAAAACATTCTAATAATTCATACTATATTATTAGACGATGTTATTAGATCTAATCAAGCTCATTCCAAGGAAATATCTCTCGCGGTATCTAAAAAAAGAAAAGAAAGAAAATTAGCTGGGGAAAAAAAAGTTTAAGTTTCAAAAAGTCAATTGTAGATCTGTTTCTGTAGTCGAAGTAATTCTAACAATGAAATTGCTTCGACTGGAGAAGAAAGTTCAGCACAAACTACACAATCTTGTAATGAAAATGTAGAAACTGTGAAATTCCTTGAAGAACCATATGCTTATAAAAATATGATCGAATAAAAAAATAAGGACGAAAATGACAATAACAAATATGATCATGTAAATATAAGTGATCCAGGTTTGTGGTCAAATATTATAACTGATAAGCTTAAAATGTTTTGTATTATAACCGGACCTGTACAACACAAAGGAGTTTTTGCTAAAACTTCTAAAGGTAGATAATTTTCCACTACGTGCTATGAAAAAAAAATGGCAAATGGTGAAGTCCAGTTTCGCAGCTGGTTAATTTATTTAAAAGCACAGGATTCGGTATTTTGTTTTTGTTGTATTCTATTTTCCAAAAGAAGAGGAAATGGGCAATCTACACGATTTATCGGTGACTATAATAAATGAAGAATGTTGTCAACTGCAATTCAAGATTATGAGCGTTTTATTTAACACTTTAATTCATTTATTTCTGGAAAATAATGACTAAATTTATGTTTCACTATTGCTAAAACAAAGTCAGGTTAATATAAATAAGGAAACGGGACGACTTAAGTTACTATTACAAAAAATTGTTGATGCGGTTCTATTTTTAGAATGTAATAATCTTCCACTTCGAGGAACCCATGAAATAATAACACCTAATAATAGGCATTGTTAAAATTTAATCGAATTATTAAGTAAGTACAATTCTATGCTAATGAATCATATAAATGGAATAAAAAATTCGAAAAATAGAATTGTGCATCATTTAGCACATAGATCACAAGATCAAATTATTCCTGCATTAGGAAATGAATTTTTCAACAAAATTAAAGACAATATAAAAGCAGCCACATACTGTAGTATCCAAATGGATTGTATTCCTGATATTTCCCATTAGAAACAAATTTCAGTCATTATAGGTTTATAAATTTTGAAAAGATTAAGTATAAAGGAGTCATTTATAGATTTATTGAAGTAGCTGATGTGATTGGAGAAGGACTAGCAAAAACTATTGAGCAGATTAAGTGAACTTGATTTAAATACTATAAATTGTAAGGGACAAGTAGCAACAATGGTAGTGACATAAAAAGGAAACATAAAGGTGTACATTCTAGAATAATTGCACTAAACCCTCATGCAATTTATGTGCCTTACCTATCACACTCTTTAAATTTATTAATTTTTGATGCCGCTTCCAGCAGTATATATTGTTCAAAAAAATTTGGATATTGCAACTTTCATATTTCTTATTTTTTGCATCTACAAAAAGATGGGAAATTGTACAAAAGCATTTAAATATTACTCTTAGAACGTTATTTGATACTTTTTGGGAAGTCAAAATAGATTCAGTTAAAGCAGTATATACACAGTTTAAACAAATTTGTAATGCCTAGAAGAATTGAATGATGCAAATAACGATAATACAGCGTTTTCCGAAGCTGAAAGTCAATTGGATTCAGTTAAAATAATACCATTTATTTTATGTTTAATAGCTTGGTTTGCAATATTATTCAAAATTAACACTATCTTTAAACTATTTCAAACAATTGTTCTTGACTTTTAATTTAATCAATAAAATTAAATTGAAATCCAAAATTTAAGAACAAAATTAAACTGAAATCCAAAATTTAAGAACAAAATTAACACATTTTTAGACGAAGCAAAAGTGATAGCACATAATATGAATATTTCAAAACTTTTTCCTAAAAAACAAATCCGAAAAAAAAATATCTTCCTAAATAGCAGAAGATGAAATTATACAATACCCGGTAGAGGAATTTGAAGGTTATTTTTTTTAACATTGTAATTGATATTTTTTTTGTACAGATAGAAGATAAATTTAAAAGTATTTCAAATTAATCACTGATATAAAAACGTTAGAAAAACAGGAATTATAAACATGTTCCAAAATGTGAAATTTTATAATAAAGATGTAGATGAAAACCTAATCCATTAAATTGGTTTGCTACAGGATTTAATTGTGAATGAAATGGATGTGTATATTTACATTATAACGTTCTTATCCCGAGACTATATTTAGGCGTATTTTTTCTAAAATTACTGTTTCTCAAAAGAAAGATTTTATACATTATCTCAACATATTTTCATCATAAACAGATTCAATTTATGAACAATTTTTTTGGTATGACTGAGCATATTTTCATTTATTATTAATTCACATGGATGAATAAAATTTGTGATCATTCTATGCTTTTTAAAATAACTTGATTTCGATGAGCATTTAGTGAATTTTTTATATCAGGAAGTTTTTGATTAATGATTGATTGCAGATTGTTTTGCATCATTTTGTGAAGCTTAATGATATATTCAACTTTATATATAGAAACCTTAAACTTCTTTCAGATGACATTGTATTGTTTGAAATGCATAATTTTAGCAGAATAAAGTTACATATTCATTGATATTGTACTATCTTCTTGGTTGCTTCTTTCCTTTTATATATTTATTATTAATGAAGATTCTATATTTGAATGACAACTTAACCTTTTTTTAATAAAGAGATTAATCTTTTATGTTAAGAACCGAATATTTCATTTATTATATTATATTCGAAATACCGTCGCTTTACTTGGATATTTAGGGTGGACTTAATGGTCTTTGTCACGACAACACAGAGGCTCTTGATTAAATTTTCAATTTAAAGCTTATTTCTTGATTTCTTTTATATCTTCTTTTTGCTGACTGAATGAACTTTTTGGTGACACGGCGAACCTTATCTAAAACATTCCTGGTAACATTTTAAAGCCTATAATTAGCTAAGCAAAGCACTCAGTTCAAGGCAGCTGCAAAAACTTTCAATGAAGCAATCTGAAATTTGTATAATGTTTTATTTACATTTGACTTTTGCCATGCGGCTAAAATTTTAAGAGCGATTTCTGTGCCACATACATTAGCGTTATATATATAGATATACATAGATAGACTTTAATTTAGTGGACCGGTGTTAGAATCTTTCACTGTGTAGGTTTAATATTATAATATTAAAAACACTTTTCTGAACCCAAAATAATTCAAACTTTTGTGCTTAAAATTTTTAACAAAACGTATTTTTAAATGCTTAAAAAGTCATGTTTTTTAATTTTCATTTTGATGTCATTTTTAGTTTATAATTTGATATCGAGGTAGGTAGCTGCTGGAAATACAGTCATTTTAAGATTATTGAACTATTTTATACATGTGTTTGTTGATCTTTATCAGCCATCTTTAGTTCAGAAAACTTTACCATCTGCATTATTTTTGATAAAAATACTGATGTTCAATTTTTCTCTACAAGATTGCCCTAGATTAAACTATAATCAAGGGTCTTTTTTCCCATGTGATATGTGATGTAATGCGTTAAATATCTTCCATATTCATTTCTGATGTTATAATAGTAGTAATTAAAAGTTTCTTTGTATTCATCATTAGATATTTTGAAAATTGTTATTATCTATGTAATGTGATGTCTTAACCATCAGCTTGCAATTTTTTTGTATGTCTATTGCATCAAATGTCTATTGCATCTTGAAGTTTTCAAAATGGAAATTAAGAAGATAGTTTTATCTAAATATTTCCATTGCTATGTTTGTATATATATAAAATCACACATTTTTTTAGCATTATTATTATTTATTTCAGAATGAATGTGCCAGAAAAAATAAATTCCAAATCACAATAAATGGACAAAGGTAAGCTTTTTAGTTATCTTCAGATTTATTCTCTTCAGCCACTCATCTGCTTATATATATATATATATATATATATTTATATTTTAAATTTTTTTTTTATATAAGCATTATTTTATGTGAAGCAAGATGCGGTTTTGAAGACAGTGAAAAGTCTTTCGATTTCGTGACGTCGTTTTATTTCATTTTGGAGAAGCAGGCATTATGTACAAGCGATGAGCACACAGAACGACACAGAAAGGAATGAGGAAAAAGCACTTGAACATTTTATCCCTGGTCTTATATAACCTGAGATTTTGATATGGAAAATGTTTCTTCATAGTGCTAATATATAATGAGATTTCGATAGGGATTTTCGCTACACGCGCCGACAAGGCAGGGAAAACACAGGGAGATTTTAAAAAGAATGTGCTTACTGGACATTTTTCTAGCCCTTCACGCGGAGTGTGGGAAAGTTGGGCTTTTAGCCGATTCAGCAATTTTAAAACGCTTCTCTTGTATTAATTAAGTAGAGAAAGTGGAACTGTATCACAAAATAAGAGAATATTTTAGAATAATTTTAAAACGCTTCTCTTGTATTAATTAAGTAGAGAAAGTGGAACTGTATCACAAAATAAGAGAATATTTTAGAATTAAGTTACTATGGGCTAAATTAAGATAAAACCTCGGAAATTATTCAAATTGAAATTAAAGTTTAAAATATCATTACACACACACACACACACACACACACACACACATATATATATATATATTCAGTCATTTTAATTTATTAAATCGTCATCTGCATTCTATTATAAATGGAACAATCAGCATTATTTTTCAGAAGTCTTTAATGGCTAATTATTATATGTCCAACTTTAAAGTATTCATTTGGTGTTTTGAAGATGGAAGATTACCTTGCATTTAAAATAAATATATGACATATTGATTTAAATATTTCGTATTTTATTATTTTGTACACACTTCATCTATACCACAAAACCTGGCAGTAGTAATCATGTTAGAAAAACAGTTTTGATGGTTAACTTCTGTAGTAATATCTTTAAAAAATTTAATTGCATGCAAAGTATTAAATGCAAAAGTGAATTTATATTTGATTGATCTTTTTTTTTTTAGTGAATGCACTTATAAATGCCCTCTTGGTCAGTATGGAGAAGTTAGAGATTACATATGTCACATGTGCGATAAATCGTGTTCGTCATGCTATGGCCCTTCATATAATAACTGCTTATCTTGCCCCAAGCATTTTCTTTCAAACAGTACATGTGTCAAGTCATGCCCTGATGGATTTTTTCATGGTAAGCTTCTTTGTCAATGTAGTATTATGTCTTTTTTGCCTATTATAAGAGAGTATTTAGGTATATTTCGGCCTGGAAGAATTTCATAAAATGGTTGTGTGTGTGCTGATAATTTTTGAGTAATTGTTAAAATCTGATACAAAGCTATCTAACAGACTTTATAGAAAGCTTTATGCTTATCTGTAGCTTTATGTAACAGACTTTATAGAAATTATAAATCTCATGTGAAGAGTAATTCAAATTTCCAAATATATTTTACTTTTTATTTGTAGTACATTAAGTGAAGCAAAATATAAACATTTACCATGATATTTATTCTTGTAGTGCTATCAAACATTTTGGATCAGTACATGCATACTTGTAAAGCATATAGTTCTGCAAATTTTCATTTTGTAATGCAAAAGCTATATATATATATATAATCTCATTTGATATAGATTGCCTTCCGAAATATTTAGCATTTCATTTATTGCATTATAGATACAGAGAAACGTCAATGTTATCCCTGTCTGCCTGCTTGTTCAGAATGTGAATCAAGAGATGTCTGCAGTGCTTGTAAAGATGGTTTTTTTCTGCATAATCGCATGTGTATATCTAGCTGCCCTCCCAGAACCTTTGCTGAAAAGCGAGTGTAAGATTTTCATTTAAAATTTTTAATTTCTAAGTCGAAATCAAAATTGGAATTATAGTTCATCCATAAATTAACTATCGAATGTTAGTTTATTTATTTTTATTCTTTTTCGTCTTAATTAGATGAAATATTTCCTACAAACATTCTTTCTTTGAAAATTGGTAATTCAAAAGCTAATTTTGTGAGAAGGTTTAAATAACTAATTTTACTGTAATGCAATTGCGAATTTATTAATACTAGTTTATAACTTCAGATAATATTTTTAATGTCAGCCCTGTAACGTGAATTATCTCAGCTGCTCATCTTAAAACATTTTAATCCTTTGATAAGTAAAACAAATGTTGTGTTTCTTTTTTTTTTATTTAGTATAATTTTACTACACATATTAATCTTCCATATAGGATCTGAGAAAAAGTACATAGTATGACCTTTCTCCACACAAGATAGATGCTCTATTCTACAATACATTAAAAATATGGTTGAGAATCTAGACTTAAGTTATCAAACACTGAAGTTAGGCTTGAATTTAATTTTAATGTATTTGTAAATGTTATATTCTCATACTTTTTGATTAATTTATATTGCATGCCTGAAATTTTTTTTAATGAAGTGTGCAAAGTGGTTATAATTAAAGAACAAGTGTTTGAAGAATTCTAGATGAAAAGCTGTTTGGAGCAACATTTAGAGTATATGGAAATAAATCATTCCATTAAAAATATTTATTTCATTTTTTTCAGTAGATGGTGCTGTTCTAATGATATTAATTTGGAAATTGAAATTCACTTGCAGATTGGATCTGAAAGTAATTGCTACCGAACGCAGCATTGGTCATTCACATCAGTTGCTTCCCTAATTTCTACCACAACTGCCTGATTCACAGGAGTAGTGAATATTCTCTAGTTTCAGGAAATATCTCGAGTTCTCCTGTTGCTTTAAATTTAATAATCATTTTCTTCAAGCCATTCACAGACTTCGGTCCTTTTTTAAAATCTTTAATATGATGGTATTCTTTCAAAGCAGCGGTATTATTGCTCTTCTTTTGGTAAAAGCGTTTTACTAACAGAGCATGTTCTGTCTTCAACAAAATCATGGCAATATTTTAAAGATTATCTTATTACTTTTTTAAGCAAAATGCTTTTAAAGCGGAAGTGGCAGGCGTTTCGACATGATAAAAAGAGACAACAAGTCTTTAACAAGCTATAGCATCACTTATCAATAAATAATTGACCTGATTTTTTTAATTGTGCATTTCATTTCACCATGCTGTAAATATTACAATTACCAAGTTTCTTCAGTTCCAAATAGTTTTTCTTTTAGAGTTCGTCCAACGCTTGTACTTGAATTATAATCACCCTATATATGCAATAAATTCCCTTAGGTGCAAAAATTGCCATCATTCCTGTGCTTCATGTTATGGCCATTTGTCTTCGAATTGTCTAAGTTGCTCTACTCCTCTGAATTTACGTAATAGTTCCTGTTACTCAGAGTGTCCTCCACACCATTACTCAAACAGTGATTCCCTTTGTGTTAGGTATGTATATGGCTTTCATTATTTTCTGTATGTTATACATCAGCATTTATCTATTATGATGTATAATGTTTCATTTAATTTTCTGCAATTTATATTTACTTTTCTTTTAATTTATTTAGTAACAATACTAATTTATTGATTTGATAACTAGTTCAAAAGTTTCCTGCTTATGTAGTTTTAGATTCCACCGAGCTTTTGATTTTCCAAGTTAATTCTTTAGAGAATAATAGGGCATGTCAGTTTAGTTGTTTATAAATCCATTTTGAATGGGTTAAGATGCTGCAAAGTAGTTGCAATTATCATTTATGGCTTAGCTGGAAATTTTACAATTCTGGGTGAATTTATAACATACTACCCTTCCTTAATAAGTTACAGAAGGCCCATATAAATCTCAAAATAAAAAATGAAAATTTATGGAAAAATAATTATATTTGTAATGTAACAAAGCAAAATAATTTCTTGCTTTTACTAGCAAAATCGCTAATAATTAAAATATATTTAACGAGTTATATATGCTTAAATATCAGTGATGATTCTTGAATCGTTAGTTGCATATCAATGGTCTCAAATAATTTTGAATCACTTTGAAGTTTGAAAGTTTTTCATACAATTTGTAGGAATTTCTCTTTTAAAGATAAACAGATTCCTTAACCCCCTGGATTCCCCAAGCCCTGTTCTTAAAGGCTTGATATACAAAAGAGAACTCCCGATTAGCTGATGGTTGTTAAGCAAATGTATGCTCGGACATCTTTTCAGAGTTCTCAAAAAATCTTCATATTCCTTAAACCCATCTGTACGAACATATCATAAGAATAAGATACTTCTCTCGGGTATTCAATCAGTCACACTTATCGAAAATGGATGAAATTTCGCTTCTGTAGTGGCCGCCGCTTTAATTTCGTTGAATAGCGGTTGGGGCCTTTCAGTATTAATAGAGTTAACCATGATGCGCAGACACTTCCTGTCATCCTGAGCTATGTCACAGATTAGCACTTGATGAGTAAAGATTCAGTTTTCTTTCTGAAGACTGAATGTTGCATTTATGCTTAAGAAGAAAATTTAGAAATAATGAAGTTGAAATTCAATAACTTAGAGTATTTTATTAATTACAGCGTTTTTCTTTCTTTTTAAGGTAGATGGAGCGGTAAAAATGTTTTTCCCATGAAATCAACAATAAAGTTCTTTTCTTTAGAGGGCATATAAACAATTCCATGTTTTCAAATGAAATTTTACTGAATAATGGTCCATGCGTGCTTTTTTTGTCCTTTGGTACTTTTTTTTAATGGAAACGCACTAGGTGATCAAAACTATCCAGGCACCTTCGGATTTATTCATTTTTCCATATCTCTCCTAAAAGGCTAGCCGAACTGTCTTCGGACTTCAACTATGTAAAAAATATACTTGAACTCTCAGTTATCCTTGAAGATTCTGTCTCAGGGATATTTTGGAGATCGATCAAAATTCAATGAAGAAAAGAATTCTGATTTAATCCATTGTACAAAATGCATATAATGATTCGAAACTTTCAATTATGATTTTATCAACTTTTGGCAATACTTGCATGCTATTTCGTAAAACTAACTCGTAAATTCGGAAAAATACAGATTTTATTTAAAAAAATGCCAGATTTTTTTCTGATGGTTTTTTTCCCCCGTTTATAAATGCAGATTTCAATCAAATTATACAACACTTAAAGAACGCATGACAAAATATTATTAAAGCAATATATTAAAATTTGAAGTGAAAGCCAGATATACAATGCAACTTATGTAAAAAAAGGTCAGTAGAATATCTTTAAGATTCAGAAAGACATCGAGATTTTTACTAACAGAAAATATTTTTAATATTATTATTTGTGATACAATTTAGTCCTTTCCCTTCTAATATAATGTAATTTGATTTACAATATAATTTAAAGCGTCCGAACACCTTTATGTTTTGTTTTTCATGTAGGTATATCAAATGCTAAAAGGAGATGGCGCTATCTTTTGCACTTGAATGACGGCTGCTACACTATGAGGAAGCCTATCCTTTTAGTTTTTGGAGTGTTTCTGACCGAGGTTGAAATCCAAGATATGAACAGGCCAATTCCATAACACATGTAGGATGAATTGGAACTTTGAATTGAACCAAACTATGACGCCTCACACGTGTGACTGGGCTTTGCCGTTAACTCTTGCAAGAATGACATGCTATTTCTGCAAAAATAGCGTTTCTCATAGAGTAGCAACCATCATTCCAAATCCAAGAATAGTTCCATCTCATATTAGTAATTCATACATTTGGTAATATTTGAAAAGTCCTGATCATGCATGAGTAATTTGACTCTCTCACTGAATAGTAGAGTGTGAGAGGAATGGGAATCATACAGTCTTCGAGGACCAAATGATAGCACCTTATGGCAAATGGGATGATTTGGGATAGATTTTGTGCTGAAAATAATATGTAGCAGATAATTTCTGGTGCCTAAAATAAAGAAGTAGCTGGTGACAAACCACATTCAAGTTGTCTATTGGCCGAGGGCGGAACATATTAGAAATATCTCGGCGATTTTAAGTGTGGATTCTCTACTGGAGAAGGACAAAACGCTCCGGAGTGGATTCTTTGAGCTGTGTAGTGGATGGTATCAAGCCACAGCAAAACAGTAAGGCATGCAATTACAGACCTACTGTTTTGCTCCGGCCATAATCAATGCGAGATATGATAACTTCTTGATAAATATAAAGAAGGGAGATTCGATCGGCAACCAAGATACTTTGGAGAGTACCTTTAAAATATTTAATGATTTCTCACATTTCTTCCGCGAACATATGATGGGCGAGAGGAATGTGAGCTTCCGATCGAAAATCATTTCAAAAAACCATATTTCATTACAGAGCTGTAATAGGAGTATTTTTTATTTGAAAAATTGGATATAAATGCAGATTTCTCTTCCAGCGGAAGTGGATCACCGATTCTTCTCTAGAGAGATAGTTTGGCTACTGTTATCGCATCAAGCTACCGCTTTATTAGCTTTATTTTGTAATCCTCGCTCTATTAAGTTCATGTTGCTCTACCTTAGCATGGGATCTACAGATCAACATAAAGGATTCCATTAGCAAATAGGTTAAAATTTGAATAAGGTGAACAGCAAAAAGTGTGATACTGAGGGCACTACCTTACGGTACTTCCTCAGTTTAACTAAAAGGATAAGAATAAAATTTATCAACACGAACTCGAGAAATACATAAAATATTTAGATAAAATAGATTAATAACGTCATTAAAAGTTATTAAAAACTGTTTATTTTTGCTGGTCCACATAAAAAGGGTATTAAAAGGGCCTATTTTTTGCGCAGTTGCTTGTTTTTCTTTTTGACAGAAAAAAAAAAAATTCTCAGTGCTGTTGAAGCACACTAGATCTGCTGTATTATATGACTCCATTTTCTATGCTGTATCCAATGTTTAATGTATCTCAATGCAATCCGGGATGTCAGTGGAAAAGATTTTATCTCAGTTTAGGGAAATATTGATAATATCAAGAGAATATATCCCTTTCATTTATTTGACCTTTCTTTCACCTCCTTTTGTTTGTTTGGATAGGGGAAAAATTCCTTCCTTTTTAGGAATAATTTTATATGTTAATAAAAAACCACGTGAGTTAGCTTTTAACAGTAACTTCAGCTCATCGCTGCTTTTTTGCACATGATAATTTGTGTATTGAGTATTTGCTGTTAACATACTATATTTCAACATCATTTAGTGAATTATTTAAATATTTTTACTTGAAGTAATTTTTACACAAAAGCTTAGAACTTTTTAGCAATATGCTAGAAAATGTACATTTAATTCACTGTCTACTTTCAAGAACACTGGTTGATTTAAGACTCTCAAAAATAAAAGTGAAACAAAATATTTGATACTTCAAAGTTACTTGAAGGTCATTTGTTACTCTTACCCAAATATATCAAAACTTAAGTTATGCCATTAATTTTTCCCTCCCAACGTATACGAAGTTTTAATGGGAAAGAATTATAATCACCAAAAAATGCGAGCTCAACTTTTGCCCAGTCTTCACGATTTGAACCTCCGAGAAACGTATTTTTGAATTGTCAGTGAACGCGATAGCTCAAAAATGTTTCGAACCAGAATTTCTTAACATCAAATGAACCAAATTTCTACAAAATATCAAACGAAATCCAAGGTATATATCTATTTTTAGTTTTATTATTGTCTCCTTGTCCAAGTACAAATGAACGCGATAACATAAAAAGGGAAAGACCTACATCGGTAAAATTTAGTACACATTTTTAACATCTAAAGTATAGATCCATATCAATTTTGAACCAAATCCATCTTAGATAAATGAAATTTGGCAGGATATCTTTTTCTAAAATGGGTAGCTTTGTCACAAATTTTGGATTCAATTGCCCAATCAAAACGATTCCAAAATGCTTACTCGGTGTTTTTTATACTATACTGCGTAGCACAAAATGCTCCATGTGTGGGATTCTGAAGGCATAATTGTGAGTTCTCGTAACTTCACGGCCTTATCCAAGATCCCTGATTTTTAGGCCGGAGGGAATAGTGATAACACTTTTACGGAGGCGTATGCAAGAAAGCTTCAGAAGAACTACTTCCACTGTTGTCTTTTGAATTGCATAAACCGTATTAAGCCATTTCTTCAAATGTATCAGAGTAATGGCCCATTTTTGCCTTTTTGTGCATCTTATATGAGTTAGGAAAACTCCGATTGTACTCTTTAAAAAAAGTTTTTGAAAGAAAATCTCTCAGTTAAATTATTTTTTCAGTAAATTGCTCTCAGTGCCTTATTTGATGAAAATTTTCATTTGGGAAGTATAGATCTAACTGAATTAGTTAATGCTTGTTTTACTTTTTTTGGATAGCCTGATGTGTTTTTTCTCTAACACCTTAATTATTGAATGTAAACGTATGCTTATTTAAATAATTCTTTATTTAGATGTCATAGATCATGTGAAAATTGTATGAATAGCGACACATGTAGCAGTTGTGAATCGGATTGGGAACGTAATTCTCATGAAATCTGTGTTTATAATGCAAGGTGCACAAATGGTATGTATAAAAAAATTAAGGTAACTTTTATTTTTCTTTTGTGTCTCAAATAATGATTTCTTTAAAACTGATGATAGAGCTGTTAGTTCAACAGCTTTAACAAATTCACCTGTGTAACAGTAGTTAAGAAAACGCACTGACCAATATGAACATAAAATTCATTAACAATCAATATTTAGTATTCAAAGACACTTTTAAAACAATAGTACAGATATCGTGGTATACATCCGATATGAGTATGATAGATAAATGAAATGTTGTAGAAGGCTCAATGCCACAAGTCAAATAAGAGATGGCAGGTGTCAACATCACAGTGTAAACTATTCTTAAATGAAAGTATTACAGTTGAGAATCTTAAAGGAGAAGCCTATTTTGCAAAACATTTAATTGTAGATGAAAAGTGCTGTGGAATAAATAATTTTTAAATAAAAAAATAAGAACTTAAATTATGCGCATTATATTCTCGTTCTATGTGTGTCGAAAATATGAAAGAGCAAAGATTACAGTCCGAGACAGCAACAAGAGGATAAGAGAGTGAAGATGACCCCAGTATTTTGAGGATAAAACAATAATGAGTTTGTGCCCCCCCCCCTTTTTTTTTTCTTTTTTCTTTTTTAAAGGAGAAATGTCATGATGGGTGAAAAAATCAGCTTGCCTGTCGCTAGTTACCCTCTTTACGCCCCTGATTAGAAATAAACTAAATGATTTAAAATCGAGTCTTTGTTTCAGAAATCTGCTTCCCACTAATTGAAAAGGCTTAAAAGAATAGAGATTTTCAGTAGAATAGGAGAATCAAAGTTTAGGAATTGAAGTCTCAATAAAGCAACTTATAAATTTAAAATATATTAATGATATACTGTTTGCAGTTTATTTGTTTAAATGTCAATGAAGTTCGTTAATTCGTATCTATGTCTTGCATTTTTCTTTTCATTCTTGTAGGCATTGGTAAAAATAAAGTTAAATGGGTTTTTCTAAATTTGTTTTAGCAAAAGAGTGAATGTATTGGTGAAGTAAAAACCCAGTGATAGTTTGTGAGAAATAATTAGGCACTAGTAGTAGCCACACTGTGGTTAACAGTAAGGATGCTTGCTTGCATTGTGATCTGAAAACCGACTTTGAACTATAAGTTTTGACTTATTGCTTGCAGTATGAGCATAACAGGTGTTCTTAGTGCTCTTCACTTAAATATGTAGAATTAGTTAGCAAGAAAGAAGAGGCACATTCGAGTTTTAATGGTGAAAATGTTTTATTTATATTTATCATTTCCATTTTTATGTCTAAAATTTGCAATTTTGTGGTCCTTGAATTTTCTTGAAAAGATCCTTTGAAGTCCTTAAATTTTTACTTCAATGAGCATGTGAATCTTCTATTAATCATTTTAAATTCCTGTTATTTTTTAAATAATTTTTAAAAATGAATTTTAAAAATCTTGAAATATTCTTAAGCTAATAATGTTTTTTTTTTTAAATTTTTTATCTGCATAATCTATTATAATTTATTTGCACATGTTGAACTTTTTATATGTCACTGCATAGATACGTTTATTTTGATCTAAAAATTGTGATAAATATTTATTTTCAGTAGGGATAATTTATTTTATCTCAACTGAAACTAAATATGAAATAAACATGCATAGATTTCAAAAATAATTTTTTTAATGTTTAAAGGACTTTATAGGACTTTATAGTTGTGCACTTAATACTTTCCATATCAAGTCTGTATGCTGATATTAACTTATTATGTATATCTTAGTATGTACATGTGTGTGAATGGCTGTCATCATGACTAGTTTGCTATTTTCTTTTTCTTTTTATGATCTATTTTATAATTCTGAATAAGGTTCTTATTGTATTCATCTTTTTTTGCATGAATAAATATTTTAAAAGGTTGGTATAATTCTCATTTGGAGTCTTGTGAAGCTTGTTATCCATATTGTGAGCAATGCTCTGGGCCCAATACTCAAGATTGTGTCTATTGTGATTCAAGGTATGATACTTTTTAAACAAATAATAATTCTCAATTTTTTTGCTAGATAGTATTTTGAAAGTGTTTTTATTTTTTATTTTTTATCTCTCATTATAGGTACCTTTGGCTTGAAGGTCGTTGTGTTGAAACTTGCCCTGATGGTTACTTTAATATGAATGATGAGTGCTATCTATGTGATAGACAGTGTTCTAAGTGTGAAAGTAATGAAAATTGCTTGCGTTGTAAAGATGGCTTTTTTCTGCATCTAGGGAAATGTTACAAGTCTTGTCCTTTTGGGTAAGAGCAATATTAAACCTTTGCACTCGGTAAAGTAATTCGATGCATAATTATTCACTTAATACAAGGGCTTGTTTATTTCTTCAAAAAATAAATATATATACACTGAGTGGTCAAATTATTATGACCACCCCCTCAATACAGTGTCTGACCACCTTTAGCCCGTAATACTGCTCGCATTCTTCTTGGCATAGATTTTGTGAGATGGTGGTAGGAGGAATTTGACTCCATATCCGATGAATTGTACTTTCCTTTTCCTTCAGATTAGATGGCACTGGATCCAGCCCCGTTCGATTTAATCTATCAAATTCTCAATTCGGTTGAGATCTGGTGATTGTGCGGGCCAACGAAAGCAGGTAATGTCAGCGTCATGTTCTTCGAACCATCTGACGGCAATACCAGCTCTATGGCAAGGAACATTGTCTTGCTGAAAGTATCCGTCCCCGGAAGGATACACCATTAACATAACAGGATGTACTTGATCTGCGAGAACACTTAAATACCCTTGGGCATTCAGACGTTGTTCCACAGTAATCAAAGGACCCATGCAATGCCAAGAAAACATCTTCCAAACCATAATATTGCCTCCACCAGCTTGAAGTGTTGTGGCAGTGCAGTTGGGGTCCATGATTTCGTGCTGTTTTCGTCATATCCGAACCCTACCATCTGCGATTCATCGGGCATCATGACCCTTTTTAGTCATCTACTGTCCAATCCTTATGCGCCTTTGGAAACTGGAGACGTCTGACAGCAGAGGTTTTCGAACAGGTCGTCGACTCCCATAGCCTATACGGTGTAATGTGCGCCACACAGTTCGTTCAGAGACGTTCGCAGTTGCTCCTTCATTAAGATTCCCCGCTATGCGACGTACTGTTGCTCTTCTGTTGGAGTGGACAGCTCTGGCAAATCTCCTTTCAGCTCGAGCATTCAGTAGCCTGTGGCGACCACAAGCTAGATGTTGATACCTGGTTTTCTTCTTGGTAGTTCACTCTCTGTACACATTAATAGCTGCTGCTCTCGAATACTTCAGAAGAGCAACCGTTTTGCTGATACGGGTTTTTACGCTTCTAGCGCCAAACTCATCCCGCGTTCAAACGCAGTTTAGTCACGTTCTTTTCCCATTTTACGTGCGTAACACTGTGCAATTGATGGTTCACATGCCTTGCATTCCCTTTTGGTAGCTATTTCGCTCTCTAGCGGCAACACTGTGACGCAATAGCTCATTTTGCATAAAACTGTCCGGTGGTCATAATAATTTTATCACTCAGTGTATAATTGTTTTAAGTTGAATTTCCGAAAATTCTCTGAAAAAATAATCTACGCCTTTATTATTTTGTAAGTATTTTTAAAAATCAAATTTGAAAATTAAATAAATAAAACGTCAAAATGATGCACATGGTGCCTGCTGGGCACCATTCGAGCTCAAAGGGTTAAATTTACTAGATTAAATGTAGTATAAAATATAATTCATGACTCCAAGAAAATTCTCATTTTTATCCATGACCATTATTTGCATTTTTGTTCATATTTTGAAGTATTTTCATTGTCTATACAAATTACCATAAAATAGTTGAGAAAGATAATGTATATTTTTTCGAATCAAAAGCAGAAAAATAAAATTTGGAGAAATATTTACATTTTCTTTTATTTGGAAGAAAATCAGGTTTGTGTTGTAATAAAATGCCATAAATGAACCCTTTTATGAAGTTAATTATGTAATTTAATAGCTTAGAATATTATATAAGTATGTTCTTTTATAGTTTTTCATAGTCTAAGAAGTTCTATCTTAACGTACTTATCGCAAATTGTTATTTTATTTAAAAAAATACAATTGTAATAAAACAAATAAAGAAATTTTGTTGTTGAATGTTTAAAGAACTGAGTTGTTTAAATTATTTTTATATATGTGCTTTGTATGTACTATAAAAGAGATTGCACTTACTGTGTTTCATGAAATGTATGAATAAAGTCCAAAAAGTTGAAAACATCTTATTAAGAGGTAGTTAAAATAGATTCATATCTGAACAGTTTTCATTCTTAATGTTGTAGTATTTACTGGTGAAATTACTAGCTTTTCTCTCGTCATTTTTTTTTTTTTTTTTTTTTTTTTGCGTCAAAATCTTCTTGATTACATTTTGCCATTACTTTTGATTTTTACCTTGTTATGATTTCCATAATTTTTGTGTTATTCAGTTACATGTAATCTTTTCTGAAAGTTTTTAAGTTAATTTTTTTTATCAGATTTTACAGTGATGGGAGAAATGAATGTCGTTCATGCCACTCGGAATGTCTTCATTGCTCTGGCAGTTCAAATTTCAATTGTACAGCTTGTGCAGAAGGATATGTTCTTATTCATCGCACTTGTAAATCTCGATGCTTAGATGGTTTTTTCCTTGTTACCAATGGAGAAGAAAATCACTGCTTGCCATGTTATTCTACTTGTAAAACCTGTACAGGTTAGGTTTAATTTAAATATGTATTCGCTCTCTTTTTAGTGAACAGGATGTTTCAGAATGAAATGCAGAATTTTAAATCTGGATTATATTTATTAATTTTGGCTTATACTGCAGAATTATACATGACTTCAGAAGGAGAGCCGAGTTTTTCCTGCAAGTGTTCAGTGAAATAGCCATTCATCACATGGTATATGAATAAGATGATAGGTTAGTTATCTTGCATGAACAGTATGACGAGTAATTGATGCATCAGTTCCTTCAAATCTGATGCTGAATTCGGTTAAATCAGCTGGTTGCATTTCCTTAAAATCATCCGTTCAGAAGATGCCAATGAAATTACTTATTCATGGTTAACCTTCTTAACAAAATTTTAAGGGTTATGCTTGAAAGGGTCTCACTTATTCAACATCACTAATCCTAGTTCTTAAAAAATGCAACCAGTGCTTGCAACATACACAGGTAGTATCATAATTGAATATTGTATAAAAGCATGTTGAACTGTAACTTATACATTCGTCCTTTATAAATTACAAAACACACAGATCTCTGTCCGGTAAATCACCTTTTTTGCTTCTAATAATTTCATGCTGAAGGGTGGACAGTTTATAAACATGTGGGCAATGAAAACTGATATCTTTAATTTTGCTGTAAATCTTTACCATGCACCTGAATAAGCAATAAAGGATAAGTAAATAATTAAAGCCCTGTTATTAATTTTGAAATTTCAATCATTACTTAAAAATTTCTACTTAATGTTGGGTAAAAGTAATATATTTCTTATTTTTTAATTATTAATGAGGTCAAATGTTGATTAACGAAGTGAAAAATGTTCTGTATGGGTATTTAAAATTTCCGTTTCTTTATGAATCTTTCCTTTTTTATTTTCCTTAACGTTATTTTGGAATTTTTCTGTTCCTGTTTTGGAAATGAAATGTATTAATTTTAGTATAAGAATGAAAGATATACTGAAAATAATGCATATCGAATTTGAAATTGTTATTATTACCAAGATGAGCTAATTGAATATTTATTGCTGGACTTAGTTAGATTTGTTGGCTATGAAATAAAAACACTTCATTTAAAATAAAAGCTCTTTTTTTTATATAAATATTTTTAAATCTTATGTGATTTTACGGTTAAGGTCTTTTAATTCTTATGCATTTTAAATTATTCAATCACAACTTGATGTAGGTGAGATACATTTTTTATTCAAACAACGCCATGATATTATGATGCAAAATTTTAGATTATTAAAATATATTTATTTGAAATTAAATACAATCCTATTTATAAAAGTGTATTAATAAGTTATTCATGGGAAATGATATTCAAAACAAAGCTACTAACTAGAGATAGAGGTATGAAAAAAATTTCATTTGGATGTTGAACTAATAATATATGGAGTTTTAAGGAAAAAGGGATTATGAATGAAATGGTTGTATTGAAAATAAAAATACATTTTATGTTTAATATCCATCCTCTTCACTTCACTAATATATATACATTTGGCGAATATATTTTAAAGCTCCTCATTACCATTAACTAAACATTACATATTTAATTCCGATAAAGAATCGCCTATAAAGTTGAATTAAATATATATTTTATGAGCATTGTTACATATATTTTCTACTTTTTTAGATAATTAGAATGCAAAAAATGTGATAACAATGCATTCTTCATGAAACAAATGTGACATAAAATGTTATGCATAATTTAATATTATTATTTTACATGGAAAAGCTCACATTTTGATGAGTTCTTTAATAAAGGAAGCAAAGTATATAGTTTATTATTAGAGGTAGATGAACTTAGGAGTGATTTTTTGATAACTCAAAATTCTCCATGTATAAAATAATTAAAAATTTTATATGTAATGTGTTTATGGTATACTGGTTTAGCAAAGAATGTCTTGGTTCACTTTTTTCTGATTATTGCATATTATTGTGTATGCATTTCTGAAGTAAATTGTTTGAGCAACTTTGTTCGACAAATTTTTTTAATTTCCATTGATCTCTTAAATATCCTAATTTTCTTATTTCTGGAAAGAATTTTATTTTAAAATGTACTTTATTTCATATATGACAGAAGTTTGTATATATCAGTTTCTGTGATGTACCATCTCTGAATATATTGCTTCAATACAGTTTCATTTACAGATTTTGGACCTACACACTGTACAAGTTGTTATGAAAATTCAACATTTTCTGGTAGCTCTTGCATTCCATGTTTGGATGATGAGTTCTTTAATAAAGAAAGCAAGGTATAGCATTTAATATTATTTGATCAACTAAATCGTTTGTTATCTTAAAATCTAAATTTTTAAATACGTTTTTATGGAATGAATAAAACAGAAATTAAATTGTGAATGTCAATTTTAAATAAATGTGAGATAAGCAGCATGAAAGATAAGTAAATAATGAAAATACATTGGATTTTTTAGCTTTTCAAATGTTATTTAACTTTTTACTATCTAATAAGATGACACCTTCTAATTTGGGAATATTTTCTCATTTTGATTCAAATGGAAATCCATTAAATACTTGACTTATCTATGTATTTGAAGTGATTTTAATATTGAATTATAATCGTTATGAATGGTTTATTTTTTGCTTACAGCTATCAAAATTCGATAAATTGATCCACGTATGGCACTCGGGCAAAACAGTTAAGCGGTTAATGCAATATCTTGTGCAGTCGAGCCCTATTGAAATAAAATTGTTCTAATGCAAATTAACAGAAGAATGTGTTTATTAATGAGTTTATAAAAGATAATTCTATGATTCCTCTTGAATTTAATCAATTAGTACAATAAACTAATAATAAATAGAAATAAGATCGGATAGAATCGTTTTTAGTTATGTCATTTAAAATTTAATTTTTAAATTTTCTTTTCAAGGTAACAAAATATTTAATAATTTTAGAGTGGAAGCTCTCATTTTTGAAATCTGCACCATAACTTTTTCTATCAGCTATAAAAATAAATTCATTCTTAATTATTTAAAAAATATCTTAGGAAAATGTGTGTAGAAGCATCGGAAATTAAAAGAACTGAGATGTCTTTTTCTTTCTTTTCAAGTTAGAAGGAAGGGGGGGGGGGAAATTACCAGTTATTTTTATGACAGAGACTGGCATCATTGATCCATTGAATCTTATAACATCTTAGTAGCTTTCTAACGGGCAAATTAATCATTAAATTGACAGCTGGAAAAATGCAATTTAAATAAAAGTTGCAGGCTTTATAGATAATATATTGTCTATTATTTTTAAATGAACTTGTAAAAACATTTTTTCACAGCTGTTGAAAAGAAAAAAAAAATATGAAAAAGATTGTAATGTTATTAGTTATGAGCTATATATGATTACTGCTTTCACTTTGTTTCTTACATTAATTACAGTAGTGTAAATAATGTGTCAAGTATACAAATGTTTTTGTATATTAATATGTTTTGTGAAATGCTATTGCTAACCAGGAATGCGAAAGATGTCATGATAATTGTGGAAGATGTTTTGGACCTGAAGAAACAAATTGCTTGTCTTGTCCTGCTCTACTTAGACTAGATGAAGTGAAGCATATGTGTTTTCCATGTTGTGATGGATCAGTGTTAAAGAAGTCAGAATGTTGCACTTGTAGCAAAGATTTAGGTAATTCTTTAATATTGTGCTCTAAATGTAACCATTGATTTTAACAAAAAACTTACACTAAAATACTTTTCTTTCTAGATGTGTGCATCAGTTCTGATCATCCTCGCAGCATCACTGTTAATTTATCGAGTCAAAACTTTAATGAAGTCATTATCCCTCTAAGCCATGTTGTACCTGTTGTGATAGCTATTTGTTTATCTGTAGTTTTATTATATGTGATACTGTTCGGACTTCTTCAGGCAAATTCCATGGGTTGGTTTCGTCTTAAGTTTGGTGAACAGAAATACGAGAGAGTACCTAATAATATGGCTGCTAAATTTGATGCAGAAATGGAAAAAATCTCTCTCACTCATGATGACCTAGAAGATGAAGATGATATATATGAAAAAGTTTAGTCATATAACACTTGTGCCTGATGAACAAACAGTCTTTCATTAATAATTATATGTACGTTTAATTAGAAAAAAAAAACATTTTTTCAGAGCTTCAGATTTATCAATACTTAATTTATTTGTAAATTACATATGCTTATAAAACTCTTGACAAATATTCCTATATTTCCTTTATTAAGCAAGTTATTCAGCTCTATTTATTGCATTTTTAATTGTTGTTTGGATTGTTCATACACTATCAAGTTTTCAAATGAATAGCATGACAACATCTGATGTGTTTTAAAGTATCATGATTTTCATATATTGCAGTCAGCATCACTTTGTATATTCAACTATTATAATCACATACAGTAAAGCATATTTCATTTTAGTGTGAGATATATAAGCAACAAGAATATTTAATTGCATTTAATTTTTTATGATTTTAATCTGACATTTTAAAATTTTGTTGGATGAAAAAGCAAACTTTTAAGGAAATTAAATTCCATATAGAGTTTTTAAAAAAATGTTGAATTCTTATTGCAATTTTTATGAGGTGAAAAATTCGTTACATGATATTATAAATTTCTAGATGATAACTTGTTAAAATTTAGAAGTTTTATTGCTTTTTTACTTCCTCTGTTTTTTTCTTGAAATATGAATATCCTGATTGTTATTGAGTTTTTACAAATATTTTTTTTACTGTAAAAATTGTTATGGTGGTGATTCATACAAGTTCCTGGGAATTGATTCATTCTAAGAATCGCCCCCAATTAATATTTTGATTGAAAAGTTTTATTCTCTTTAGTGGTTCCACTTAAGATATTTTAATAATTGGCCTCTTCCCCAAAACTGATTTTTTATAATTGTTTAGTGCTTTCATTTTGTAGCACAAAAATATTTTCTTTAGGTTTTTGAAAAACGGTAAAAGATTCAGAGTTTGTTAGTTGCAAGCTGTGTTATATAAGTAATGCTGACTGTATTTTTTAAACTACTTTTAGCATGTACTTAGTGCAGGAAGCATAGTTAGTTTATGAGTGATATTTTTATTCAAAAGGATTCATATTTTATGCATATAGCACCAAGTTTTTTATAGCATTCCCCTCATGTGATACTTGTAAGAAATGTACAGCTTGATTTATGTATATTCAGTTTTTTAATTAAAAACACAGTTTGCTGTACTTTTTTAAATAAATCAGCTTAACGTTAATAGTATGTTTTCTTTCTTATATCAACATTATTTCTTAATTTTATAACGTTTAATATTTTATAAACATTTCAATGATAGTCATTATTTAATTGGCGAAAGTTGAAAGACTAATTCATCCTGCCCAGAAACATTGAAAGAGAACACAGTCTAACACATCAGCTACTCATCCGAGTTAAATATACCATCAGCTTGAATCAAAGGAATTAATTTTCTGAAAAAATCTACAGTGAAACGAAGTTTTAAGCAAACGAACACCGTTTTCTTTAATTTAGATTCCTTCTTACGATCATTAGAGAAATTACAGAATACGATTTCATTAAAAAATGAAGCTATGAAAGGCTAAGATGTTACTTGAAATAAGAACTACATATATTAACTGTTATGAGAAAAAGCATCTATACACAGGTTGATTCATATTAAAGGGACAAAAAGAATAGCATAGTACGAACTCCGTAATTGATTTATTTAGCCGAACTAAATTTATTCTGAAACTTCAACTATACAGCAGCAGCGAAAATTCTGATAATGAAACCACCACTAGAAGGAAGTGTTCGCCACCATAATTATCAAAATGCACCATCCATGCTGGATAAAGCATTCTGTGTTTTGGAATATGCTTAGACATAATCTTTTATCATCGTTTAAAGGCATTTTTGCGCAACATTTGTTAAAGAACCACTGTATCGTCACAATATTGTAAGGTGGGTGAGATAATTTCAGGACACTAGCTGCTTATGTAAGAAAACCAGCCCAAGATGAGCACCCGACAAAATCGAAATGGTTTAAAAAATTGTGAAACGCTTTTTATGAAGTATCGAAAAATTAACGCAGCGTGTGACTGCCGAATGGGCCTCAACAACGTATGACGTATGTTGTGGAGACGTCTACAATTCAAGCCATACGCATTTCAAATGGTATAGGTTTTGAAACTTTCCTACAAGTTATTGCATAAAGATTTATTTGTGGATTTGCAACATTAGGTGGCGATGGATGGTTTCTTGTGCAGACTTGTGTTTACGGAGGAAAACACCTTTCGCTTAAACGGCAAAGTTAACGGAAAATCTATACAGAAAAATGGAACCTCGGCCTGATTCTCCAAAGATGAATTGTTTTCTGTACCATAACCAGCAGTAATGGTTGTTGTTTTTTTCCTTTGTGAAAAACCAATTAACATGTTTATTTACCATGACATGTTAGAGTGCTTGTCCCCTCTAAGACAAATCGGTTCCCGGTCTCATTCTGCAGCAAGACAGTGCTCTATCACCTTGCCGTAACAATATGTCTCAATATCTGAACGATCGTCTACTCCATCGCTGGATTAGCCATGCTGGGTCAAACGATATGCCATTTCCTTCCTGGCACCAAAATTTCTAGATCTAACTCCTTGTGATTTCTTCCTGTGGGGTTTTGCTTAAGTCTTCTTGCCTCCAATTCCTCTGAACTTAACAGCAATTGAAGCAGTGGATAACTTACCTGTTCAATTCAGGATATATTCCATCCCGAATGTGGCAAGAACTGGAACATCGCATAGACACTAGCCGTTTCGCTGGAAAGCAACGCATAGAACAGCTATAAAATCTTGGATAACTGTAATTTCAGTAGTAAATTTGATTTTTTTAAAATAAATTAATTACAGTGGGGCAGGTATGCGTTATTTTTGTCTCTTCAATATGAACGTGCTTTGTCGTCACACTAATTGTTCTTGTTACTTATTGTCGAATGGCAGCCACCAAATATAAACAAACCACTGTACGAATTTCATACTGCTTCTTTGAACGTTTTTATAGCTGCATTTCCTTCAACTCTTCTCTTAGCTGATTAATGCAGTTACAAACAATTATGTAAAAGAACAAGATAATTGAAATAGACGTTTAACTGAAAGTTTAATCCAGCTCAAAAATATGTTTAATCGTCCCAGATGCATAATCTCTGTGACTTGCCTTTGGAATTTCATATTTTCTAAAATTGTAATCACGAAAAGGATCTTTGCACAATCTTAAAACTCAAATTACCGTTTTAATTATACTTGTTTTATTTCCGTATTATTTTTTCCTTTAATTTGATTTTTTTTTATAAATCCAATTTCATTTAGAATTTGTAACAATATTTTTAACGTTAAGATGAAATTCAAACTCATCCATCAAAATATTCAATCGCGGGCTTTTGCCAATCATGAACTTTGAAGCAGAATTTTCACTTTCACTTTTATTTCGTAGCGCATAATTTTTATTTGCATTTGCAGTAATTTTTAGTAAACTCATTCAATTGGAATTCATGTTTTTCTGTCATATCAAGTAAAAAGATTAATTTTAAAAAATGCATTCCATATTAATTGTTTAACAGTGATGTTTAACATTAATTAAAAATAGTTTGGGTGAACAAATTGGTCGTCAAATGCCGCTAGTTTAATAATATGCTAGAAGTTCTACATTAGCATATTATTAAACTAGCGGCGATACTCATAAAAATGTGATTCGTTCTACAATAAAATGATTAGATTAAAGAAATGATAAATAATTTTTAGCTGGGATAATGATATAATGATGATAGTTTTGTCGTTTTGTGGTGCATTATCCTTTCAAAATGAATGAAAATAAAAGGAGGTTACACAAATGTGATATCCTTTTATGTAAAGGCATTGAAATGTGCGTTAATTTTCTTTTCAATGGTTTAATTTCTATTGGAAAGTTAACTTATTTTTTAGCGAATATAAGCAGAGTTTTAATTTTTCATAGCTATGGAGAGGTATTTGAATGCAAAATCAATTCAGCAAACATCACATTTTGGATTCCAGTGATTTCCGTATGACAATTATAAGAATTTCAAAATGCTATGTTCTAAAATTTAAAAAAAATATACTATGTTTTTAAAAATAAGATACATATCTTTAATGAAGAAATTTTCTCCAAGTGTATACATTAATATGTTACAAGTAACCTTTTCTTCATCATCACTAGTAAATTCAATTTACAGATTGCTTTTTCTATTTTAAAAAATGTATTCATTTTCTAAAATTTTTTTAAGCATTATTTTAACTTCTTTTCTGTACTTGTAAAAAAGTGAATAACAGAAAGTCTGTTCAATACATATAAAGTTCTCGCTTCATTTCTGTGCTCACAGTTGAACGGTCTACGGTTAGGAAACCTGACTCAAATTGTTCAGCTAAATCCCACCTTTTCATTATGCTTTTTGTAGTCATATATTAAACATATTGAACTTCTTAGATTTTCACCTGATCTTTCTTCCCCTAAACTACACTCCCATATTCCTTTTGCCATTTCCCCTAATTTTACTTAATCTATATCTTCCATATCCTTATATATTTGCTAGAAAAGTCTACATACAAACAAATGGTATATATTCAAGAAAGGGAGGAAAAAAAAAAGAAAAGCACATTAGAATGATAATGTTAATTTCAGTCTTGCTTTTTATATTCTTTACAAATTCATTGTATTTTAATAATAGTAATCGCCTTTACTTTCATTTCTCGTAATTTTATTTTATTAGCTATGAACATTTTGTTATTCTTCGTTAGTGTAAAAGGTCTGCAATAAAAACTTTTTAAAAATTGTTTTAATTTTGATAATTGAATTTATATAACTTTCAGAACTGATAACAGAAATGAAATCTATTTTTTCTCGTATCATGTAAATTTTTTTTCTTTTCATAAGAGGCTGTATTTTAGAGAAAATAATTCAAATCAAAGTATATTGAATTTTTTATTTTCTCATCTCAGAATATAAGTGCGTATAACTAATTTAAATTCTAAATGAGTTTATTAATAAAGTTGCAATTCCTTATATTGGTGTGGCTTTTTTACAAAACTTTTCCGCTTTTCTAGCGAACTTGCCGAGATTTTCTCTTTTCAACATCCAGCAGTTATCGGAAATCAAGGTGAAGTTTAAAGTTTTTTGATATCCTTTTGCATTTCCCTTATGTCTTGGCGAAATATTTAACTTTGCTCCTCTCTGATTGCACTCAAATTTTCAGATTACTCTTCCAAGTGCGAAGAGGAAAACGAGATATTAAGCTTATACTACACCATACTAAGATTTTCTAACATTCGTTCTGCAGTAAAGTTATAGATTGAGCATGTTGTTTCTTACAAAGCTAGTTACTAAAAGTTTGAAAGATTTCTAGGCGTTTTCCTCGTTTACTTTTATTTTAAGCTCAAAATTTTCACTCATTATTTTGCAAATAAATACTCTTTCCCTATGCCTCAGCCTGGAAACTGCTCACAAAAGCATTTGAAACATTCTCTTCACTTCAGTAATGCCTTAACAAATTGTTTTATAAAGTCTCATTTTATATGAAGTACTGGAAGGAAAGTCTTTTTTGAATTGATCAAATTTTCCAAACCACAGAACACTGAGTGAAGCAGAACTAGAATATTTGAGTAGACCCCTAGGTTTGTTTTACTCTCCCATCAAAGTACATATTTTCCACTAAATTTGAAATATTTCTTTTCTGTTGCTTTTTATTGTATAGTTATTACAGCAAAAGCAATCAAATGATTAACTTATCCTCTGGAAGCGAAGGAAAATAAAAAGTTATACTCAAAAGCTCATAAATTATATATATATAGTACTGGATACACAGTACTAAACAAAGCAAGATATTGTTGGGAAAAATGCAAAAAGTGATAAGAGAGAGAGGAGGACAGACTTGCATCAACAGGTTAGTAGTTGCAGCTTGGTTTCTCTGGCTTTACAAATGTGTTTAAGAGATAATTTTCTAATTTAGAGGAAAATCTTAAACATTAGTATCTTTTTTCTCGGATAAATTTATATATCACAAATTCTCATTTAAAATTTGAGTATATTTAATAAAATTATATATATAATATTACAGTATTATTAATTATACAAATTTTGTGTACATTAAATTTGTGATAAAATTGTTCGTGATGGAATCTTTTAATTATTTTATCAATAATCTGCATCTAAAAACCATAATAAACAATTATTCTAAGGCAATTCTTTTCATCGTGGATTTATTATATTCTAAAATCTTGCAATCTTTACGAAAATAGAGGGTGATCAACCGTTTTCACAAATATTATAACAAGATTTCATTAAAAACACTTTTGTGAAAGTTGTTTATAAAACTATTTAAAGTTCAGAATATACAAAGACGAGTATTATTTACAGATACATATTACAGAAAATTCAAAAATTTATTATCAGTTACTTAAATGCGTTGTCTTTTAAATTCTTTCTGTGCCATTAAATTCATGTCGTTTTGAATTCAGTTGAAAAATTTTAACTTAGACATTCTCTGAAATGTAAATTTTAATTTTTAAAGTTGCTTTTTCAGATTAACTTTTTTAAGTTCCAATAGTTTTTTAAACAATATTATAGATTCGTCTTGAACCGCCATGGCTTACTGATCAAGTCTTTGTTTGATGATAACGAGTTTGAGATGTTACTCCTCAGATGATTCATCATGAAAGTCGGGCAAGTGTACATTAAATCTGTCGTTGTGAGGCAAACACTCTGATGTTGATGTGAAATGGAAGTTTGTATTCAGGTATTCTCCTTTCATCAATGGTTGAAAATTATGAGGTTCTCCAAAAAATAACTGTTGTCTTATTTCAAAGCGGGGCTTAACTGTCACAACTGCAGTGTAATAATAATAATGAAAAAAAAAAAAAAAGATGGACCAAACATGAAGAGTTGGTAAAACCAAACCAAATAAGTTTCGTAACAGTTTACCAGATTGAAGAAATATAAAAGTTGTAGAAGAAATTCCTGAAAGAGCCATTATCTTGTTCATTACTTGTCGATTGAAGAAGAAAGTGCTATGTGCAAATGCACCGAAGAATGAAGATTCTCAGATGCGGAAATTTTAGTAATGGTTATCTGGACATTTCTTTTCCACCGAATTGGACCCCCCGGGGGGCACCTCGAAATGAGGATGAGATGCTTCCGGCATGGTGGTTGGATCTAGCCACCCTGGAGGGAACACTAATAGGTGGGGGATCTGACTCCTCCCATCGATGACGGGACGTACTTCCTTCGGGAAGGGTTGTACCGTGGCCGGTGACGGCCCTTAGGACTCAACCACAGTTCCCGCCAATTGCTGTTGCGGCGGTCCGGTCATTCAGTTTTATGGTTTAAATCCGTGTGCCTTCGGGGGGGTCGGAGAGTTAGATGGTTGACTTTCCACCGAATTGGGCCAAGTAATCTCAAACTTGGGCACCAACAATCGAGGCCGGATAATCAAATAGACAAAGAAGGTAACTGCGTAGGGGCCTCACACCTTTTCAAAGCCCTTAAAGTTCGAGATTTACTTTAGTTTTATTTTCAAGATTGTTTAAATTTGAACTTTTGTTTGATTCACATGAACTGTGTACTCTAAATTATTCAAGACATTTTTTTATGGTTGTAAATTCGCTTTTATATCTGTGAGGTACAATTTATTTTGCAAATGGCTGACTGACTCACAAATCAACAGCCTTAGTAAACTTTGTGTTAGAATATTTATATTGTATTAAAAAGTGTTTGAAATATTTTATCATTATGTTTAAAATTACTTCGAAATTTTTATTTTTCTTATATGTTAAGAGGTGAAATCAACTCTTTTGAAAGTGGTTCACTATTAAATGCCTTATTATTTCAATTTGCCATTTAAAGATTGCGTACAGTAAGAAAAAATTAAAACTAATAAAAAGAATAACTGATTTTGAAAATTGGAGATCGGAATGGGCTGTGTTTAATTCGGACGATCGACCGTTTTATTGTATCAACTTTTTTTTGTAGATGGTACCTTAAGACTCTTATGTAGGAAACTCCCTTTGAATCCACAGTGAACCTCGTAACCAGAACTATCGATGTCTGCGAGAAGTTTGTTGCATATGTTACGGCCAAAGCCCGAAATCGGCCAGTTCGCGTGTTGGCCAACGTTGCTGTAAACTTACCGGCCAATGTCCGATCTTTTCTTGATTTCGGGCTTTGGCCGGCCAATTCGCGAAGTCGCTTGGGACGATCGACCAAAGTAGGAAAAAAGAAATCAAGAGCAGATTGTTTTCCACACTGTTAAAAATGAGTACTTCTGTGTACTGTTCTTTTTTAAAAGAACAATTGTTTCAGAAACAAGTTCAAATATAAGTGACACCTCCAAGTAAAAATAAGCTTGTGATATATAAAAATATAATCTCGTGTTATTCTGTTCTCATATTAAAGCCATAACAGAAATTATTCAGTTAATGTATATGCTGTAAAAACGTGATAGCGTGAAGAAGATTAGATTTGCGCTCTTCAAAATGACGAATTATATCTTGACCAAATGCGTTGCGTATCGTGTATGAATACAAAGGTAAATTGAGTACTCAATTTGTCAACTACCTTTAAAGGTGATCCTTAGTCTTTTTTTGCTCCATAGACCTAATAATAAAGATCCCAGATCACATTGTCTCTCGAAATATCGCTTCAAAAAATATGAAATTTTTTGCTAAGTCAAATAACTAATTTACTAAGTCAAATAACTAAGTCAAATAATTGCTAAGGCTAATTAAAACAAATATGAAGGAAAAATAGTTTTGTTGCTAATAATATTTAAAGACATTTCTTTGTTGGTGCCATCTGCCGAATTTCACTTACAATATGTCCTTATTTATATTTTATATATAAATTCAATATATTTATTTTAATTTACTCTTAATATTGTTTTTTTCCCTGGTAAAAAAGTTCGTACTATATGAATCGATATTTCGGAAGACAATGTAATCTGGAAAATTTAGCATTAGGTCTATGGGGCAGAAAAAGACTGACGGCAACCTTTAAAACATTTCTTGGAATACACCGCTATTGTGTGAGTTAGCTTAGTTGGCAGCGCATTGGGCTGCAGATCGAACGGTTTGTGTTCGAATCCCTCTGGGTGCAACAATGTCAATCAATTCCTTTTGCAAATTTAGGTTTGCATAATTTCTGCAGATTTGGAATTCGAATACTCAAATTCGAATCCCTGTACATATTCAAAAAGTGATTACATGCATTTCTCAAATTTAAGTTTTTTGTACTCGAAGCTATTATAACAACATGAAGTACTCAAGAATGAGTACATTTTATTTATTTTTAATAGTGAATTTTACTAATTTCAAATGATGAAAACGATTACGATAGTGTTAAGCGTCATTTATTACAACAAGTTGAACTTCCATGGCATTTCGAATTGCACAAGAGTTGATTCCTCCTACATTTACAGATATTTGTTCCGGACTTGGTATTGCAATTGCATCTATTGTAACCTCGGCCGCCGGTCAGTGATTGGGTACAAGCTATGTTTCTTAATGACTTTTCTTCCGTGCCCACGGATTCCAATAGGAGCAGTTTCTCGGGCACAATGGAAAACTCACTTCTGGAATACAGTGTTTTGAGTACCCCACGTTCTGTTCCTAACTTGTAGAAGCCGTCCTCGACTTTCAAAACAACTGCAAGAATGCTCCTTGGATCACCTCGACCTACCTCTGTCAACATCTGGTATACGGACGCGTACATTATCTCCAACTTTTGCTGGTGGAAATTTTGCATCTGAATTTTGAAGCATCTTCGCAGCTAGGCCTTGCAAATTAATATGAGCTGCTGACCTCTTCTTCCTGATTTCCTGTTTATTATGACATAGCCTGCAAGTAATTTTTCCTCCATACCCTTCGTCTGCTTCATTGCTTATTCCACAAATTGCATGGACATCTTTTCCGCAGAATCCACAAGAATGGGCTGAATTACACTCTTTTTCACAGACTACACATAATTTTTTGGCGTAGTTATTGTCAGGAAACTGATCTGAACTTTCCGATGCTTCCATCGCCACGGCAGCAGCTTTGTCATTTCCGAAGGTACTCCCTGCATTTATAGCATCCACCATTTCTTTCTTCCTTGGAAACAAAAATATCGACAACTTCTTTGGGCAGATTTGAGGTACTCGGTCCCACTTTTGCTTTGCAGCTAAACATGACCTCACATGGTGACGATCGAATTCCTTGGTGAAAAGAACGGTTTTTCATGAATTGAATAAATCGGAGACTCCCAACCCAATCTGTTGATTCTTTTATCTGCATCCATGTCATCGTCATATTCTGAACGTCCTGATTTGCCCGTTCGACAGAACCTTGGCTTTGGCTATGCCTAGGTTTTTCGTGTACCAGTTTCAGTTCAGGCCACATGCTCTTTAGTTCATTTATAATTTGGTTTGCAAATTCTTTCCCATTGTCTGATTGAAGTACGCTTGAAGCCTCTATGGTGGTGAAGACATCAAGTAGCTGGTAGGCAACTTCTTCTGCTGTTTTGGTTTTGAGAGCACACAATTATACAAACTTGGTTAAATGATCCTGATAATTCAGTATAAACTTATACTCGCCGTCAGGGTTACTTTGCATATCAATAAGGTCTACCTGGCATCTTGAGTTAAATTCTTTAAATATCAAAGTCTTAGAAACTAAGCCTCTCTTAGGATTAGACAACTTGACCTGACATGGTTTGCATAAGCGAAGATAAAATGTAATGACTTCTTTGGTGATATTTTTGTACTTAGTTTTCAGCTCCTTTTCCATCTGTGTGCGACCTCCATGTCCAGTTTCCAAGTGACTATCGTGCAGTATGTCAAATAAATCTTCTGCTTGCACATAGTACAAAGTAACGCTGTTGTCTCCTGTTACTGGCTCAATAAGTCTTTCTTTGCTATTAACATCATCATATTTTCTAAGACGGCGATAGTCAAAGGTTTCTTTTTTCTTCTTTGCTTTAGCCTGTTTAACTACCTCTATAAAACTGCAGTATTTCTCTCTGGTGAGGATCTTGCTATTACTGGCTTTCCCTTGCAGCAACGTGTTCAAATTATCCGAGAATCGGATTTTCATATCAAATGTTTGTTCCACATTTTCCTGTATGCCAACTTCCAGCAGCACATTAGTCTCATCAGAAGTAGCCATGGGACAGCCTATGGAAGAACAATAAGAATACTTGAAACTAAAATGCTTTACGTGGGAGAAAGCCCAGTAAATTGTGTTCGCTTGCAGATTTAGCACGTTAATGCGCAGGATTACGTATTGTCGCTATTAGGCCAGTGATTCTCAATCTGTGGTTGCACCCCCCTAAGGAGGCGAGAGCAGATAGAAAATAATAATAATAATAAATAAATAAATATAGTCTCAAAATTTTCGAAATGACTAATCGTACTGACTCTACGCAAAACACGCCAAATCTCCACTCTTCGCTTTCTCTTTTTTAAATTGTCGATTCTACACAACTAAACGAAGCAGGAAAAAAAAAATATTTGTAGCTACACAAACTTTCTGCTTTCAACAAAGTATATTTCAAGAAAAAATATTCAGAAATGGATTTTTAATTAATTTCTAAACGAAAACAAGTCTACATTATTCATGCAATAAGCCACTTCCAAAACTTGTGTTGCCGACATTTAGGTTGCCATATTTGGGTTCTTAGCACCACTTTATAGCTATCTTTGTAGTCATGATTAATTTTGACTTGGAGATTTTCTCTAAGATAAGGTTTTGTAGAAACCTTATTGAAGTTTGTAGAGAAATTAATGATCGCCCATCTGCCGTTTTCGGGTAGGGGTGAGTGAGGACGCAAACCTATGTTAAAAATTTTCTGGGGAAAGAAAGCACATAGTAAATAGTAAATAAATTCTTCACTTGTCATAAGTTTTGGTTTCGCAATGATAATTATAATTAAAATTTGCGTCGCAAACACTGAAAGGTTCAGAAACACTGTCTTAGGTCTAACCTCAGCTGGGACCGGTCAAGTATTACGTAAGCTGAAAGGGGGAGTTCGAGGTCTGCTTATTTTCTCTGACAAGGGGGAAGGGGTCACGACAATTCTTAGGTAAGCATTAAATAACGAAGCAGTAACAGTGCAACAACAACAAGAATGGGGAAAGAGTGTCCTGTAGCGTACAAAATATCATAAAATCTTACGTAAGCAAAAGGGGGGAGGGTACAAAATGACTAAAAATATGCTTACGTAATACACGAATGGCCCCTTATCAGCTATCGCATATAATTTCAACTGAAGCATTCACATATAGAAGTACAAGTACGAATAATATACATACTCATAATTAAATAGCTGAGTCGAAGAACTAACGGCAAGAAGGACAAAGTCGAATTGTCGAATAACTATTGGCAGGATCTTCTCTGGAACGTGGCACCATAGAGCTGATATAAATGGAGGAAGCTAGTTGCTTGTTTCTAGTCTAAACAAGTGTACGCAACATGAGCCAAGTCACGTGTGAGAAATCTGGCCTTTTTTCGCGCCATATCGCAAATCTTGGCATACTCAAAAACTGCCGCGCAACGTTTTGTTTTCCGCCATTAGGTCCGGTCGGTTTTCATTTCCGGTTAACATTTCCTAATTATATATATATATATATATATATATATATATATATATATATATATATATTCATTCTTTGAAAACTAAGCAAACTGATTTCGAAAATAATGTTTTCTTTTTTACATCAGTAGCCGAGTTTATTGATTTAAATTATGTTTATTTTTTTACTTTGTTTTTGTGCATTAATTAAAAGTGAGTATTTTTCTTCTCTAAGTAAACATTTTATTTCTTTTCTTTACCCCAAAACATTTTTTAATTTTACATTACATGTTCAAATACTTTTATCATTATCTCATGCAGATAAAAAAATAAACCTTTTTATTATAAAAGTGACCCAGGTTATTTTTTCTAGAATATTCTGAATAATATTTATATTTGCATAAAAAATGAAAAAGATATTAATTAAAACTGTTAAATTATTTTGAAATAATTTAGAAAGAAAAAAAATAATGCTAGCTCAGAATCGAACTCAGGTTTCCTGAATGCTATGCCAGTGCCCTAACCACTACACTACTAGAGCGCTCGTTCGGGTAACCCATTATTAGTATATAAGCTAATTTGAAAGTTTTTAGGTTGACTATTGAGTCTTAATATTTTCATTAATAAACATTCTAAATGTATACTATCATATATAAAATCTCATTCCGAACTCAATTTTAAACCTCGTGCCTTCTTCTTGTTAATATCAGTTTTAAATATTTCGCTTCTGGTTTATAGTGTTGGCGGTAACTTTGCTTCTAACTACCGCAGAAACAAAATTAAATCATTTTTGGAATCTTAAATGTGTTGATTTAATACAAAATAATAAGGAAATTCGAAATTTTTACGAAAACGGTGATTTTAGGGTATGTGCATATCGCAAATTATTAATAAAGTTAATATTCAGACAAAATTTTTATCTGTAAAGATAGCATTTCTTTCTTTAATAGTTTCTTATCTGTAGAATATCCACTAGTTTCTTATTAGATCTTAATTAAAATTTATAAAAACATGCAATTACTGCTAGCACATTTATGAAATTTTACTATACAAAATTTTCAATAAAACGTTTTAGTTTCACGATTTCATTCACAATGATGATTTAATATCTTTTACGGTATAATACGATTCGAATATTTATGGTAAAAAAAAACAACGTATTGGAAATAATAAGGAACTTTATTTGCACTAAAATAAATACACAATTATTAATCGGTCAATAGCGTTTTCTTACCATTACCAATACCAATTACCAATAGTGTTTTTATGTAAACACTTGTATTGGCGAGAAAAAATCACGCCAAGCTTGCAACCAAGCACTTGCAACACATTCGAGATTAAAATAAAGCAAATAACAAAATATAATGCAGTTACATCAGTTTAAATGAAGCTTAATAACAAATAAAATATATTTAATACAATAACTAAATGAAACTATGAAATATTATTCAGTTTTAACACCAAAATCACTGAGTGATGGAGGTTACGAAATTTTAAATTGACTTAAAATGGATATAAACAGAATATGTTTATTGCACATACCTGTGAAATGATACAGAGCTATCCTTAGAAGCTTTTTCTTTGCATTCAATTGAACAGCAATAGTTAACCATGGCTTGAATAAGTTTTAAAATCCAACAGTTAAAAGCGAGAAAAAAAATCTGCCATTGAAATATAATGGGGAACGGAGAATGCGGTTACAGTGAACACAAATTCTGTCCCGAAGTCATGTGATTTTATCTTGTCCTACACCAAAGTAGGGTTGCACTCCCCCTATTAATATCTCAGCTCTATGCGTGGCACCCTCCTTTCTATCACGTGCACGCCGTCACACCGGAAGTGACAGATGTGCCGCCTACCGGTCAATCTACCATTATCACATCGGGATTTGGCCAAGGATTCCCAGCTACTTCACAAAATTGCCAGCCAAAGTAGAATATACAATATTAATTACAAGTACTTCGGACTTTGGCCAAAACGCGAATTGACCAGCCAATTCGCGAACTGGCCAAACTTCGGGCTTTGGTCGTAACATATATAAAAATTCGTCAACCCTCCACCGCCGCTACTAAGGGAACATTGAGGTTGGTGGTGTGCCATAAACACTTCTTGTGATGAATGTGGCCTAATAAATTTAAATTTATTACTTTTATTTTATGTTTGGGCTTTCAATTATGTTATCACGTTCAGCATATGCTCTCTATCGTTTGTAATTTTCATTTTTCACCCGGTTATTTAATTTGGTGTGTACTACCACCTCTTCAAGTTTCGCCTTCCTTTTTTCAACAACCCTGTAATTTTGTCTTAGTGGAAAAATTAGCGGCTAAAAGCCTTTTTTTTTTATTCTGACGAAATAAAAAAAAAATCTAGTAATAATCGATAATGGGTATATATGTACATTTTCTAATAAGCGGACTGACTAAAACAGACTTTTAAAAACCAGACAATTAAAAACGGATACTTTATTTGTAGTCATTTGATAAATAATTTTGAATTCGTCCTTGTTGATAGTTTTTATCATTTTAAATGCACCCAATGTAAGATTATTTTCAATACATATGCTTATGGATATCGTTTATTCACTGAGTTCTTTTTTATCCGTTATTTATATTGTGTTATTTTTTCTGAGTAATATTTCAAACTGTAATTGAAATGAGCACGAATTATATGCATATGAATTTGGACAGATTAATATCGTCTACAGCAGGAATAAATCAAATTGTGAAATCGAAACTTTAATTTTTGTAGAAGTCAAAAGTTTTAAAATTTAACTATTGAGGCACTTACTTATTTAACTGTTGATTGTTCTGTAAACAACTAATTTTGTGCAAAAATGCAATTTTAAAAATATCAAATCGGAAATGTTGAAAAAAATTATTTACAATCATAATTTCCCCTCTGCGTGAATTGATATTTTGTTCCAAAAGATTAAACTAATTTTTTAAATATATTGATATTGAACATTCAGTCACTGTTTAAGAAAAATACTCTTTTATCTACTGATTTCCACTTAGTTTGCAGATGCTTGTATTATACTTCTTTTTCGGCTTTTAAATTATAATGACTATAACAAACTGGATTTCACTTATCAAATTTATATATTCAATGTCCACCAAGGGTGTAAGGATCTCTGATTAAAAAAGAGATCTTATAGTCGCAATGTTGATTTCAAGAATTACAATTGCTTACTTCAGTTAAATTAGCGTTCCATTTTTAAACAAAATTACGGCTATTTGGGAAAGAGCATTTTAGTTCTGAAACGTAGTCTGATGAGTGGGATGACACCCAAGCTAGCATCCTCATCTTTAAACTTCCATGCTGCACAAATAGGAAGTTACGTTTTGTCCTGATGGATTTAGCTTGCATAAGAGATATGTATACGGTTGATCTTCAATGAAATTTAGTTTTCTACCTGAAATCCTCCGATTCCAAAACTGAGATTATGTCACTGCAACTCAGAGTTTTTGCTATTATTAAATCAGTATACCTATTCCTCTGTGTTTACAAATTCAAAATCCTTATAATGCGATGGATATGCTTAATTTGTCGAAAGTTCTTAAGGGATCATACTCTAAAATAAATAGCTACTGAATTATACAGCAATGGCAATATCAAGAATTTTATATTGCAATTTCAGGATATCTATTTCTTTCCCTTTCCATGCAAGTTTAAAATTCGATGCACGTGTCTAACTGGCCTTAATACGTCAAGATATTAAAAGAGTCTACTTCAAAATTAACAATATTAGATTTCTTTCTGTAACAATGATGATTGCAAAAATTTTGTATTATATTATCGGGAAATAATTTTTCCTCACCTTTTTAAAGCAAGGCTTCACTTGCATCGAGCGCAGGTGGTCACATCACGCGAGCGTGACTCGAAAGATGACCCCGCATGCCGACCTAGACGGCTATGTTGTACTACGAAAATATTTTGCGAAAGCGAAACATCTCTTCATGTCTTAGAAATCCGTGAGAAAGTAACAAGTATTTCCAACGCACCTGAAAGCTTGGTCTTTCAGAATCAAAAATAATGTAACAGTAATGATTGAGGATATGAAGATCGTGTTTCTAGTGGGAATCTTTTACAGGTAAGTGGTTTGAAGAATCTAAATGTATTTATTTATAGTTTTGAAAAGTTTTCAAATGATTCATAAATATAAGTGTTTTTTTTTTGTTTTTTTTTAGGATATGAAAATTTTAATTCATTTCTTGTAAATATTTTTAAAATAATGCTGAAGAAATTTTAATTCTTTTGATTTCAGAAAAAATATTAATGGCGTGTACTTCAATATTAAGACGTATCTGTTTTTTGTACTTGAAACACTTAAGGTGTAATATTTTTTTTAAAAAAATTCGAAATTTATTTACTAGGAAAATCAACCTTAATAATCCAAAGAATCTAACCATGAGAAAAGTAAGAGTTTCCTCCATTAATTTCTCTACTTTATTTTTTCTTTGCTTATAAGCATTTATTTCTTAAGCTGTACTGTAATTCAAAATTTAATGCTCAATAAATAAAATCTATGCTTGTGCCGTATTACTCACTTTTCAACGCGCTTACAGATCATAAAGATAAATAAATAAAATAAACAATTAAAATTATGCTTAGCTTCGTTCTTGAAAGAATAGCAACATCTTTTTATTTCAAATGAAAATTCTTTTATATTTCTTTTCGTTGATTAGCTAATGGTTATAACTTAAAAGCTGTGGAAGAGCAACTTATTTTCGTACGTACTTCATTGTACTTAAGTATATTTTAGAAACATTAACAGCTGGTGTTTGGATAGTTAAAAATTCAAAAGAATTTTGATTTAGACCACTATTTTTCGTTCTATGTGCTCCGTGAAATCTAAAAGCTTTCTACATCTTTTCTGATATATTAATTCTATTTCATTAAGTTCATTAAATTTATAAGCACTTTTTGTAACATTTAATTCCTTTCTCACAGTTCTACGCCAACTCAATACAGCAAAATTTTTTCAAATAGAATCAGTTCAGATCTATGAAAGTAAGTGCAAGGAATGCGACAAAAATATTCAGAATATTTTGTTATTAATTAAAAACATTTGTTTTAAAAAATTTCTGTATTAAAAACTATTTCGCTTTTCAAGTAAAAAGTGATCCAAATAAACGACCTCGATAATCAATTATTAAATTAAACAAAATTAATTGAAATATGGCAAAATGGCAAGTGTCAAAACCTTTGGAAAGAATATAATTCTTGTATAACTGAATAAACAAAATATTCCTGGAGATAAATTTTAAGATCTTTCTGCAGTGTTTTTCAATCTGTATCAGAAATATTAAGAGGTTATTAAAACTTAATATTTTATTCTATCAAAGAGATAGAAAGAAACTGTATTATTTGTCAATTATAATTTCTAAAAAGTTTTATTTGGACTGCAAAAATAAATTTAATTTTAAGAATTTTAGCATCGCTCAATAGGGCGATAAAAAATTATATAATAATTTCTTTATCCTAATACAATGCAGTAAACTGATTAGATTGCTTCTTTTTTTCAATTTTTCAAGATAATTTTACCAGAAATTCAATACAATAATTTTTATGAAAGTAATATTAGCAGAAAAATATATATAAATAAGAAGAGTAAAGCATATAAAAAATAGAAATTTCTAAAATTTTTCACCATATTAGTTAAATTTACAATTGAAAATTAATCAATGTAAATTATGAAACTAAACTCCCCTATTAATTGAACAATTTTTGAAATTTTATTAACAATTATTTTACAAATTTAATTTGAAATTAAATTTGTCACTTTGCACCAGTGTAAGTCTTCTTGACACTAAGAATTCCTTACTTGCACCACAATTCATTTACCCGCAAGTCGAATTGGGAAGGGGGGGGGGGAATCGTGCAAGCTTATTATTTTTGTAATCTTTCCTTTCAAAAAAAAAAAAAAATCCTAAAACATTTCTTCTTATGGTAAATCTAAAAAACTATTATTCTAATTCATAGAATCTTACAAAATACCGATCTTTGCAAGAAGTTTCATATACTGATTCAACCACTAATTTTATAAATGCAGGAAGATTATGCTTTAAATAAATATCCCAACCCAACAACAATTTCTATTCCTTTGGAATATTTTTAAAACGTATTCTTAGTGTGTAATTGACGTATTGTATTGAGCTTCCACTATTTTTGTGTATTTGTTGCCTCCGTATCTTTTATTTTTAATACTATAATTTCACAAATTAACAGTTAATGTTAATTGAATTTTGTATAGTAACAACTAGTAAGAAATTAGTGAAATTTTGTATATATTTTGTCATTTCAATAGATCTTTTCTTTATGGTTTCTCTGGCATCCTAATTTTTAAGTACTAATGAACATGAATTATGATTAGAAACATCACTGATTGGCTATTTCCATGGACCCGCTTCCCCCAGACACTAATGTCAGGACGCCGATGATTCCCGATTCAACTGTCATCAGAATCTCCAGTGACTCCAACAAATGCAAAGATGCGGTACTGTTATTTATTATTTTATTTCAGAAAACTGACAGTAAAGTATCTCCTTAACTGCTTTAATTAGAAAAAAATTTACCTTTTAATCTAGTGTAATATATAATATAAGGCAATTAATGTCTTAAGTATGAATACATACAAAATATAAGGGAAAAGATGGTCGTAGAGATTTAAAGGGTGATAAAACATGGCAAAAGTAAAACTTATTGTAATACATTTTGAGGATTTCGAGGTCACATTTCGACGCTGAAACACATTCAATAATAAAGTCATGAAAACGAAAATTCGTTTTAATTGCAAATATTTTCCAGAAATTCAAATGAATGACCATCAACTATTGTACATGCATTGCAGCTGCAATTCAGTGATTTGTATACTTAAGAAGGTATCCGGCATGTCACATGCGTCTTTAATAGCAAAAGTAATTCTGACGAAACGTCTTCAGGAGATTAGATGGCTGTTTCGAAAATGAGGCTTTTCAGATGTTTGCACCGGAAAAAACCAGACAAGACAAAAGAATGGGTCCATCGATCCTAATCTATCGGTTAAAAAATGGATCCTTTATGTAGCTTCTTTTAAAGTTGTTTGTACGACAATTTGCTTGGCTTTTTCCAGTGAAATTTTTTTACATAACATTACATTTGCGATGTTCTACCACTTCTGTTAATATTAAGTCAATCTTTCTTCTTACATCCTGTATTATATTTTAGAGGTATTATACATTTACTAAGCTGGAGGATGTTTCTTAAAGGTACATAGGTGGATGAAAAAGAATCTACTTTTAGTCCTGACGGTCCTTGCTGTCCTTGTGGGAATCGCATTAGGATTCTTTGCGAGAATGTTCTCATATACAACTGAAACAGTTACTGTAGTAGCTTTCCCAGGGGAATTACTTATGCGAATGCTCAAAATGTTGATTCTCCCTCTTATAATATCTTCAATGATTTCAGGTAAGAGTTAATTTTCATTGATTTATAATATATATTATATATAATCTCGTAGTATTGACAATTTTTAAAAGAATCGTTTCTAAAACATAAAATGTTCTCAAAAAGCATTACAAATTTTTTATTGTAGGTTTTGCATCACTTTTAAATATCGGGAGAATTGGGTTAAACTTTTAAAGCAAAGATTTAGATTATTCTAGTTCATGATCTCTTTGGAATGTTGGATGCGAAACTAGTGAGGGTCAAATCTCAGAAGGAGGAGTATTAATTAGTACAATTTCGAAATGACTATTATTTATTTGTTTTCTTGTTTAGTTTAGTTGTAATAACGTCCCGTTTTAAAGCAACACTAGGATTATTTTGGAACGGATCTCGTAATTTTGAACCGCGGTCAGATAGATGACGAAGACGACACCTGAGCTGGCACCCCCTCTCCAAACTCCCTCACCACACCAGTATCATTTATTTGGAATGCAATAGATAAGAAACTGCTACTTCAACATTTTAAAGAGATCAACAAAGTCCACTGTGAACAATCGACCATGTTCAGATAGTGAATAATACTTTTAAAGGAAAAGATAAAAGTAAAGAAATTTATTACGCATAGTATAATCCAACTGCCTTCTGCAACCATTTGTTCGCCCACCATATTCAAAGCATCAATTTAATAATGAGAACCAATTATGTTGAACTACATCTTATCACAACTAACGAAAGCGATATTTTAAATTATACTTGCACAATAAACTTTGAGTATTTTTTGTTAACTATGGTGGTCATTTGATCAGTTGTTGAAGCTAGGGACTAAATCAAAATTTTATTTTGCGATATGTCTTGAAGATGGAAAGTGCTGGTTAAGCGACCATGGATGATGTATCAAGGGGTTTTAGCATATAGCACAATATATATAATATATTGTAATGTTATTTGTAGAAAATGCCATATGTGAAATCTATTGGTCCTGTTTCTCTATCTATCGGCCTCATTTAAAATGAATAATATCGATAGTCATACAGATTATTTAAAATTAAAACGCATATATTTAATATTATATTCCAAGAAAACAAATTTAAACAATATATATTAAAATTATACACAGTAGCGTATTTCGAAAAGGAAAGCAGAAAACAGATAAAAGAGATCGTGGGATAGCATTCTTCAAAAAAGCAGAATGTATAATTTGTAGCAGCAGAATGCATAATTTGTGCACATGCGTGGTCGAAAAGAAACTTTTGAAATGAACTTAGTTTATTTTATTTACTTATTATTTATTTTATTCTTACTTTTGCACAAATTATGTACGAATAAGAGTGATAAGCAATTATGTCCGAGTAAGAGTCTATTCAAACGCGACGCAAGAGCAAAAGAGAAAGAAATTTTACCCTGAGTGATTTTATTAAGAAATTCTGATAGGGATTTCTTTGACATATGTGAACTTAGGAAAGAGAACCTTAGGTATCTTTGAAAGAAACAGTTAGGTGTTAGGGATTTTTATCCCGTCATTCGGAGCGTGAGAAATTACCAAAGGCATCAACCTTTTAGAACCTGTATTAGAAAAAAATTGAATAAAAATGTGAGATTCAGATCAGGAAATAAGAGAAAATTTTAGAATAAAGTAATATTGACTAATTTAAGATAAAAATGAGGAAATCAATAAATATTTACACATTTTGTGTGTATTCCTGAACTTTTAGCTCATTTATCTTCCACCATCGATCATGGACCATCTCTATTTATATTATTAATTAAATAGAAATTATTTATTGATTTTAGTACGAAGGTTAATAGGTTTCTTATTGCATAATGGTAATGGCTTTGCTTCAGTTTTGTAGCTTCTTAAGTAACTTTAAAACATGCATAAAGAAATCTTGATTTTATCCTTATTAGATTAAGATATCAAGAATTTAAATGCAAATTTGTGGGATTTTAAAATTTTAAGGTCAGCAAGTTGGCTATACAAAATTTTTCTGTTTCCGATGTGAATGGGACAGTAGATCTAAGAACTAACTATGGTTAAAGAAAGAAGGGCCTTTAAGGAAGACTTAAATCCATGATAAAAAAAATCTGATTTAGTACAACTTAGCTATCTGATTTAGTACAATAACTATTCAGACTCTAGTGCCAAAGACACTAGAGTCTGAATATGACGGCTTATTACTTCAGACGGTTAAAATGAAACATTGAATCAATTCGAAAATCTAAAGGATACAAGCATTCTTTTCAGGAAAAAGTAAAATAAATTTGTATAGTTTTCAAAAACCGATTTTTAAAGATATATATTTTAATTAATTATTATTTAGTTGATTTTCCAAGGATTTTTTTTCTAGTATTTTTTTTTTAATTTTGAATGATTTGTGAATTTTATACATACATTTTTTTTAAAATACTCATATTAGAAATTCTTATTTCAGAATTGTAAAAAAAAAAAAAAAAAAAAAAAGTTATGTGATATAGAAATTAAATATTATTTTCGAAATTTGTTTTAAAATTTTAAATATCCTTTTTTAAATAAGAAACAAACTTCATATTTTAATTTTTACTGACATTAATTAGTTATAGTTGTTATGAATAACTATTTTATCAAGAATTAAACTGTCTAGATGAAGATCCTAGGGTGAATAATAAAGAACAAGGAAAACCATGCTTTCTTTCCCATTATAATGAAAACAGAGTCTGAAGAATAAAGAAGAAAATCTTGCCATTTAGCATGGTTTTGAGTTTAAAATACTGGTGTATAAAGAATAGTGAGGGGGGAAAAATGCAAATCTATATCTTTTGAGCTGAATATTATAAAATAAGCCAGACGTATTAAATTCTGGAACGTTATTTTGTGGTATTTATGGTCCAGACACTAACGTTTTAATAATCCATTGGTTTTTATATGATTCATTACTCTCTAAAGTAATAGCCTCAAATCCTTTAAATTCTTACTGAACACAAGTTTATTCTAAGAATAATTTTTCAAATTTTTTATTTAAGAGATTTTAATAATATGCTTACGTAACAAATATCTTCTTTTAAACAATACATTAGGTTTTTGCTGAAATTTATGACTATTTTTCTTTCAAAGGCTTAGCGCAACTAGATGCAAAAGCTTGTGGGAAAATGGGTTCCTGGGCCCTTCTGTATTATATATCTACAACGATATTTGCCGCAGTTTTGGGTATTATTTTGGTTCTTGCTATACAACCAGGTGATCCTACCATAAAAGAGATGATCGATTACAGAGGAGATTCCAGGCATGTTTCCACCCTGGATGCCTTTCTGGATTTGATAAGGTTTGTAAAAGAAATAAAATTAAAAACGTCAAATTATATCATTTAATTATTAAATAATTAGTTTTAAAGTCAGAGTGTTTACGAGCAACTCAAGAAATGCATACGAGGGCCCTCCATTTTCTTTAAGCACATAAATGTCTATTTTTGCTTTTTAAATACTTGAAATTATGATGATTAATTATTATACTTAATAATTATGCCTTAATATGTTCTTATGATTTCCTTGAATGAAATAAATATTATATGGATATTTGCTATTATAAGTTTATTTCAATCGATAAGAAATTCAAAGAAACTTTACAATAAAATTCGCATTTAATTTCTGTTTAATTTTTGTCCTAAAATCGATTTAATGTATTCAAGTAAATATCAATAAAAATAGGTTTTTTTTTTTAAACTTTAAAATAGCTAAAAGGGCATTTTGTTCGGTTTTCTGCAGATGTTATTATAAAACCGTAAAAAATATGGTTCAGATGAAGAAAATTCTTTTTTTCTTTAATTTTTTTGAATAAAATTTGTTTACTCTGAATGAAACAGCTTTGTATTGCAGAGAAGCAAATACCTCTGCAAAGTGTCACGTTGACATCATTTGTCATTGGAGTTTCCCGCAAAAGTTTATTCCAAGTCAGTGCAACAGAGAATCTTTTTCTTTGGCTTTCATTATCATTCCTTTTTAAAAGATTTAAATTTTACTGCAATACAAAGCTTCTCCTTAAAAAAAAAAAAAAAAAAAAAAAAAAAAAAACTGTAACATTTCTGTAAGTATTGAAGCAGAAAGAAAAACTATTTAACCTTTGCAACAACTTGCTTAGATTCTTTCCGAAATATTTTTCTCACACTGAATTCATAAGTTTCTTAAATATTATGGAAGCAGAAAATTTATCTTTTAAAAAGATGAATCATATGCATGCCAGGACTTTACCGCCAATTTATTATCTTCAATGAGATGCAGCAAGCATTATTTATATTTAGCTGTAGAATTTTTGTATTACGTCCAACTCTCCAGTATATGCTGCATTACGAGGGAAAATCCTTTATCATCTTTATAAATGCAAAAAATTCCAGGATATTGGAAAATAAGAGTAAAAATTGGAGGATGTCATCATGTAAGTGAGTTCTCGTTTCCTCTAGCAACTGTTTAACGGAGTGGTAGATGGTATCGCCTGGCAACGGCTACGCTTACTATCTGAGATGCAGCATAAAATAGAATCTATTTTGTTAAGAATACTGAATTCATGTATACAAGTTATTCAGTTATGTGTGCAGATGCACATTAGAAGGACGTAGTAACTCTCTTTAATTCTATATGAATACTTTTGAAACATTTCATACTATGATATTATGAGAGACCTTTTTCTTAAAAAGCTTTGATGAATCATAAAAAAAAAAGAGACAAGTGTGCAGAACAAAATGAATTTATTACCAAAAACCATTTAAAGAGATGATTACTTTTCGACGGAATAAAGATTCAAGCATTTGTCAAATCGATGGACCAAGTTTCTGAACTCTTCTTTGAAGACAGCTGCTGCTAGTGATATGAGATGGGTCTTAACACTCTTTTTTTTTTTTTTTAGTTTGAAAAACATTGAATTTGTTTAAGGAAAAAATATGATGCAGAAATGTCTAAACACTCACCATCTAAAGTCGAAATTTTTGGCATGCTAGTTGGCCAATTCCTTGTCTGGGATTTCAGTTAACAGTTCAGTTAAAAAAGATGCGACAGTCTTATACCCTTGTCTCCCATCATGGAGAATACAGCTTAGAGCCGTTTGATGTCCATCTCTTCCTTAAATTGAAGGATTTGCTAGGATGCTAAAATAATACTTCCAGACAAATGAGGAGTTTCAAAGAAACGTTAAGGATGATCTCTAATCACTGGCGGCAAAGTGTTTTGATAAGTAATAAGAAACTTGATTCAATGATAAGACAAATGTTTGAATCTTCAGGGAGATTATGTCAAAAAGCAGTCACGGTTGTACATAACTTTTGGAAATAAATTCATTTTAATATTATTCTCTATTCTTGTCTTTTGTGTGTGTGGAAATCGGATCTTGAAAAAAATTAGTTCTCTTATTATGAAATAATTCCATTTTTAATAGTTGTTGTAAATAAAAAAAATAAATAAAAGACTTGTATGCACCAAATTTAGTCAAGCATTTCTTCTAAAGAAACGTTAAAAAATGCTGTTGAAGCTCTACGAAGAATTAACAATTATAAAGATACTCGCAAAATAATAAAAGGCATTGAAGAAAGCTGATATTAGAGAGTTTAGTCTTCACCCGCGTTAGAATGGGGGCTAATATTGTGTAAGAAGAAAAGTGGGGAAAAAATGGTGCTAAAATTATTCGAATTCGAAATAGTTTTGTGTCTGTTTTACTGTGTGTTTGTAAAAATACCCATTTGTTGTTCTACGGTTTTCTCTAATTTCCCCTTTATCAGATAATTTAATGCTTATATTTTCAGTTATTCTATTTAATTATAATGTGGAGTTTAAAATAATACATTTTAATTGTTAAATATTTCGCTTTCATTATTTTTTATTTCTTTAAAGATTGTCCAGATATATCTGTTAACTGAGTGTTGTTATCAATCAATTTCAGACATGTCGTGAGGGTGATGAATCTAAACAGCATATCTTTAGATTTAAAACATATTTTCGTAGAAACTTTAGAATTTTTATAGGAAAATAGTTTTTGTTATCAAAATCTATTTAGAACTAAACTGCTGAACATAAGTCAATGCTGCTCAGTCAATAAGGTGCTGAAACATAAGTCAATATTTTCAACATTTTTAATTATTGTGGTTATTTCTCTAAAATTTTAATTTACACGAGTGACTCAAGCCATTTTATTTAATTTGACGTCTAATAAAACAAAAGAAAATTGGTCAATTGAAATTTAAAGAAAAGTGTTTAATATTTTCTATAGAAGAAGACTGCCGTTTCTACACCATCATTCTAATTTCCTTTCATATGCTTTAGAAAGGAATTAATGAGTTTTATCGTTTAAAATAAATTCTTTTTATTTAAATTATATATGATTTTCTGCTTTTGCTTAAAACAGTAAACGGAAATTCGTGTATGTAGTAATTAACATGTAAACTGTTGTGTTATCTATAAGAAAAGGCAAGACATTTGTTTGACTACCACTGTTTATGTATACTGATTTAATGAACATCCATGCTTACATTATACATGCCATACGCTCAGCGCCGATTTAATTACGTAATACAGTATGCATTTTTCAGGAAGAAAATGATGACAGAGCAAAGCAGAAGAAAAGTATAGTTACATATTAGATGACATGCTAGTTTATAATAGTCATATGAATAACTTCATTCTTTATAACTCTGAAAAAAAAAAACTTTTATGGATATAGAAAATTTTCACACTCTGGCGATGGAAATTTCTCTTTTTCTCTAATGCTCTTGCAAAGAACTTAAGATCTTAAATTGACTAAATTAAAAGATTCATACTTACTGCGATTTATATCTGTACCAAATTCAGAAAACGTTATTCTTATAAGTTTTATACTGACTTTCTCCATGAGCACAAATTTTCAGGAAGAATTTCACAAATGTTCTACTTCCAGTACATTTGAGAAATTTTTAAAGCCATCTTAAATATATGACTAAAATACTTTTATACACTTTATAAAAAAAGTTTAATTAAAATATTTTGGTTTATGGAAATGTTGAACCAATATTTATGACAGTTCATTTGCGCATTCTCCATATAAACTTCATGAGCCTTTTAATTACTTGAAACACTTATAAATGCTTTCTACCTTCTTTTTCACGAGTTTCGAATTAAAAGATACCGAATTAAATGACGATACTATTTAAAAATTACGTACCTTTTTAACATATACATCTATTCTTTTATTATTATAATTATTTTATCTTCCAGAAATATGTTCCCAGAGAATTTGTTGACAGCTTGTTTTCAACAAGTTGAAACTGTGTTTAGAAAAATTTCTAAGAATGTTACTGTGGCGCCAATGGAATATATTGATGGCGAGGTTACCATTGCAAACGATTCCCAGATCATTACATATTTCGATAGAAAGCAAGTATACAAAGACGGCACTAATGTTTTAGGTGAGTCATGCATTTACGTAGCTTTCTTCCCCCCCCCCTTCCACTAACTATAGCAATTATATGTTTGAAATATAAGAGCTTTACAGTAAATATTTTCTCTTCATAATTAAAAGGCTTCGCTCGCCAGTCACGATATCTTCCGATACTGTACACATTCATGAATAGTGATTTTATCTTTGTGTGTTAATAACATAGTCATTAAGAAAATGTTAATCCATAAAAAATATTTCATTTACCAAAATTTGTTAAAAAATTAATTAATTTTTGTGAACATTTATTACTTATATTTTTCATTTATACTTACATTTTGTCTTTTATATTTATGTAATAGACCACTATATTTTACAATTGTTCATTTTGAAATTTTGCAGGCCAAGTAATAGTTAAGCCCACAAAATTCTTGTACTACAAAAGACAGATTCATTAGGTTTCAATGGAATTAAGTTTAGCGTAATATGATTTTTCATGGAATATATTTTATATAATCAAACTGATATTATCTCAAACAAACCTTAAAATACTTTTAGGCTTCAAATGCTTGTTAATTAAAGCAATCAACTTTGTTTTGCAGGCCTCATTGTCTTCTGCATTGCGTTTGGGATAATTGGTGGGCAACTAGGAGAATTCGGAGCTCCAATGGTTCGTTTCTTCGTCATTCTAAATGAAATTATAATGAGGATCGTCATTATAATTATGTGGTAGTAATATTTTATATTGTATCAAACCCTAAATGGGTATATACTGCTTTCTAATTTGATTCTTAAGAATGATGACAAATTACATTGTTATGGTTTTTTTTGCAGGTATTCTCCTTTTGGCATTATGTCCTTGATAGTTGGCAAAATCATGGCTATTAACGATTTAGCAAAGACTGCCGAGCAATTAGGTTTATATATGCTGACTGTTGTAGCTGGACTCGCGATTCATGCCTGTGTAACACTACCATTTTTGTATTTTGCTGTAACACATAAAAATCCATTCACTTTTTTTAAAGGCATGTTACAAGCTTGGGTAACTGCCCTCGGCACGGCTTCCAGGCAAGTTTATTGAAGAATCACTAAATTTATTAATCTACCTGTGTTGCTCATATTGATAATTTTATCAACATGTTTCTTTTTCCAGTGCAGCAACACTACCAGTAACTTTCCGATGTTTGGAAGAAAATAATGGTATAGATAAGAGAGTAACTAGATTTGTTTTACCAGTTGGAGCCACAGTAAATATGGACGGTACGGCCCTTTACGAAGCTGTGGCTGCTATTTTTATTGCTCAGATGAATGGTATTGACTTGACAGCTGGACAAGTTATATCTGTAAGGTAAGTGATCTACTGATTTTTAATTGTATGCCATAAAAATATTGTAATGGAGTTAATTAAATATTCCCTCAGCAATATAACTGAAGACAATAATTTAAATCTCAAGTTCAATCATTCTCAGGAAGTACCTCCTGACAACAGAGAAGGCATTTTTCGCTTTTACTATATGACTTTTCTCGTGACTTTACCATTTGGTTTCGGCGAGCAGAGAAAAAAAGGAGGAAAAATGCTACCTGCCCTTCATCATTTTGAAAACTTAGTTCTATCAATTCTCAATATTGATATCTTTTATAGTTAATTTAATTATGACCCTTTTGAAGTATTTTTGGTGTTCTAGGTACCAGGGAATGAAAATTTCGTTTTTGTGGTGTGTGCTTTCACTGTACTTTGGAAAAAGATACTATAACACGACCATAAACTTCAAAACTTTATCTGCGATGAAATAAATGCTGAGAAAACTGAAGATAAAATTTTTTTAACTAACTAACATTTTTCATACATTAAATATCATTAAATTCTGAAAAAAAAAAGCTTATTTTCCGATCCGATTGAAGATTAAAGGGTCAAATAAAGTACGAAGAATTGCAACGAAAACTTTTCTTTTACCTTTTTATAATGTATACAACTACATAACATAAGTTAAGCTTATACAATGTAATTTTTCGTCTGATGTTTGTATGATGTAATACATAAAACACAAAATTGTAAAACTCAGAATGATATTTATGCTGTAGTGGAATATTTTTGCACAAATCATCGTCATCTACATTAAATGCCAAATTTAAATTTGATGAGACCATATGAAGTATGAAGTATTTTATATGTCCATTTAAGTAAAACATCGAATATATTGGCATGTGTTCACTTAAAACATTTTTGTTGGAGCCCCCTAAAGTGGTAGCCTTAAACTATAGCTTGTGTAGCTTATATTTAAATGCGGCACTGTATAATCTATCAAAATGTTGTGAGAATATTATTACGATATATTACCTCAAATATCATTATGTTTAGTCTAATAATAAAGATACAAAATCTGTGACGCTTAAATTTCAACACTATTGAAATGCCGTTGTAACAAATAAAACTATTAAATAAATAGGAAAGTTATTTTCATTAAATAAATGGCAATCCTTTTTATTCAAAAAATGCGAGGTTTCATTGACAAACACGAGGGGCTGATAAATGTTTGTAAATATGTATACACTGAAAATATAAAAAAAGAGTTATACATTTGTGATTTTTTTTTTCCTTTTCTCTTTCAGTTTGACAGCGACCGCCGCTAGCATAGGTGCAGCTAGTGTTCCAAGCGCTGGTCTGGTTACAATGTTATTGGTACTTACATCTGTAGGATTACCAACTGAAGATATCTCCATGATTGTTGCTGTTGATTGGTTATTGTGAATATAATTTTCTTCATTATTTTATGTTATAATACTCATAAAATTTTTAAGTATGCACGAGATGTAAAAAAAAAATTAGAAAAATCACTGGGAGAGAATTTTATTATACTATATAAAACCCAAACCATTTAAATGTGCATTAAGTAAATTTGCCAACCTTTAGTAGAACACTGAATAATTAAAATTAGAAAAATGGTCCCAAATATACATGTTCTAAGCTTCTACATAATATCGTAATACAAATGTGCGAAATGTGTTTCCTTTCAAAAAGTACAAGTTTCATGCACTAAAGTAAGTTCATGATTCATTAATTAATTAGTATCAATCTCATAAATCTCTGTCACTTACTACTTTTATTTCAATGAAATCAATCCCCATGATGTCACAAAATAATTGTGCATATCATGTAACACTGAAGTGCATGTTGTCTTGCACTGCATTGCAATAAAATCAAAGGCAGTAAAAAAAGTCCGACACTTTACATGTGATCATGAATAAACTCCATTTCAACAGGTAATTTCTAATTCTCTAAAGGAATTCTATGCGACGCGAATCAGATTGTTGTTTGGGAGATGATTAATAAGGATGTAGAAGAATGTCACTTCACATTGGTATGGTTTATTACTATCTTAATACAAGATATTTTGCAAGATACGTTTTAGATTGATATTTATCAGATTATTAATAAGAATATAGAGAACAATCACTCTTCATGGAAATATAAAGTGATTCACAAATTTGGGTGACTAATAAGATAAGATTCTGAAATAAACAGATAAAAATGCACATTTCTGCTTTTCTGATATCAAAGTCATAAACAAGGTTATCAAAATAAATATACAGTAAACATATATAGAAACGATTCGTGTCTAGTATTACAATGGAATTAATTTCTTCTAGATCGTATTCTACAACTTGACTCATTTACAACTGGTTTTTGGAAAGCATATCTTCTACATTTATTCCAATGTTTAATTATAAAAATTTACTTTACCGAAAATAAACAAATAATATCTCAGTAAAAAGAACTTACTTTCTCTTATGCACTAAGCAGTCACGTATAAGTAAATGTCCTCCCACTGATGCAGCACTGAAGTTGGTGAAGAATGGGTACCGGCTAATGTATCGTCTCCATCACCTGATTAGGATTCTAAATTATGAGGTCATTTCCAAAACCATAACTAATTCTGAACAATTTAGAATTTATCTACAACATTAATTTTTATGAATTCCTCCAAACATTGCGTTAGTTACAAGTGTATATAATCAAGGTTGTTGAATCTAACTATCTCTCTCTCTCTATATATATATGCCTTTCATAATTTGTATATTTTTATTAAAGTCACATTCATGTTCTATTCAAATACTGCTCTGAGATTTTTAAATCTCGAATTTTAAGTTTAAATCCTGGTGAAAGGAAACTCTATTAATAAGTTATTTGACTCTATACTTTAGTTGAATTATGAAATCAGAAAAAAATTTCAGACTGAGACCGATTTGATGTCTATATTCAGTTTAAAAGTACAATTTTGAAATATTATTCGGAACATTTTCACTAAAAACCTGAATTCTCATCTCAAAGTTTTTTCCTTTAAGCTGCAAGATTAAAATATAAAATAATTTGTAAAAAAATGGTTTTCGCAAATGCAAGAAAATGAAAATAAATTACATTAGTTCGAATATTAAAAATAACATTCATTTTTTTTTCATTTACATCCCATAATACAGCAATATTTAGCTATGTATTAATTCTCATTTGAACTTTCTACCTTTCTGAACGTTTAATAGAAAATTTATAAGTGAATAATTTAATAGAAATACCCAAAGCAATTTTGAAAAGAAAAATTATTTTACATTTTATCTTTTACAGCGAAATCCTAAAAGTTCTTTCGATAATACTTATGTCAATTTAAAGAAATTAATTAAAAATTACGTAATATCACAATTAAAAGATCAGTTATTAATAATAAAAATGTAATTATACTCATCAAATAAAAATCAACTCAAAACTATATTATTATAGAATGTAATGAGTGGCAAATCGAAATATACAATATGTGTTAGTTACACTTCAAGAGGGCCTCAATGAAATATAACGCCAGGGTAGTTCCAGCTGCCTAATTCACTCCTTTTATTGAGTTGTAACTATTTACATTTTTATGCGTATACAGTTTTCTCCCTCAAATTTTGAAGCATTCGAAATTTACATGACATTACACATCCCATTTATCAAGTCGCTAATGCTTAAATTGTTTAATTTCCGTCTTTCTTTTTCATTTTTTTTAAAAATAGGGACAGAGTAAGGACTTCAATAAATGTTTTGGGTGATGCATTTGGAGCAGGAATCATTCATCACTTATGCAGAGGAGAACTAGAAAGCACTAATGTTAATAGAATTAGCATTGAAATTCGAGACTGTTATGCAGATTCAAGGCGAAGAAGTTCACTTTCCTCAGCACAGTATTCTTTTCGAAACCTAGCAAAGCAGAAGAAACAGCCTGGATTTGGTAGAACGACCAGCACTGCTATAGATGATGATAGCAACAATGAAACTCAAATGTAAATGTCATTTTATAAAGTGTTGTATTCATATTCAACTTATTCATTGCATTAAAATATTTTTTGAATACAAACATTGTACTATCGTTATAAGAAAGAAAAAAAAAACTATAGAGAATACAACAGGAAACTTAACTATAATGATAAATAAAGTAAGCTAGCATATCTGTATGATAAGTGAATGTTTAAATATAATCGACCATTATTACAGCTAATTTATCAATATTGATAAATAATAAAAGCAACAAAAGATTAGTATACTAACCATAATAAGTTTTTACACATAAATTTATTTATACAACATTACACTAAAATGACAGAATTCAGTATAAATTTCACCAAAATGCTATGAATTTTATACTCGAAGACGAATACTATTGCCAGTCGAAACAAATCCTGTTTAAAGTAATGCTTCTTACCGACAATATACTCGGTAACCCTCCAGGCATTTTGATTTTGAATCAAGTGTATTATTATAACTTTTTTGCCATGAAACACATCTATGTTACTTTAACTGATAATCCAATGAGCCATCAAAACATTCAACATGTATAACACAAAACAGTTATTTGCACATCTAATTAACTGTATAAGGCAAAACAATGAAGTCTTAAAAACTTTTAGAAACAGTTCAATGCTTAGGATTTCATAACAATCATTAGAGACTTTTAGAATAAAATTATAAATTCCAGTATTACAGCATATGGCTTCATACAGCAAAATTTATTTATAGTTCTACCAAAGCTTATTTTCAGAAACTCTACATCATATTTCATAATTTAAAAAAAAAAAATTCTACACACGAAATCTACCAGTAATGTTCATATAAACTGCTTTTGTACTTTCAATGATGATATTTTTTTAAGCTTGCTTTAGGATAAACATGGAAACATTAGTCATTATAAAAATAAACTATATTTAAGTTTCATACAAAATATCCTAAAAACCATGAAACAAACAATAGCCAAGACTACTTTTTTATTTGAATTTTCAATTATACAGTAAGCATAGACTATCATTACCTATATTTCATATACTTAGAGCAATATAAATATAGGTATATTTATAAGAAATAGCATGGTCTACATATAGCTGCGAAATTACAATAATAATACATATGTTTCAAATCCTTTTTAGATGACAGCAAAATATTTTCTTCAAAATTAAATAGAAAAAAGTTACACAAATAATATTACGAATATTAAAATCGATCATTATTCGATATCGTAATATTATAATACGAATACGATACATTCAAATAATAATAGGAGTTTGAAATAAAAAGATTCAAGCTGCATCATTTAAAAACAATTTTTGCTACATTAAACTATTAAAAAATAGTTTTGCAGATCTTCTTGCGGAGAAAAAAAACAGCCCACAGACAATTGTAATTATGGGAACCATATATAAAAAACACAAACATATTTCCCGAATACAATTACATAAATTGACACCCATTTTAATTAAATAAAAATATTTCACATATTGAATATGAATAAGATATTTCTTAATCAGATACAACATTTATAAAAAAAAAGTATTAATATTAATCGAATTCCTCATAATTAAAAATATTCTACATTAATTTGATTTTCATCTGCAATTACTAAATGGGAGATGATTAAAATTCAATGAACAAACCGCATTTTTGAAATTTTCTTAAATCTATTAAAAATTAAATAAATCTATTACAAATTAAATTCAGATAAACATTTTATGATAGATGTCTAAAAATATTTTCAGAAATTATTCGACTTAAAAAGTTCAGTTTCAAAATTAATGTAACAGAAAAAGCATTTCAAAAATCTGTTTATTATTTTATGTTAAATTGAAGGTAATTTCAGCTTTTATTTTGTTGAGTTATTTTTCTCTGTTACTTCAGCCCCATATAGCTATTCAGACTACTTAAAATTAAATATCGATAATTAATTGTTAAAAGTTCTTTCACATATTCTCAAAATTCATAACTGTAAATATCATTATTGTTAAAGCAAATTGAAACATTATTTCGCAAGATATATATATTGTACAGTTTATATACATATATATAAATATCGACAACGGACATTTTATTCAAATATGGAAACTAAAATGTGCATAAAAATACAAAAAAAGAGGTAAAGAAAACTAAGAATAAATAAAAATAGAAAAAATAATAAATATATACATGTACAATTAAATATTTTTTTTAAATATTCGAATCGTGATTCCCCCCTCCCCCTCACAACATAGTATACTATCTTCAATCAATAAGTTTTATAGAAAATTTTTCTTAAATCCTTTCTTAAAAAAAAAAAAAGTACATATAAAGTAATGATGCATAGAAATTGGTCGAAATTCACTTCATTGCACTACTTATATCGCCAAACTGCAAATAATAAAAAAAAAGGGGGAGGGGGGGGCTATTAAAAAAAACAATGTGCCGCAGCAGTTAAAAATTACTTAAAATCTCAACAAAATTTTAATTTTACTAACGAATTTATTTAAAAAATATTTGAATCGTTACTGGTTAGGAATGTTCTAACTTTCTACATTTACTTTATGAACATTTATTCATTGCGATTGTCGTTCCGTGTGAATGTTGTTAAATTTTTGGCATACTAATAAAATATCATCGATATACCAACAAAAAGTTCGAATTACTGTTTTGGGAGATCAGTATCTCACCAGAGAAATGGCTTCTACTACTCAAAAACTGAACCAGTCATATTTTAATAGGATGAGGATATCACTGAAATTGAAAGGTGCAGATATCGTTTTAAAAAAATTTAGATCCACAATAGATGACACACGATATACATGTTAAATGTTTTGATATACTAATAAAATGTCCTCGAGATATCAAGAAAAAGTTCGAATTTCTGTTTCGCGAAACTAGTTCCTTAGTAGAGAAATGGTTTCTAATAATCAAAAACTGAATCAATTATTTTTATTAGGATGAGGATATTACTGAAATGGAAAGGGTGCAGATATTGCTTTTTTAAAATTTAGATCTACAATAGATGACATACGAAATGTGTGTTGTTAAATGTTTAGCATACTAATAAAATGTCAAGATATCAAGAAAAAGTTCGAATTTCTGCTTTGAGAAAATTGTTCCTAATTAGAGAAACGGCTTCTTCTCCTCAAAAATTGAACCAATCATTTTCAA
>JAPMOR010103087.1:1395634-1474879 GCA_026543865.1 Argiope aurantia
TAGAGAAACGGCTTCTTCTCCTCAAAAATTGAACCAATCATTTTCAACTTGGATGATGATATCACTGAAATGGAAAGGTGTAGATATCGCTTTTTCTTAATATATATCCACAATAGATGCCACACGAAATGTATGTTCTTAAATGTTTAGCATACTAATAAAATGTCCTCGAGATATCAAGAAAAAGTTCGAATTTCTGCTTTGCGAAACCTGTTCCTTAAAAGAGAAACGGCTTTTTCTCCTCAAAAACTGAACCACTAATTTTCAACCAATAATTATCACTGAAATGCAAAGGCGCAGCTATCGCTTTTTCTTAATTTATATGCACAATAGATGCCACACGAAATGTTTGGCATACTAATAAATTGTCCTCGAGATATCAAGAAAAAGTTCAAATTTCTACTTTGCGAAATCTGTTCCTTACCAGAGAAACGGCTTCTCCTCCTCAAAAACTGAACCAATCATTTTCAAATTGGATGATGATATCACTGAAATTCAAAGGCGCAGATATCGCTTTTTTAAAAATTTAGATCCACAATAGATGCCATACGATATACATGTTGTTAAATGTTTGCCATACTAATAAAATGTCCTCGAGATATCATGAAAAAATTCAAATTTCTGTTTTGAGAATCCCGTTTTTCACCAAAGAAATGGCTTGTTGTCCTCAAATATTGAACCAATCATTTTCGATTAGGACGATGAAATCACAGAAATGGAAATATACAGATACAGCTTATTTTTAATTTATATCCACAATAAATGCACATGAAAGTTATGTTGTTAAATGTTTGGCAAACTAATGAAAAGTCCTCGAGATATCAAGAAAAAGTTCGAATTTCTGTTTTCAGAAACCGGTTTCTCACCACAGAAATGGCTTGTTCTTCTCAAAAACTGAACCAATCATTTTTTACTAGGATGAGGATATCACTGAAATCGTAAGGTGTTGATATTGTTTATTCTTAATTTATTTTCATAATAGATGCCTTACGAAATGTATGTTATAAGAAACCACACGATATGTTTTTTGTGAAATGTTCAACATACTAATGAAATTTCCTCGAGATATCAAGAATATGTTCAAATTCCTACTTTGTGAAATCGGTTTCTCACCAGAGAAATAGCTTGTTATCCTTAAAACCTGAAGATCTTAACCTGAAGAAAGATCTTAATTTATACCCACATTAGATGCCACACGATATGTAACGTATACGAATTCAGAAAGTCCTATTTGGCTTAATTTTATGTGATAAAATATAGCAAAACTTAATTGTATATAATAAATGCCATTTAACTTTGATCTGAAATACGCTTTTAAGTGATTAAGTTTGCAACGTTCATTTGAACTAATTCATGAAGTTAATAACCTACTAAGTTTTACTAATCTTTTTTTTTTTCAACATCATAAGTTAGAGCTTCGAAAGAAAATTTAATAAAAAGAGAAAAAAAGATTTTAAAATAAAAATTTTAGATTTTTAAAATTCTGAAAAATTCTACATTTTTAAATGCACAAAATATAGATTATGCAACCAAAAAAAAAACACAACAACAACAAGACATCAGAAGTTTTATATTAATTTAATGGAAAAAATATTAAATATTTAAAAAAATAAAAAATAAAGCTCACATTTCTCAAAATGTAATTCTGTCATTCATCTAAGTAGTATAATATGTCTTCTTTGGAAAACTATTTGACCGAAAACTCTCGAGATAAATCTTACTACTAAATTACAGCATTTCTGAAAATCAAATTCTTCAGAATTAAATAGCAGTCACACAGCAAGAGCCAGATTAAGCTTCTATGCAATTCAAATATTGGACCCCTTTTTCCTCTCCCTAACTTCAAAATTAAATTATTTCATTAATGTAAATTTGATCTTTATGTAAGTAATTTTAAATAGCAAATTCAGACATGCTAAAATAATAAAATCTTAATTGTTAGTCATTTTATAGAGAGTTTTCTCAAAATTTTCCATATAAAATAACTCAAAATATAAATTTAAAAGAAATTTTATACAAAATGATAAAAAAATAGAATTTTAATACAATCTAAATTATATCTAATTATAATTCGTATATTTTTAAGTATTATAAAATAACATAAAATTTGTAAAAACTAATTAATTATGAGCATGTAAGAATAGTATTAAAAAATTTACGATGCTTGATTGTAATTTGAAAAAGTTCCCAATACACGGCCTTTGTAATTTAAATTAAAACAGCGAATTAAATTGTCTTGGAAATACGCTGAAATAAAAATTGAGGCTTCTAGTTAGTTGACTGCACCTGTTTAATATAATTCTGCATGCAGCCATTTAAAAGCAAATATCGATGTAGAATGAAATACAGCATTAAGAGCTTTCATGGATTTCACTTGAAAATAAAGTTCCTTCACAAACAAAAATTTATATTTTAAATTGTTTTAAAATAACCAATTAAAAAACACAAGCATTAGCAGGAAGTAAAATAAATTATTTTCTTTGCAGACTGCAACAACGCTACTTACATCTCTTGCACTCAAGGCCATATCATAAGGAGAGTTCCTCACTTCTGCTGTCTCGAGGAAATTTTGCTAGTGTGTTATTCTTTAAGAATTTCTTTGACCTAAATGCACCCGTCTTGGTAATTGATAATTATAATTGGGATGCTTCAAGCATCTGCATTAATAATACGATTTTTATTAATTATTGAGATGACTATGTTTCGCCAGCATTGGGCATAATTTTTTTAACTTAAAAAAAATAACATTTTATGGCTTTGTTAGCCGTGAGAGAGGAGAACTAGTAACTTTGTGCATTGAAAATAAGATTTCAGAGGAAATTAGCAGCAGAAAATAAAGAGAAAAGAATATCAAAACTCGTAATTTCATTACTGGTGACATTATCTCCAACATCATCGGTTTCTTTTAAAAAACTGATCCAAAAAGTTCGAAGAATTCCATTGAAATGAAGAAGATTTTATATTAAAATGGAAAATAACAAAATAAAAATAAATGAATTCAAAAAGTTCGACAGCAGACAATTCTTATTAAAATAATAAATTCACAATTTCATTGACAAGCGAAACAATAATATTTCCGAAATTCACATTAAAGATAATGGTAAAATATTATTTTTCGAAACAATCTTACTCAAAAGAAATTAAATTAATACTTTAATTTTTGGATCAATAATCTTTTTCTAATTAGTTTTAATTTTCAGTTCTCTTAAAATTCATGTAGTAGGCGCACAGTTAAACAAAAGGCATAAGCCGGAAGGTTGCTAGAGAAAATACTCCATTTGATTGTTAGAATTGCCAGATTCATAGTGCATACTAAAGTAGTTCTCAACTTAAACGTATTATTTTGGAATACACAATTTGTGCTCATAAAATTACAAATATAAAAAAAGGGAGCATCACAGAAAGGAATGCTCATTACAAAAACTATAAATCTGCTTTTAATGTAGCTTCAAATGACACCTGATCTTATCCTTAAAATCAATCACTATTATTTTGTTTTCTATTATTGGAAATCCTGTTTCTTTTTTTCATATTGTTTACCATGAGCCATAATTCTAAAAAAATCCATGTGTATTTTGCCATAATGAAGTAGTAGTTGCACATAAAGCAGCAGAAAATATAATAATCATGGTTCCATAATAATCTAAATATCATTCAATAATCTTACAATAAAACAAGTTAAAAACCAGAAAAATTCGAAATATATACAAAACCATTTTTAAATTTACACTACTTCGGCAATGAACACAGACATGCAAAAGAAATATAACCATACACTATGCAAGAACAACAAAAAGATGGATCAGTTAAACTGAAAGTAAACAAAACCACTTTCCTTTCAAGACATAAAATTAATTTCAATTACTAGCAAATTTTTAGATTGAAAAAGCGTATCAGTATATTAAAAGAGCTATATTCTTTTTGATAAAAAAATAATAATACACAATATTACGTATGAGATCCTTCTCTCTCACATTCCCTAAAAGATTATCTTATTTTAAACTAAGAGATTAAAATATATAAAAAAAACTAAAATTAGTCAGATTTTAAAACAAGAATTTCTTGAAACTTACAGGTTATTTTTAAAAATTCAAAAACCTTGTATTAACATAATCATAAAAAAATTAATATTACATATCTTCTAAAAATGTAATTTTGAAAATCTGCAGCTAATTTTGAGATAACAAATACAATTTTAAAGAATACAGCTGTACAAAAATTAATTTTAAAATTCTCACACATATAAATTATAGTCATAATTAAATCTTGCATAAAATATTAAAAATACCTTTCATTGAGCCAACAAGATAATCTAGTCAAGAGCGACTGAGTGAAACAATATCCATTGTGAAGTATTTAATACTACAAACATGACTTTTTGCAAAATATTCATATGCATTCGTTTTATATAAATTGAAATCCAATTAATTGAATGGAAAAAACTAAAGGCTTTGGTAAAACAGAAAAATGACATATTGAAATATGACGCGAATTCTTAATCTCTCAAGAGATATTAGAGAAGTGAAATGAAGTTGAATTTCAAAGAAATCTTCCTCTGATAAGCCTCATACACGGAAAAGTGTCTTTTTGAAAAGATAATGTTTTGAACATTACATAAATTTACAATCACAAATAATCACGATATTACTTTTCAAGTAATCTCAGAGTTATCTAATTTTTATATTATCAAGAAAAGTGCCAATCTGAAAGATGATACAGTATATTAAAGTCAACCTATATGAACAATTTCAAATTATTTTAGACAACTTAAATATCCAAACTTGGAGCTGTGGGGAAGTTTATGAATGATTTATTCATAAGTCTGAAATGAAAATAATGTGAATTATTTTATGTCTTATTGTTTGAATAATATGAAAAATCACTATATATTGTATATGCAGAATAATATATAATTTTTCATAAATTCAGTTTTTTTTCTTCAGATATATGCAAATGTTTCTTTGGTAACAGAAATTTCTCCAATTTCATCATTTATAAAACACTCCATTATATCAATATTTTTATAAGCATGGTTCAACATAGTTTCCAGGAAAAAGACCTGTTATTCCATTCATTACACCTTCATACCATCCATCATCATTTTTCTTCAGAACATAAATAATTGAATTCTCAGAGAAAGAAAGCTCATCTTCTTTATCAGCTGCATAATCATAAATAGCCACAACTGAAAAAAAAATTTAAAAAAAATAAACACCATTAAAAAGTAAAGACGATCGGCATTTTAAGTTGATTAATAATAAAATTTCTCAAGTATAGAAATCTTAATCGCATCTAGAAATTTGAAACTACAATCATTTTTAGAATAAACAAAGAACACTCTTTGAAAAGAATTCATTGTAGCTTGAGCCACATATTTTATTTATATAAATATGAAATACTCATTACAGTAGATTTCTCTTTTGCAGTTGAAAGCATGTACACGATTAAAAAAAACAAAACATTGCAGAGTTTCCGTCTAGATTTTCACTTAATATAGATTTTAGCTGAATTAAAATCTACAAAAGGTGACCTAGTAATTTAAATGCATGCACAACAGATCTTGTGCCCACTACAAAAGACACATATCAAAGCAGAGAGCAGGATTGTTTTTTTAGGCGTGTCCTCCTCCAAAAGAAAATAATAAATTTAACAATATATTAATTTTTTAAGTGAATATAATTTGTTATAAAACCTAATAAGGACAGAAAAAAGAAGGGTTAAAAAATTCTTTAAACACTGTTGCGATGCATGAAGCATTTCTAAAAGTTCCTCATAATCTGGCCCAAATCAAGATGAGATTTTTTAAATTATTATACTACTATTTTTAAATAATCAAAGGATTACATATTTAGTTTGTGGGCTGTAATGTGCTCATCATTGATATATAGAATTAAAAAAATTATACAAAATAAGTAAAACACATTTATCAAAATAAAACAATAGGATAGATTTGGCAAGATTTTAATAGGAGTTGCATGCAAAAAACAATAACATTTTAGATTCGTTTTACAGAGTATTTATTCTCTAGCAAATCATTTAATAAATTTCATATTATATATATATATAACATTATTTGTTGTGAAGCAGAATGCAGTTTGAAGACAGTGAAGAGACTTGCTATTTCGCGAGGTCGTTTTATTTCATTTTTAAGAAGCAGGCATATGTACAAGCGATGAGCACACAGAGCGACACAGAAAAAGAATGATTAAAAAGCCCTTGGACATTTTATCCCTGGTCTTATATAACCTATGATTTTGATAGGGAAAACATTTCTTCATAGCGCTAATATATTACGAGATTTCGATAGGGATTTTCGTTACACGCGTGGAGAAGGCAGGGGAAACACAGGGAGATTTTAAAAAAGAATTTGCCTCATCAGCGGTATTTTGCCTCTTCACGCGGAGTGTGGGAAAATTAGACTCTTAGCTGAGTCAGCAATTTAACAAAGCTTCTCTTGAATTAATTAAGTAGAGACAGTGGAATTGGATCACGAAATAAGAGAATATTTTAGAATAAAGTTACTATGGCCTAAATTAAGATAAAATCTTGAAAATTGATTAAATTGAAATTAGAGTTAAAATATCATTATATATATATATATATATATATATATATATATATATATATATAACATTATTTGTTGTAAAGCAGAATGCAGTTTGAAGACAGTGAAGAGACTTGCTATTTCGCGACGTCGTTTTATTTCATTTTTAAGAAGCAGGCATATGTACAAACGATGAGCACACAGGACGACACAGAGAGGAATGAGGAAAAAGCTCTTGGACATTTTATCCCTGGTCTTATATAACCTATGATTTTGATAGGGAAAACATTTCTTCATAGTGCTAATATATTTATAAGATTCTGATAGGGATTTCTGACGCATGTCAATCACATGTAAGGGAAACACGGGGATCTTTTAAAAAGAATGTGCTTACTGGACAGTTTTTTACCCCTTCACGCCGAGCGTGTGAAAGTATCGGCGTTTTGTCGATTCAGCGGTATTTTGCCTCTTCACACAGAGTGTGGGAAAGTTAGACTTTTAGCTGACTCTGCAATTCAACAAAGCTTCTCTTGAATTAATTAAGTAGAGACAGTGGAATTGGATCACGAAATAAGAGAATATTTTAGAATAAAGTTACTATGGGCTAAGTTAAGATAAAATCTTGAAAATTAATTAAATTGAAATTAGAGTTAAAATATAATTACACACACACACACACACACACACACACACACACACACACACACACACACACACACACACACACACACATATATATTTGAAAAACGACCCTCATTTTTTTCTGAATTCTTTAAATTGAGGAGTGCTAAGATTGAAAGCGCAACTAAATAATAATATATAAAATATTTTGTAATTGACATGATCTAAACAAATAACTTCACAATGATCGTTATATACGGGCAGCCCTTGAAAAAATATATCATGAATTTTTTTTTTAAATGCATGTGAAACAAATTTTATAAAATTATTTCCAAAGTTTAATGCTAAACTTAACATAGAATTTTATCTATTCAAATTCTGATAATTCAAATAAGCCCGAAATAAAAAATCAAATAATTGTTAGAGCAGAAGTTTTAATGCATAAGAAAAATACAAATCCAACAGGATTTCTTTTTATATCATATTTAAAAAAATATATATAGCGTGCCCAAATCTCTTAATCCATTGAAAAGGAATATACATAAAAGAATAAAGAAAAACTTATATTAGCTTTTTACCCTTATATGAAAACTCTGAATATCGAAATAAAATAAATCCTCTGTTATAAAACCATTCAAAAGTTAATATTTACATTATTATACAGAATTAATTCAAGCACATTCTTAAATTTATCGATTAAAATTTACAATTAATAACTTTTAATATATCTAGTACCCTGTCACAAAATTAAAATGCATTGCATGAAATAAAAAAAAGTATGAAATTATACAAAATATCAAAGATCTGATTCAAAGATGAATTGGTAACTTGTCTATAATACACAAAACTGCACTTTGATATCATTTTAGTAAAAATTATCTTACATATAAAAAGGGAGATATTATTTCTGAAAATTCTGAAGGCTTTAAACTTCAGAAATGTTATAAATTCCGCTTCCTCGTTTTTATCGGTGCGAAAGTATTTATGATTTCGTTGAAGTCAGTCCATACTCAAAAAAACTAAATCACAATGCTTTTTTATTTCTTGTTGTTGTACTTATATTGTGAGATTTACAACAAATTAAGGATCTTCCACAGATTAAAAGATCTTTCGCAGCTTGTACTTGACATTGTTATCGTCAAAAATATCAGCAGAGTTGGCTCAAATAAATTACAAACAAAGAAATTTATAGATGAGTTTATGTGGTAAAAAAAATCAGACTGATATTTAGTAATTATATCTACAGCATCTTAAATCGTAATATAGATTTTAGTTGTTTATACTTTCCATGATAAGCACTTGTATATTTTATGAAAATTATGTCCGGATATTCACTCAAAACACTAGCCCGAATTCCACAAGTTCAGTCGTACAGAATACCGTTGATATTTTTTTGCTGCATAATAGAAGTTTCAATAAATGAAAATTAATGTGATTTTTCTTCCTTTGATATTCCAAATAAGAAAAGCTAGGAAATTTAGTTTTATTATGAGTACGTCCCATTCAGCACATTTTGAAATATATATCTTGGTCATATCAATCATAAATATACTTTCTAATATTCATGATTCGATTTTCAAGAACGTAGTTTCCGATAATATGTTTTATTGTTCACTTATGTGAAAAATGACTCGTTTCTGAAAAGCATACTCTTATTGAAAATTTTGAAATTAATTCTATTTTTAGTCATGCTATTGCTGAGTGTTCTTTGTTTTCGCGAAAATAAAAAAACCTTTCATATAAACACAAAAGATTTAAAATCTCTGCTCCTTGCTTTTCATGTAAAAAAAAAAAAAGTTATCTATTATGAGTTTTGTTACGATTTATTCAGTTTAACACATAAAATAACTATAAGCTTTAAGCCCTAATCTAATAACAATACATTTCTAATAAGATTTTTTTTTTCAATTCTGGAAGCCTATTGCCTTTGATAGATTTTAATTTTCTCTCATTTTGCTGAATCCGTTTAAAATTTAAAAAATCTTAGGAATAGGAGGTTATTAAAAAAGTTTCTTTTAATTACAACAAACTGATTCCTTAGTTTTGCAGCCCCTTGCAACTGCGCATAGGGCGCGGGTCCTGCTTACCCCATCCTAGTTACGCCACTGTCTCTTATATCTTTTCTGTTTTTCAAACAGATCTTTGCAGATTTATTGCAAAGGTGTGGATTGTACGTTATTTTTTTAATATTATATTAAAAAAGGGCAAAAATGAAGATTATGTTAAATTATATTTACGAATAAAAGACAACAAAATATTAGATAAAACTGATGTCAAGAATGAGAAACACGATTTTTCTTTTTAATTTACATTATTAAAAGAAACTTTTCATAATACATTCCAGCAATTCTTCACTTTAATATCTACATTTGAAGATGTCAAAATGATATTTGGCAAGAAAATTATTAGTAAACATCGTTAGGTAAGCATGAAGTTAATATTTTCTAATTCATTTTCAATAAAAATTTAGAAACCTAAATGAGCAACAAGAAAAGGCAAAGAGTTAGGAGAGTAATCATGAGAATCAATTTTTAACATGGATTCTAAATTACACAATAAGCTCTAAAGATTTTGAAATTTGTAGGTCAATGTCTCTTAATTAAAGTATATAAAGCAAATATAAAAACGTTTAGTATAGAAAATAACCTATTTACAGCAATATTATGAATTAATATAAAAAAGGTATGGATTTTAATTTAAATGAAAAATATTTTTCTTTAGCTGCAAGTATGAACAAAGATTCTTAACAATTAATGCTACTGATACATTTTTTAAAAATTTTATTCATCTACATAAATAAAATAAAATTGAGAGTATAAAAAATTGCACTTTTATTATAACTGAACAAACAAATAACAAATATTTTTAAAAAATCCTCTAAATTATGAAATTTTAAAAATTAATGATATCAGATAATTCTTACAATGAAATCTATCACATAAATTAAAAATAACACTGATGGTTTCAAACAATATTTACTAATAATCTGAAAAAAAGATATTACCCTTTTCAAGATAGTTCTTTGGAACCCAATCAGGATCATGATTTCGGTGAAGAAAAGGTGGAGATGGAGGATTATAATTTTGATTATACAAACTATCATCTTCAGGGGGTGGTGGAGGTAAAGGAGGAGAAGCTGCAAAAGTACATTAACAAATATATGTATGCATGCAACAAAATTATATCAGTTTGACAAATAATGATCATAAAGTTTTTATTTTAACAACAAGGAAAAAAATCTTTATAAAATATATTTTTTTTATCACTGTAAACAAAATTGTATTAAACGCATTAAAACAAACTAGAGAATTTCAATTTTATTAAGTGAAAGAGCTTGCAAGTAAAACAGCATCTCAAAGACAGCTACACCAGGTGATTCTAAAGTTCGTTAACATATGAAAATTCAATAATTTACGGAATAACAATAGCAGAGAGGTAAAAATTGACACATGCTTGGAATGACATTGGGTTTTATTGAAACAAGCAAACAAACAAACAAAAAAGTGAAAGAAAGAGCACTGGACAGCAAAATGTCAGCGATGTAGTATGAGATAATGAGCTGCAGTGAGTAAGGGAATATGATACACTAGAAATCACGCCTTTACCCGAAAAGGCGCTGTTAGTGAAGTTGTACTTCAGAATCGAGCATCTGCTACAGCAGTTTTATGATCCTATCGCCATAAGAAGGGTATTCGAAAGGATACGGGTGAATTTTCCAATATTAACAGAGTTTTGAATCACCCGGCATATGATTTTATAAAATTATGAGAAATTTTAAATTAAAAAGTTAGAAATTCATTTTGAAGTTGTCATTAATTAAATGCTAATTTCAAGATGGAGATACAGAATAGTGACTATTTATTTTACTTTCAAAATAAATAAATCACTGTATAACTAAACATATCTAAGCTATATAGACCTTGCATTCATCATTCCTTGGTTTCATCCTGCAGCGTTAACTACTAACAATAGCTAGTTTGTTCAAATACATTTTGTAGAATCTGAGGAAACCTCCTAAAGTATACTTTATTAACCCATTTATTAAATGTTATTGACACGTAATAGGTTAAATATGTCTTTCAACTATAAAATAAAATGTCAAATTCATTGATACTTAAATTAAGAATATACAATAACATTTCTAAATAATGCTTTAAAAAATAATAAAGATGACAGCAATTTTCAAAGCAAGCAACTTTATGAAATCTTATTTAGTTTAGATGCAAAATTAAAGAGGTGTACACAATAAAGGATATTCATGATTAAATAATGATCAGAAGAAAAAGCTAATGTAAAGTAACTGTATTTTCAAGAAAGTCAAAAATGGAAAAAAGTAGCATACATAAAAAACAGAAAAAAAAAAACGTACAATGAACTAAATTAAGACACAAAATGCTACTCTTAAAATCAGAAAATGCACAAATATTTGTATATTGTATATAAAAACTCGTAGAAAAAATAAGAAATGGAGAATAAAAACTTTTACATGAATCTAAATCTTTCTTTTAAATACAAAAGTATTTTAGTTGAAGGAGTAAATATTATCATTAAATTGAATATGTGAGATCACAAACATGATACTATTTCTGCCGTTAAAGAGTAATTATATTTTGAAGAACATGTAAGGGAAATAAGGTACAATTTTAACAAAAATATTTCTCATAAATTATTTTCCACATGAACAATATGGGAATTTTCAGAATAACATTTTGAAACATTTTAACAAATTTAAAAAAACATAAAAATTTGACAGCAATAATTAAAATCTTTGGATTGTAAAACAATTACATTAGCAAGAAAAATGTCCTCCTACACATGAGTTAAGGATATGGTATGTTTTTGAAAATGAAAATTCAGATTTAATTTTTAAAACATTGCAAAAAGTTAATAAAGATACTTATATACCTAAGGCTCATAGTAAATTACAACATTTGTTTCATTTTATATTCATAAAAACCAAATCAAATAAAAAAAATATAAACTTATATCTAACTATTGCCTAATGCTTCAGTTGGATGCAGAGTTGCAATTATGTCTAGCTCATCAATGACAATCTCAGACAGTTTCTTGTGGGAAAATAAAATTTCCTTTTTCTTTTCTCCTTATAAGTAATATCTTAAAAATATTCAAATCTTCCTCATATTTCCTTGTTTTCTCAACTATTTCAATATAGCAAATTACAGATTTCTTTTTTTATTAAAAACTGAACTAAAATAAAATAATCTAAACTTATATTTTGTTTATCTTTACTCCAATCTACTTCTTGCATATTTTCCTGCTCATTTATATTAATATTAATAATATTTTAATTAAAGCTTTCATCAGAGATGTCATGAAGAGAAAAAAGTGATTCCCCATCAATGGATTTACAAATCTGAAAATTTATTTTTTCAGTCATTTTGATTTCTATTTCTTGTATTTTTTCCTTTGTTCTCATTCCAATTTCCTCTTTTTTAGGAGCATCAATAAGAATACTTGTTCTATTTTTCTCTTCTTTTTTAGCTGAAGTATAATTTAAGTGCTTAAGTAATACATTGTTCAGAAAAAACTAAAGCAATTGATAGTATAGAAATAAATATTTAATGAATGCCAATGATTGGCATTGATAAATAGTGCATCAATACGAAAAGAAAACACTGCACAGAATTTTTTGTTATTACATATAGGTTTTACAAAAAAAGTCAAACTTATGAAAAAATTATGACATATGAGAAAAAAATTATGAAAATAGTTAAAATTCCTTTTTAACTTGCAAAATAAAATTACTTCATTTATTATGTAGTTCAATTTCAAAACAAAATATTATAAATGTAAAATGTCTAAAATTTGTATACAACCAGCATAATTATTTGGCCACATGAATGGGGAATCTGGGATGAATGGGACAACATTTATAAAACTAGCTTATTACAACAAACATGGGGCTTCAGGGCTTCATTTAACTATTTATTCATAAAAGATAATTATGGAGTCTACAAAGCATTAAATACAATTATGTTAGCAACAAAGAAAGGGACTGGAAATTTACATTGAAAATATGAGTAGTTAATTACTTTTGGTATTGTAAAATAATCTTTTAAATATTTATTCTCATATATGCTTGAACAAATATGATGTCTCATCCATTTGGTGCCGGAGTCATTAATTAAAAACAAGGTTTCTTTTAAGCAATATCGCAGATGTCCCATTTCACCCTAATCTCCCTCCCAGTGAATTTCTCACAAAAGTTAATATACCAGATGAAATGTTATCTTAAATATCAAGAAATATAAAAATGCATGAAGCAAAAAATGAAAAAAAAAATCTAAAATTAAGATGAAAACTAATTTTTAGAATTAAATAACTAAAGACAGATCTTATTGCACTGTCTAAGAAATGCAAATGGTATTTAAATTGCATAAAAAAAATATAAGTACATAACTTTCAATCAGATTAACAGAAATACAAATATACAATTAAAAGAACTTACCATTTCTAGGATGATCAAAATCTCTTGAAATAGAAGCAGGAGGTTCTAAGAGTAGAAAGTAATTTAAGTAGAAGCAAAGTAAATCACCATAATGTTTTCATACCAATATTTTAAATTCTTAAAAACATGACCTTATTTTTAGAAGCCAGTATGCTAAGTATTTTCTCAACTAATATAAAGGATGTCATTCTTTTAATAATGTGACTATTCCAAAGTGATATGCAGATTTGAAATATCTTCTTTGGAATCAAATAGCTTTTTAATCAGATAAATAGAAATGAATTTTTAAAAGAATGATGCAATTTATTATTGAAATAGGAAATTAAGAAGTGTCATTTACTTTCCCTGAAATACAGCAACAGTCATATTTAAAATGACATCATAAGAAAATATACAAAGAGAGTTAAAATTTCATTTAGATCAGGAGCAAATCATTTATCAGAAGTTCCACTTTGGGTACTTATTTAACTTCAATAAAACATTCTTAAATAGAATCAACAGGCATGCACACCTGTCTTACCATTTTTTTTAATACTCTTGGAAGAAGATGGACATTCTTCAAGAATAAATGAATTAATTTTATGTTGTTTTCTTAAACCAATATAAGCACCACGAACAAAGCATAATTCTAATTCATTAAAAAAATTGTACTCTCAATGATTAACAAAAGAAAGTTCTGGATACAATGAATGCAATCATTAAGTTTTTTAAATAAAAACATTGTAAAAAGTTTTTTTAAAAACACAAAAATGAAATATAAATTAATACCTGGAAATTTATCATTCAAGTCTGGTGGTGGTGGAGGAGGAGGAATCATAGAAGATCCAATTGTATTGGAATGATGGGCATGAGTCATTGGATGAACCATACCTATTTGTGGTTTTGAAGAAATCATACCCTGAGATGATTGTGAAGAAGAGAAAGCCATTGGCAAAGTTGAATATCCAGAAGTTCTTTTTGTTTCTTGTGCTCGAGGATGACCTATTGGATAATTAGGAGCATAATCACTAGGTACTTGAGGTGGTGCAATTGGTGGAACAGGAGTTCGGTATTCTTTGGTACCCCGAGATAAACTACCACCAGGTCGGACAGGTTGTGGAGGAGTGGGTGGTTTACTGGTTGGAGCTGGTCCAGCACTACCTCCATTAAGTGTACTCTGAGAAACAGAAGTAAGGGTATTTCTTGACCAAGGTGCATTGCTAGTAGATTTAACCCCATGACCGACATTGTCCAGAATAGTGTAGTCAATTGGTTTTCGGACATATTTAATAGGGCGCTCTTGGTTAGCAGGGGCTAATATTTTATGATGTCTCACTGTATTTTTATTTGTAGTTAAAACTCCAATTTCTCTTCTAGCAATTTTTTCTTTGTGAATCATGACAGTCTGAAATAAAATAATTAAATAATTAAAAAAAAATCCAGTATTAATAATGAATAAAAAGTGCTAAAAATTAAAATCACCATACAAATAAATAAAAAATGGTAATAATAATAAATAAAAAAATAATTAAAAAATATTTAAATTGCTCTCACTTGTGATATATGGTTAATTTGAGACTCCATTTCTGCTAGCTGAGTTGTTTGCAAATCAAGCATATGTAATAAGTTGTAGGCCAAAGTATTTAACTGATAAGCAACACTAGCAAGAGACTGAGTAGTGTAGTTTTTGGTTTCTTCTAGAGCTAATCTCTTATTTTCAGCCTTAAGGGAGGAAAAATAATAAAAATCAAAGATTAAACTCATATATATTTTCTGAAACATGTAAAGCAAATATTATTTTAAAAGAAATATATACATAATCAAGTGTAAAGGAAAGCAATGAAAGAATAAGTTTGCTAAAATTAATATAAGTATAACACATAACAATATTTATTTGATATTATTTTAAATGCCAAATTATATATAAGGTGGCTACTAAATACTTTAACACTCCAGAAAATAAGAATTAATTTAAATAGTTTGGTAAAAATAATGCATCTTTCTTTCTATTTCTGCAATTGGCAGTTTAATAACAATACAGATAATTTCTTTATAAAGAAAAAATTTCGAATTATTTTAAGATGAAAGCTCCCTCCACCCATGAATATTTCTGAGATCTTTAATTATATATTTCCTGAAGGTAAAATATTTAAGCAATTAAGATGCCTTGGTTTTATAATAGGACACTTATTGTTGAACTATAAACTTAGTATTGAAATCTAATATCTGCAAAGACCAATCTAAGCTTAGATGCAAATAAGATGGCTGCAGAAGAGAACTTGAGACAGAATTATTCAAATTAATATAAATGAAGATCTGAGTTTCCAGTTTTATTGCAATTGAAAAGTTCACAGTTTTACTGAAACCTAAGTAATAAAATTATCACAAAGATGGCAGAAACTATCAAACTGGTGCGAAAAGAAAAATGCTTCCTGAATAATATTTTTCAATGTGAAATTATTTAACTCTGAACAATACTCTAATGCTAAAATCAACGTCATATATTCAGTGAGCTTTAAAGCTGAAAACTTCCAAACTGTTAAATGCTTTCAGAACAAGAATTCTTCAATGGTTGAGGTTGAAGTTTCAAATAATGGAAAACTGAATCAGGGTGCGTAGACAAATTTTATCTTAAAAAATTAAGTACTTTATAAGTACATTTAGAGAAAAAATAAGAACCAAACTTAGTATAATATCTTTGATTATAGAACTATGAGTTAAGTAATAAGATAAGTATCATTATTACTGATACTTATGACCTAGATTAGAATTAGATAAGTATCCAATTTATAATATAAACTGGATAATTGTTAGATAAGTATCCAAATATAAATATTAATTAATTAGATAAGTATTCAAATTTATACAAATATAAACATAAATTACCACAAGTAATTACTGAACATTTTTCACAAATATTAATATTCTTATTTGAAATGCTTTTCTAAATGCAAGTTTCATTTCTTTTTAAAGGACTTTCACTGCATATCTTAAATTAATTAATTGTATGACAGTTAGTGGCATTAAAAAAAAGTTATATTGCTACTTCATTAACATTCGAATTTCAAAAAAAAAAATACATAAGCAAAACTAGAATATAAAAATCATACTAATTTATTAAATATGTAAATAAAATTTTTTTCTTTTATGGAGATTTTTCCAAACTCTTCCAATTTGTTCAAATTACTCAATAAATCTATTAATCAATATTGTGCAACTAACTTGGATTTGTTAATCAATATTTTTATTAATACTGAAACCTCTTTCAATATATACTTGTTCATCAGAAGGAATGAAGTGCATTAGCGTTATATTCAATTTCAGAAATGTCCTTTTCTATGAGAAATTTCTTGTTATGTATCAAGAAATCAGAATCTTAACTTTCTTCATGTAATTGACAACTATTTCTTTCACCAATTCTTCCACCCATAACTTGGCGACATTTTGAATTGGGTAATGTTGCTAACATTCTCAATTCTTTAGAGATGTTTACTGAGTGGATTCCATGAGGCAGCATAATGTGGTTGGTCATAGACTTAATGTTGTAAAGTATATGATACTTTTCATTCAAATTTCGCCCAATATTTTTATTAATACTGAAACTTCTTTCAATATATGCTTGTTCATGAGAAGGAATGAAAATAATTTTTAAAACTATCCACAGTTATTTTCTTTTTTAACTTATAAAAAATAAATAAAGTATCCATGTTTTTTTGTTTTTTGTTTTTCTTTTTTTAATTTATGGTCTTCAAATAAAAGATTTCTTTTTTCGGACCTTTAAGTTCTAAATTAAATTTAAAAAATAATTTTATTGGCATTAATTTAGTTTGCAAGACTAACAAATGATCTATAAGTAATTTTAGAACCACATAAATATTTTGCTTCAATTTTATTTTTGGAAGCCTCATGATTCACATTCAGAGTATTCACTTTTGGAAGTTCACAGTGAATTAAATACATATTTTCCAGCATATTGTTCAAAAGTTTTAAGCTTTTGCCCCAAAATTACTTGAAGGAAAAATACTTAAATAATTCACTAAATGGTGTTGAAATATAACAAGCAAAGATTCTATAAAAAGATAATCATGCACAGAAAAGCAATAATGAGCTGAAGTTAACATTAAAAATTAACTCATGAGGTTTTTTCATTAATAGATTAAATTATTAATAAAAAGTAAGGGCTTCACCCCTATCTAAACAAATAAAAATAGGCAAAAGAATAGTCAAGTAAATGAAAGGGATATATTTTTCCTATACTATCAATACTTTCCTGACCGAGATAAAAAGCTTTTCTGTTGACATCTTGATTCAATCGTTTCTGTTACACATTAAAAATATCAGAACATTAAAAAAAAATTAATTCACATTTAATCCAGTAGATCTAGAGCTATTCTTTTGCACAGATAATTACCCCCCCCCTTCCCCCCCCCAAAATGAGCAAAAATAAACACTTGGACAGAAAAAAAGCACTTTTAAGGCCCTTATATAGAACCAATAAAAATAAACAGTTTTTAAGGACTTTTAATGATGTTACACACCCTGAGAGTCCTAGATTAATAAAGATATGCAAATCAATGCAGAATATTACAAGCAGGATACACCGGATACAGATATATTGTTTGATGGTTACATATCCCAGTTTTAGGATAAATTCAAAAAAAGAATGAGACATTTTAGCAAGATTCTGAAGTACCGCACCAAATCAAATCAACACAGGCTTGGCTTCATGCCAGTTGTTCATATTTTATCAAGCAAGATCAATGGTAACATTTAACATTGAATCTAAATCTTAAGACAATTACATTTGGGAATTACAGAGGCTAAAGCCAATGCTAACATCACACAAGTTTAGATTTTCTTAATTCTCCCATATAATATGAATGTGACAATTTATATCTTAAACTGAATCATGTCACAATCAATAAGAAGCTATCTTTGGTTCATAATAATAATGAAGGTTGATTTGAACAAAATTATTGCAATATGATCTTTCATATTTTTTATTCATCATATTGGTGTATTTATGATTTTCAATTTTATATCTGTGAAATAGAAGGTTCAATATTTGTAATAATAATTTGTAGCCACCCTGTATATAAATAGAATTAGAATGTTGTTGTTGTTTTCTTCTTTTCTTTTTTTTCTCACACAGAAATATAAACAAGAGGGTAGATTTTCTTCAACTTTTGTCAAAAATTCTATGAAATATAAGGAAGGTTTTAGTAAAGATTTCATAGCAATTAAATATTCAGTTAATGTCTTTAAAACTAGAAATCATGTATTCATTGTGTATGCACAATATCGCACAAGCAAATAACATGGTGACATCTAAGATTTGTTAAGCACATTGAATTTAAATTAGGCAAAATATTGGAGAAGGATATTAAAATAAGATTAATTCAAAACCAGATTACATGTTTTTTTAATAGCAAATGGAAACTAAATTAACTGTTAAAACTGGTTGCCTTAAGAGCTCAAACAGTTAATACATATTGAAGCTGAAATACATACTGAATGGTAACTTCAGCAAGTATTTACTGTTTGGGCTATGCACAACCAAATTTTTATCATTGCTCAAAAATTACAAATAACTTATAATAAAAATCAGTTTCCATAGTTTTTAAAATTTATTTGGAATACCTACAATTTTTTGAAAATCTATATTAAAATAATCTCTATTGAAAAATAGATGGGAGAAAATTTGTAACTCATAATAATAAGATTTTGCATGTATTTTGAGTTAGAATATTCATATAAAAGAATATTTTACATTAAAAATATACATATTTAAAAAGTATATTTTTAATATGTATATGGCTGCATTGGGAATCTGACAACTATTAATAATAGACATATTTTTATTTTTTTATGTACAACATTTGCACTTTCTAGTTTTAAACATCCAATTTCATATAAAACTTTACTTTAAATATTTATAAAAAATACTTCATATTTTGATTATACACAATTTTTGAACTATAAACAAGATTTGAATTAAGTTTTTTGACATTTAATTAAACAGTTAATATTTCATGAATGGAAAACATGAAAGTAATTTCATCTGGAGCAATACTGAGGTATATCAGTTAGATGAAATATATAATAAGCAATACATGTTCCAACAAGGAAACATTCATACTTGAAAATAGTTAGCTTCACAGTATTCAGCCACCTTCTCCAAGTTTGAATGGCTATCTAACAAAGACTGTTGACCTTCAGGAATATGATGATCAATGAGAGATATAAGATCTGCCATTACAGACGGCATTTTTACTGCAAGAAAAATTCAATGATATTAAAAGTCAGATTATACTTTAAGAAATGAGTTTGAATGCTTAATATCAAGTTTGTCCCATAATCCTTATATGAGTGCAATAATTTCAATTAAACTGTATTCTTAAAATCAATTAATTTCTGATTATTTGAATTCAAACTTCTCTTTAATTTCTGAGTTGCAAGTGTTTTTGTTTCTATCCTCCTTAAATAAATGCTATTTCAGCTAAATCGAGGGAAAACCTCCTTTAAAAGCTATATATATACTCTGAAAGCATTTTCATACCCTCTTCTTCCTATTTACTGCAATCCTGTTAAGCATTTGCTACTGGCTGGTCATGGTTCTGAGAAAGATCTTTTCAAAAGCATATCAAAAAGAGCATTTTTTTAAAAATATAATAAAGATAAGAAAGGATGCCATTTAGAAAAAACCTTACCTGCTTCATTTCCAAGTATAAAATATACTATTCACGCACATGTATACAGGGTATCCCAAAAAAAGTAAACTGTTTATTTTCTTAATTATTGCAATTAGATATATACTTCCAAATGCAAAGTTTCATCAAATAAGGTAATCAAATATATGAAAATACTTTGGTTTCAACAGAGGCTAAAAATAAAAAGTTACAAAAATTAAATTTTCACACACTTCCACAGAAGAAGGAAGGGGGGGGGGAAATCCGACGAAAAAATGTGTTTCTTTAACTTATCTATAAGCACACAAAGTTTTATTTTTCTATCTGTAAAATTTTTTAAGACATTAAAAGAAAAATTAATTGATTTATATCATTTTAACATATCGCAGACTGGTGTTTGAATAAGTTTTCTGCTGTTTTTTACAGATAAAAGATATATCACAAAAGGCTACTAGAAGAGCAGCATTTACATAATGATGCATTTCTTAGCTTTCATTAATTTTGAAAAGTGGTAAGGAAATACAAATGAAGTGCCTTAATTTTTTTTTTTTTATCAAAATGAACATTTTTGATACCTATACAAAATAGCATTATATCAATACTTCTGTATAAATAATCCAGTTTATCACTTGTGACATCAAGACAAGCTTCTTGAATTCATTGGTAAAGATTTATTACATCCACAAGAGATGGATATATGAGGAAGAATGTAAACAATCTCATAAATAAAAGTCAAGAAGTACCAGGTCATTTAGGAGTCCCATAAATAAACTCAACAAGTATTTATAAATCAATTCATCTATCAAGGAATGCAGCATTCCATTATAATCTTACAAGACATGTGCGGTGTAGAGGAGAACCATCTACTTGTGACTACATCTGTAGAACTATCAAAGGTGAAAAAAATTTCGAGATAATGCCATTCAAAACTAACCGAATATAACAGTCACCATTCAGTATTCTTTTCAAAATAGAACCAACCAAAAAATTTCTAAAAATGATACACTACATATTTATAGCAATTCTGTTGTATTCTTTGCACAGACATTTTTGAAATGAGTTCTGAATTCACTGTTCATATACTAACATGAGGGTAATTTGGAAAACAAATTAAGTCAAAAAATCATTTTTGGTATAATGCCTGTTTTTCCCCAAGGAAGTTAGAATCCTGTAATTTACAGTTGTTAGACTATTACTTAAGCACTTTTTCTAGAAGGATGCTGTAAACTTGGAATACAACATTAGTATTCTTCTGCAGCTAGAATGGCATTATGATTATATGCAATATAAATCATCAACATTTTAAAAGGTTTTACTCAAATATGGAAATATTCTTTTGAAAAATTTAATATCACATACACAATTGCAAGTACAGAATTTTCTTTTCTTTTATGGCATTCTCCTACTTCTCTAAGACATCTTAAATACTCAATTTCTCAAATTTTAATACAATGAATATTTTTATTAAAATATGAATATAATAAATGTTTTCATTTTAATTATTGATATGTCCCTGAATGATTTGAATTTTAACATATTTCTGTAAAATTTGTAGGTAGAAGTATGAAACTTTGTATGCGCATAGATGAATGTAAAAGAAAGTTTTTACAACACTATGGGAGTCACAAATTTTTTTTATTTTTTATTTTCTAACTTTTTATTATCAGCCTCCACAGAAGCCAAAGTACATTCATACAATTGTCAATCTTATTTAATGAAGCCTTGTAATTGGAAGTATATGTCTAAGTGTATTCTTGTAATTGGAAGTATATGTCTAAGTGTATTGTTTACATAAATAAATGCTTGTTCCATTTTTTGGGAGGGGGAGACTCCTGGTATAAAAAAGATATTTCAGAGCTCAGAAATTCCACTTGATGTCGGGCTGAACGGAAAATTCCTTTCAATTTCAAATCTCATTTTAGTACTTACTAAAATGCACTTTTACATCACATAAAACCCTAGAAATACACTTAATCGAAATTGCATAGTTTCAGTTTAATATACAAGAATAAATGCAGAACTTTCACTGATACTCAAATGTCAGTTTAAATAATGAAAGAGTTCAGAAATTTAATAATATATATTAATATATTCTCAAAATTGCAATTTCAAAATTTACACAGTGAGATTATTGTAGCTATCAATATAATACTAATATGTGATAAATATTTTATATTATCTAGGTGTTCATAGTTTAAGCAAAGAAGTTTTCAATTTTTTATAGCTATTTTGATTAAGAACCCTCACTTCAGCCAGAATCCATCACAAATTCTCTTAACAAATTACTCTTAATATTATTGCCTTCTAAGTAAAATAAGGATTCCTTTTTTTTTTCTTTATCTTACTTTCATTTCTAATAGGTCCGTGCCTTTTGGGGCTGACCCATTTGGATATGAACTGTAATCACAGCGAAACCTACACGAAATAGTTTTTTAATGATGCATTTTAAGACTCATCTACATTATTTCATTATATAATATTGTAAATATTTGACCCTTCCAATAGTGTCTTTTTATTACAGATAAATACTTTAAGTAACTTAAAACAAGTAAATTGTAGGCTTAAAGTTCTAAGTATTCCATTAATAGCCATTTAAACTACAAGTGACACAAAGAACACAAGCAGGCCTTTACACAATCCAATGGGGGGGGAGCAGAAATTGATTAGGACTGAAAAATTTGTATTTCATGGACAGCAGTACCGATAATAATTTTATATATCAATTTTAAAGACTTCATAAAGCTGCCTGAATCAGTACTTGAGGTACTCAAAATAGAATAAAAGAACTAAAAATGGGGTAGTTAAAAATTAAAAAAATATTGAAAATATTTATCACATATAAATAACATTAGAATAATCTGGTATATTTTCTACTGTTTAATAAAATGCAAAAATAGGTGGCTTATAATATAAATGTGAGCAATTTTTTAAATGTAACAAAGAAACAGAAGAACTTATATATGCATATATATATATATAATTAAATTCATAATATATATGTATATACTATATAAAATTTGCAGAATATTTTTATTTACAAAATTAAGCTCTTTTTTCAAATGACAGTAAGAAAATGAATTTCCTAACCATACATTTTCAAAAACATTTAGCCATTAGAATTTAATTTTCTGTTTTAAATTTAAAGGAAATAATTTGTAATTGTATAACAATGTTTCAAACATATATTTAACTTTTAAAAAATATATATTAGTGCAATTAAAAACACTTTAAAAATAAAATAATCAGGGCTATATGTATTTAATAATATAAAGAAAATTCACTCTCAACCTAAATCAAATATGTTTTTCAGCTACAATTGGCAACAGAGCAGAATTACTGAAAAGCAAATTTAATTTGCATAAGAGGAAAAAACCTATAAAAATTAAAATCATCTCAAAGGATACTTCATTAGAAAAAAGAAAATTCTCCATATCATATATAAAAATGAAAGAATAGTAAAATAAGATGCATTTCAACACAAAAAAACAGAGTTAAAAATAGGTTAGCTGTGTTGATACATGAATTTAATATATTGATGATAAAAAGGAAAAATATAAGAGAATATATGGAATATAAAATAGCAATATTCTATTTTTATATACTTCAGCCCTTAATCACATTAAAAATATTAATTTAATTCTAATAAAATATTTATACATATTTTTTTACTTGATCTTAATTTGTTTAAGCTTTTTTTATATATATACAGAAACATAATGACTCCTAATAGTTATTACTGATATCATATTGATCTATATTATAAACTCTCATTTTTTGTAACAATGCCTAACATTTCTTCCTTTAGAGAAAGCTTGCTACTTTTAACAATAGAAAGATTATAATGCATAACTGAAGAAATCAAATCCTTAGATATCTATCTCTTTCTGGTTATATATTTTTCACGAAACCAGTTACAATCAAAGTGTTTTATCAAACAACACGAAATTGAATACAAAATATTAAATAACTAATGCAAGTGAGACTTAAAAACTAATTTTTGACCAACTTATTTTATTAATAAGCCTTTTCTATCTTTGCTGATTGAAAAAATGTTAGAAGAATACACAGCCTTTCATTTTATGAAACAGGAACTGAGCAGAATAGGTATCCAGTAAAACTGCTATAGAGAGATTCATAAAATTATAAATACACTTTTTGTATAGAAGACTATGAATGAAACCTACTTTAATTGTTTAAACAGTAGATTTTTCCGGCCTTTATATATAAAAAGAAAAAAGAATTACAAGAAATTGAAAACGAATTATGCAACAGTACTTAAGTTTAAACCTCTATTTCATTTCATTTCTTTCGATTTCGAGAAATATGCAACTTAATCTGGTTTTACTTCAAATGACTTAAACTTCTTGAAACCATTATCAAATAAATAATTGAGCTCTAGAAAAAAAGTTGAAATTAAATAGGATAATATTTGAAGATTTTCACTCATATATACGTATAATATTGATATTTAGCACCATTTTCAATATTATGTAATTGGTTGCGCTACTAACAAGCTACAACATTTGTCCATTGCTTCCGAAATTCTCTGCAATATAAAAATACCGAATTCGGCAACAGTCTTGTAGTAGAGGTGGTATCCGTTTTGATTTTGTCGCTTGCTATTTACTCTGGTGTTCAGCATCGCGAGGCAGAGATGTCCCATCAAACTGGAATACAAGGTTAGTTTTGTCATCAATCAGATTATCATTTTTTGTGTGTTTTGTATAAAATTCTATGTTTGGTTGTTAATTATTATTATTTGAAGAAGAGGCGTCTTACATCCATAGTATAATAACACCGGAGTTAATTTACGGAACTCGAGGTGGAATTTGTTCGTATTGTTATTTAATATATTATATTCTATTATGAAATTAGTTAAGTATTTACTATCAAAAATAGCAAACGAAAGAATTGGGTTATTTAACATTACTATTCCTATTGGTTTCATTTTTACGTGACCAGATCGCGTCAAATGATGCTGATCCAGCAGGCCACTCAGACATGTTTGAAAAAGCGAATTTGCTACTGTATTGAATGTACATGTATATTGATTATGAATTTCTATATTGTGTGAGATTGACCTGTTTTTCACGAAAAATATTGTTTTAAATTTATGCATTAAGAAATATTTGAATTGAAAGATATTTATTCTGACCTCCTAATTTTTATTTGTGAAGTTCATTCTAAGTAATAAAGAAAACCAATTGAATAAATCATCTAGTTTCTGCTTGAAAATTTTTTATAAGTTTCTAGATATTAAATATATTTTTTTATTAATATGTAAAGGTATTAAGATATAGTAATTGTATGTTATGATGAAAGGTTACAAAAGATGATTAAAATTTGTTTACAATTGTTTTCATTGAATGTCATATTATGTGTGCACCATTGGTTAATAAAATTATATTCATATTAAATCAATAATTAATATTCTAAACATTTTTTCATTTTTATTCTCTGTTATTACAAAAGATCGTACGTTGAAGTTACGAAAACATTCAATTTATGCAAAGCACTTTTATCATTGTTTCTGGTGCATGAGGCTACAACAGCTGCACACTATTTAATTCCTCGCTATTCGAGATTTGGCCATCCAAGAGAATAATATAGATTCACAACATCTGCTCTCAAATTTTTGTATATGGTCACAGAAAAAATTTACACCACAATTTCATATGTTTTATTGTGTGTGAATTTTTGACTTAAAACAATTTTATATAGCAATAACAATGACAATATATGTATGTATATCCTAGTTTGTTTTTTTTATAAAAATTATATTAAAGTTTGATTCAGATTTTTCTGAAAATTTAAAATACTACAATTTTCCAAATTATTTAAAATGTGCATTCATTTAAGAGCTTTATTTTGCTCAGTATTAGTTAAAATTTGTCCATTATTAATCTATTTTGCAATTTATTGTGAGAAATAAAGATTTTCTATACGATTGATAATTTATTATAGCTTTTTAAGATATTACAAATAATTTCTTATTATGGAAGGAAAATTTGTTGAAGTGAAGTTAACAGAAGAAAAGAATACATTTCATTTCAAAATTTTATGATTGTGTAATTTTAGTTATTTTTAAGCAGTTGTCACTTGTATGTGCATATGCATGTTGCTTGTATTTTTCAGGAAGTGCTGAATTAAAAGAATTTTTCAGCAAGTGCAAAGATGGTACAATTCGAGCCTTTAAAGTTGCTATCAAAGATGGTAAACCTTCTTGTTTTTAGCTTATGTCTGACAGCTAAAATATTCTTATTTACTGTTATTAAAAGATTGATAAGAAATATTAGATTTCTTAAATTTTTAATTTTACTATATAAAATTTATTTTCAAATCTTAATTTTTCTTAGTTACAGCTGTGTTTGCGTATTAATAAAGCTTTAAATTTTTAGACCATAGTATAATTTAACACTAGATTTAACAGCCATTTAAATATATCTATTTCTACCATAACCAGTCAATATGACTGGTGTATAAGTAAAATTCTCATCGTGATTTCCAGTCTTTATTCATTCTTAAAAATTGGTGAAAAGGGTTTAACAATATTAATTTTTATACAAAAATGGATTTATGGACATCTTCAAATAACAAAACATTTAATTTTTTATAGGCTCACAATTTCTACATATGAAGATTTCGTTACTTGTACACTTTCCGCATAGACTTTTTTTGCATTTATTGCAAATATTTGTAGTCTTGTTGTTATTGCAGTATCCTATTTGACACCATTTGCGTACAGAAACCGTGCCACCTGTAGTTGGTATATCAGCTTCGTATGGTTTAGTCCTTGAAGTCTGATATTCTGAAGCAAGTTCTTCTGCTAATCGAAACAGAAAGTCTTTCCGCGAGATATTTTCTCCTGTTGTGTTTTTGTATAATAGCACTGTTTTCATCATTGCCTTGTGGATCAATTTGTGTATCTAATAATTCACCGTCGCTATCATATAATTCACTTTCCGCATCTGAACAATCCTGAGGTATGCTGGTTGCATTTTCTAAATATGTAGAAACTTTTATTCGTTTTGACATCTTCAGCGGCTGACGATATGCAGGCAGGCTACTTGCCGAAGAATATATTTTCGAATATATTCAAATACACATAAATGTTTCTTACCTGTATGGGTAAAGATGAATGATTACGTTTGGAGATCACATGGACTAAGTACTCATTAAAAAATCCTAAAGACACCGTAATCACCTAAATCGGCTCGATAACGATAAAGTATTGAACAAAAAACGTATGGGCACTATTTGTATTTCCACGGTCTCATGATTCCTTCATAGAAACATTCACCAGTCATTTTGACTGGTACTGGTATAAATAGTTATAACAAAAAAATATATTTGTTTCTAACATATATAAAGTAAAATTAAGTTCATAAAATGTATTCTCTATTTATAGCTACAAAAGTCATAACATCATTTTGGAAAGCAATGTTTAATGTAGCAGGAATTTTGAATTGAAGTTGTACGACCAGTCAAAATGACTGGTCTGGTAAATCTAGTGTTAAAAAAAAAAAAAATTGCACATTTCATGTGCTAAAATTTAAAGATAATTTTGTGGCATGATGTTCTAACACGAATATTTTAAAGTTATAGGCAAGGAAGTGATACCAGTTTTGATTTGGTTTCAAGTGGCAAAATCATTTCTGCAATTGCATAATGTTCTTCTTGTAATATTAGCTCATATTATGAAATAGAAATGATGCAAGTATTACAATAAATGAATAAATTAAAATATATAGGATTTATATTTTAGTTTGCTAATGTCCTGATATGTTTAATTATTAAATAATGAACTTTTGCACATTTTTATTCTTAAACTTAATTTTTAAATAAAGATTCTGATATAAATTGCCCTTAATTTATTTCTGATGTAATAAGCTTGATGATTTATTTAGCTATATTATGAATGGTTCAATGAATGATTTAAAAATTGTATATTTTCATATGCTTATCCAGCCAGGTGCAGATTCAAGATAAGATGTACCAGTTGTGCACCAGGTGCTGCAAAAGGAATTAGTTGATTTTATTTTTAAATTTCATGATAAATTATTTTGACCTAAACATGTAAAATTCAAATTTCAATAATAATTCAGATTATCAGCCATTTATTTCCCTAGGCTTGAGAAAGCTAGCTCATATTTGTAAATAAAACATTTTCTCCATGCTGCTACTGTTATTTCAAATATCAGAGTAACCTATTAGCTTTTCTTGTCATTAGATATCAGTAGTCTTCAATATTGAAGGAGTAGTATACTTAATAAAAGTCCTATTTCTTTGTATTTGTTTGCCATTTCAGGGTTTGAAAATCCTTCATTCCTAATGTCCTTCAATTCCTTCTTCATACATTTTTTTGAAAGCCCATTCGTTAACAATATCTCAGATTAACCAACGAAAGTTTTGTATTATTTGTAGTCCATTTTTTATGTCATTTTATGGTAATATTAAGTTTTGTTTCCTTGCAATAGGATCTTCTCTATCTATAATGTTCATGAAAATTAAAATTAATCATTAAAAATGGATTAAAATAAATAATGATCTACTAATAGAAAAGACAAAATAAAAAACAGTAGCTTAAGGGAAATAATAGCAATAACTTTCAAATGCCCCATGAAGCAAAAATATAATGAATTATAACATGGAACTGCAATCTAACAATATTCTTACCAGTTGGATATTCTCCATCTATCTTTTACCAAGCCCTTTACTATGTTTAATAGAATTGTCATAAATACTTTCAGATTCTGTTTTGGATAAAATGCAGACTTACATAATAAAAATTGCAGACCTCAGCTTAATGACTTTTTTAACTAACCAGTATAAAAATAACTGATTCATGAAGTTTACAATAAAAAAAAATAATTCATGCTTAATTTCATTCGTGCTTTGTAGGAATAAAATTAAGGGCGGGGAAAACTATTCGAGTTGTTTCATGCTGAAACAAAAGTTGCCATACCAGTATTACAGATATCAGTGGTAACTTTCAATACTGAAATTATGATAATTTTTAATATTTAATAGTAAATATTTCGTTGAATTACTTCCCTGCAATTACACAAACTTGTTAAACTCCAGAAAAGAAATAAAATTTCCTTAAAATTTTACATCGTTTCATGTTTATATATATTTCACACCACTTATACAGCTTTATTAAATACAATGCAGCATAATGCTTTGAATTTTGTAAATTGAATGTATTCTGGCTTCTTAGTGAGGTGTTTGGTTCCTAATTTTGTAACATATTTGGCGACTTTGCACCTTAAAATTTCTTTTTTCTGGAGAAATTTCAAAAACTTTGTTTTACTTAAGTTTAGTTTGTGCTAGTGCATTTTCACCAGTACTTAAGTTTAGTTTGTGCTAGTGCATTTTCACCAGTACTTAAGTTTAGTTTGTGCTAGTGCATTTTCACCAATACTTAAGTTTAGTTTGTGCTAGTGCATTTTCACCAGTACTTAAGTTTAGATTATGTTAGTACATTTGTATGCGTTTTGATTAATGCTCATTCTCTTTGTTTTCTTTAGTTAATGAATGATAATCTGTAGTAATATTAAATACAAGTCAAGCCAGATCTGTTAGGAGTCTCTCATCCCTTGCACATTTTTTCTTTATGATGTTTATAGAAATAAATTAGATATCAGATTAGGGTAAAAAAACTTGGAAAATAAAGCAGCTACCTTTATATCCCTTCCCTAAAAGACGTGTTAAGCTGTTTGGGAGAGATGCAAGCCATCAGCAATAACATTGAAAAGCTTTTGTTCTAAAAATGCTGCTTTCAGAACTCGTTTTTTTCAGTTTAGTCATATCTATAAAAATCTTTAATTTCTTGATTGTTATTTTCTTTTATTCATTAAAAAAATTTTCTTTTGCATTAAATCAAAATCTGATTTTTTGATCTTCAGCTTCTACCTTACTCTTCTTTTTTCATTTGTTTTTCTTCCTGCATATTATTTTCTTTTGGTTATGACTCAAGAACATTTTCACTTTTACCATAAGTTTTAATTTCTTATTTCTCCTTGGAATTGGACATAATTCCTGCTAGTTTCTTTTTCTCTTTCCTAAAACTATCTTTTGATCTTTTTCCAGTAACAGCATTTTCGTTAAAACTCTGAAATTCATGACCATTCTCATTGAATGTATCGGCTATAAGACCTCCAGCCTTATATCCTACACTTTCTGTATTTTTGTCTGATTTATCATCGTCCTCAATGTCTCTAAAAGACGTCTTTGACTTCTTTTTATCATCTGCTGATCCACTAGCTTCTCAGTATATATAAGGACTGAAGAACTATAGGCATTTCCTCTCTTATCACCATATTTGTAACAGTCACTTTCATAATCACTTTTACTATCATCATCAGAACCAACGCAAATGCTTCTTCAATCATTTTTACCTTCATCGAAACTTTCATTGCCTGATGTATTTTTCTTTAGTAGATTTCTTTTCATCTGCACACAGCAATGACACTAGGAGAAAAGGGGGAGGCAGTTGCAATTCTGTCGGAAGCTGCTTGCCCCAAATGAAAAGTTTTGTTGGTAAAAATTTTTATCATTTGGGAAGGAAATGTATAAGGTAGTATTTCAAAGAATCTATTACTTTAAATCGGATTCTGAAGTTTCCCGAATTCAACAACTGGTTAACAATGGTTAAGTCACAGAATTTCAGATATCTGATTCAGTTGTCATCCACTCAGCCAATAGTTTGTGTTATGTTGACAGAATAACTAGCTAATGACAAGTAAATCTGATATTGTATTTTATTGGGCTTAGAAATTGATGCAATGGATACCAAAGATATTAAGTATTTAGAATGTTGAGCATCTGATTCAGTTGTTCATTCAACCAGAAATTTGTACTACATTTGGCAAAATAATTGACATCAATCGGATGTTGCAATTTTTGCCAACTATTTTAAATTGGTTGAATTAGAAATAAATACCAAGGATGGTTACGATGTTGAGAAAATATTAGGCATCTGATTCTGTTCATTTAGACTGTAATTTGTACTACATTTTGCAGAACTGATACAGGATGATTATGAATCTGGTGCGAGATGTTGATTGACAGTTTTTAGGTTGGTCAGTTAAGAAATCAACATGAGTGAAAATTTGTAGCGATTGTTACTTTCATTGCCCTGTTTCTATCAGTTGTCGATGGAACTTTTAGAGAAAATTAGAGTATTATTACTATACAGTACTTTGATGTACGGTCATGCAGTGAATACATGGTCACCATTCGATATGTTTTTCTTGATTATATTTTTACTGAACCCATGAGAAATTAAAGAAAAATGCTTCTTTTTAATGCACATCAAACTTATGAAAAAAATCTTTTTAAACAATTGGAATGTTAAAGAGATTTCCAAGGATTTTTCAGCATATGAATATTTCTTTGTGTTCTTTATGATTCTTTCTATAAGAAAAAAACTTAGTTATTTTATTCTGTGGGATTGAAAAAAATGATAAACTCTTAACTAAAAAAAAATTACCATTAGAAATTTTCAGATAAATATGTAAGAGAACTTGAAACTAAAAATTCAAATTTTTATTAAGTGGTAACTTTATTTTAAATAAATATTAACTTTTTCAAAAATATTAGAGTAATAACTATAATTGAGTTTTTATACTTTTGGTAAACAATCTAACTGAAAAGTTCTGTAACAATGAATCTTATTGATTTCATTTCATGTAGCATTAATTTAATTAGCCACCCAGCCCTACCACTTATCTGATTTCACCAATTTTTATTTCATATAAAAACTAGTGTTCTCTAGATATATCAGTGATCATTGTTCTTCTTTACCTTTCATTTTCAAAAGAAAACAGCTAAATACTTAGGTGTATTGTCTATAGGTAAAAAACATGACAGAATTCCCAATCATAACTATTGTATTGAGTGATCATAAGCATTCGTATGACCTGAAAACCCTACGAAATCAATACATCATCAATGGTTGTTTATTCCGTTCTCCTTTTTAAGAGATATTACTGAATGAAACTTTGACACAGCTTCAACAGCTCGACAGATTTCGCCAATATCCAGTGCCTGCTTGTGCAGTTTTGCCACTTTGAAGAATAGCTAGCCATTTAAAATGCTCTATCATTATTGTGTAGTGTTTATCTTTATTTTTGTAACTGTACGTTTATTGTACCTTTGCTGTGATTAAATGTAATTCATCCAAATTTCTTTGATTGAATTATGCTTATAATTCTAGCCACCTCAAAAATCTCATTAATGTTAATATAGTATGTTTTGATGAAATATATGTGATCAAAATAAAAGAGAAAGCTGTTTTAAATTATTAGTTATGATAGAGGATTTTGATTGCTTAGTTCTGCTTTCAAAGTAGCAAAATTAACTGGCGGCATCTGTTCATTTATTGAGATTTTGGTTTCTTTTAAGTTTTATGTTGCAATATATTTTATAAAAAATGGGAGCAGATCATCCTTGACAGCATATTTAGGAATTATGAGCTTTCATATGAAATAAAAAATGATGAATTCAGCACATTAGATATTTTATTTGACTGTGTCTAAGAAATTGTTTCCTCACAGAGAATTTATTTGTTTCTGAGATTTCTCTCGAAAATGGATGTTGGTTGAAAGTAAGAGACCATTAATGATGTATGTTGATGTCATTAATTTTCATAAGAAATAAAAACTATTGAAATCAGTTCCAGCAGTTATACCTGGAGGACTGTTTCTTTAATTTTGTCATTTACTTAAAATAAAGAAATTGTGGGTAATTGGAGGCAACTAATTTATTCTTTATTTTCTGTCATTAATCGCTGTTTTGCCATACAGTTCTTACTACCGTGATACCATACAACTATTTAATTATTACAAATAGTTATTTATTATAATTAAATTAGCTGTGTAATTTTTGATTATCTTTATATAAACATGAAGTTAAGTATTTTGTGTTATTCTAACTTTAAATAAGAGAAATATTATTTGCCCCAACCATCTATGTTTTGCCTTCCTATTGGAAAATTTCTCCCACAGGCTCGACATCAGCATTTTTGCTGTTCTCTTCAAGAATGTTCTTTTGCTCAGATTCTTCAGCAGCACTGACTTCATGCTTTTGGAGGGCTTCTTTAAAACTTCTGTGCCATGGGCCCCTAACAAACTTAATCTGCCCCTGCACCCAGTTATATTATTAGTGAAAGCTTCGCTATATCCAAATAATATATAACTCTATTATATGGTTTTTGTAAGTTTCATCTCCTTACTATTTTCTTATATAAGTTTTAACAATGTTTAATCTTTCATAATATCAAATACTGTGTTTGTAAATTATATTGATAAAAACATTTATTAAATTTAGGTTGAATTTGAATGTCTTTTTGATATGTGGAAATTAACTTAAATTACGAATAGTAAATATCTGTGCCTTTCATATTCAGTTATAATAAAATTACATTTGCATTCTGCCATTATAATACAGCTGAAACTCCTATCTTCTACATCGAATTGAAGGCTAATTTTAACTATTGAAATTCTACAGTAAATGTTAAGCTAAATTAGAAAAGAGCTAACAGTTGTTTAAATTATAAAACTTTTTGTATTGAGCACAAATGCAAGTATTTCAGTTTATTTTTATATTAAGTTTTAAATAGATAATCTGTGTTTTGCTATAAATCTTGTTAGTATGGAGGAGTGGAAAACTGGTATTTTTCAGCAGATATACCAGATATAAAAGAATTCAATAATTTCAGATTCTTTTTTTCCTCCCCAATCTTGCGGATTTGTAAAATATTTATATTTCTTGTATTATTTTACTATGCACTTTTGCTGTTTACCATGTGTATTAATTAAAGTATTTAATCTATGTAATATTAGTTATTTTAAAATTTAATATATAAGTAGATTTGTTTCTATTTTCAGAAGAGTTAGTTCTGGAGAAAAGCTGTGCAAGTAAAGGAACATGGGAACAAGATATCCTTTTATTATTCTTCAGCAATAATTTTATATTATTCGCTCATTTATTAAATTATATTCACAATTAATAGAAATATGCAGGTTGTTTCAAAATCAATTTTTATTTTTTCTAAAACATTTTCATCTAAGAAAATGTTGTGTCAAAGCATGCATTTTTTCAACATATAAAATTTACTTATTTGCAAAGTTCTTTTAAAGTGTAAACTCTGTATTAAAGATTTAACATTTTTGAAGCTTAAATTCAAGTATTAATGGTTTTTGCATAACTTCAGAGCGCTCGTAAAATCTCTGAGATTGCTAATCCCCTCTCTCTTTGTTAATGTAAAAAAAAATTCAACTTATTAAAATATTGTCATTTAATATTAAGATAGTTGTAATTTTTTATTTAAAAATATGGATATTTTTATTGTTAATTTAATAGAAATTATTTTAATTGTTATTCAGCATTTTAAATAACTAAAAAGATTTCTTCATAAATTATTCATAAAGGGAATGAATCAAAATGGTTAATTATTGATCTTGTAAGTTCAATCTTTATTTTGCACTGATTATATTTTCAAACAAGAGAGAATATGATAACTGAATAAAATTCAAAATTTTGAAATAACTGTTTATCCTTCTAACTCATCCCTTCTAAATGCATTGAATTAAGTTTTCATAGAATAATTTTTATCTTTGTATTAATGCATGTTTGTATTGGTATAAAATTGAAGCCAAATTTTTTAAAGCTCACTGTTATGAAAAAAATTGCAATTTTATATGTAAAATAAATCACTTATGAATAAATTTTAAGTTATTTACATACACATTTTTGATTACCAAAAACTTAAAAATTAAAACCAGCAACTATGTAGTTATTGAGGGTAGAATTATATTACAGATTTGTTTTTCATTTCATATCCTTGACAAAATACAAATTATGACAAACTGGTTTTGCCTCTATTGGAACATCAGCAACCTTGTTATGTATTTTATCGTTTAGATAGTCAAAATGAATCTGGCTATGAGTGGTTGTTTATCAGTTGGTCACCTGATAATTCAGTGGTAATTATATTCTTATTTTCTTTTTAGTAAGTAATTTATCTCCGAAGAATTTGATAGTGGATTTTTAAATTTGTTTCTTTATTATTTAAGAGTAAAAATCTGATAAAATGGTTAATTGTATGACATAATTTATTACAATTTGAGGTGAATTATTGAATAATTAATGGCTTTTCAACAGTTGAACATACTTATCCCTAGGTAAGGCAGAAAATGTTGTATGCGTCAACGAAAGCAACACTTAAAAAAGAATTCGGAGGTGGTCAGATTAAGGATGAACTGTTTGGAACTCAACGGGTAAGAGATTTTTGCCCCCTTTTTTGCTTGCTTGCGTTGAAACGGTATTTTTTAAATATATATATATTATATATCTGTAATTGGTGTGATTTATAAATTCTAATAAGAATGTTTTTGAAATTAATGTATATTACCTATATGGCTAATTTTTATTCTAAAACCAACATTGTTTTTGCCAGACAGCGTGCTATTTATTTAAGAAACTGAATTTCCTCTTTAAGATTTTTGAAATTTATATACATATGTCTTATAAATTCAATTAATCTGCATTCTTAAATTTCTTTCTAACCATTTTAATTCAACATAAAAGCACTTTAACTTCTGAGTTGAGCTGGTTTACTATGCTACTTATGATCTGCTTACCTATAACTTTAACTGTCGTCAGGGAATTTGCCTTTAGAGCTAATAAAAGTTGCCAATTTAACCTTTTGTCCTCTTTTTTGTCTCTGGAATTATCAGTGTTAAGCTTTGTTGAATTTTTTAACCTGTGGGAATGGTTCAGACTCATTAAAATATCTGAAAAGTAAATCTGTAACTTGAAGTCTTGATTAAACCGATTAATGGTTTTTCATCATGAATGCATTTTCTTCATGAAGATTTTAGAGCACTTTTTTTATTATATATGTTTATTGTCTTTTCTAGGAAGATGTTAATTTGAAAGGCTATAAAAAGCATGTTGAAAGTGAAAAAGCTCCTCAGCCTTTTAGTTCGTCAGAAGTCATTTTGCAACAAATAAAAAAGGATGAAGTGAGTTTATTTTAGTATAATATTGGAATATTATCTCTTCTTCTCTTCTCTTGGAATATTATCAGTTTATTAATATTTTTGTTGGATTGAGGGAAGCAGAGGATGTCATTGCATAGGTATCCATCTGCACAAAAATATTCAAGAAAAGTAATTTGCTCACTTCATTTCAACACACTCCTTTTATGAGTGATACATTTTTCAAATAATTCTAATATTAAACACATAAAACATAAATATACATAGGCATACAAAAAATATGAAATTATTGAAATATTTTCCATGGAATATTTCAAATTTTCATTGTTAGTAGTCATTATAAGAATATCTGCAATTGCCATTTCATTTTGGATATATTCTAATTTATATTACATCATCTTCCAGAAAATCTTTCACAAAATGAAAATGTAAATTCATATGCCTTAATTTATACTAATACCTACTATGTTGAATCTACTGAATTGCTTGACTATCTGAATTTAAAGTTCAGCATCATCTGTTTAGTGTTTGCATTTCAGTTTAGTTATAAAATTGATAATCCAAATAATATCTTTATAAATTTGAGAAATTGCATATAAATTTGCTTCATATGTTGAGAGATTGACACTCTTTTGTTTAGGATATTCCTAAAAATTTAATGAATTGCCTAGTAAAATTATGTCATAGAAAATGATTTACCATTTTTCACATTTTCCCAACTAACATTCAGGAAACCAAATTCTTATCTTTTTTGTCCATCAGATTTCTTAATGCTCTTTTAAGTAAATTATAATGCTTTTTTTCTTCTGATTTATGATTCAACTGTGAAAGATGAGTTGGACAGATGATATTTCAGGGTGTGTTCTATTAGCTAATTATCAGGGTTCACCAATTAATTGTGCATATGAAGTAATATCAATCTGTTCATTTTTAGTAGAAAAGCTCTTATCTTCTATTTTTCCAATAGGACTTTGTTACATTTTGTTTAACCGATAATGAATCGTCATATTCAGATTGCCTATAAACTAATGCCATTTTCAATCCCATACATAACAAGTTACAATTTCTGCTATATAGATTCTTACAATGCCTAAAATGTCAATTTGTTTTAAAATTTCCATATTTAAAAACTCGCCAGTTTTGCTCTCGGATGTTTCAAATATACTTTAAATGATAGTTACAATTGTATGACATATTTCATTATTATTACAGGGAAAAACTAAATCATCTACATGCATACATAAGGTAATTTGGAATATTATTCTTGATGAAAACATAATTGTCTGCCTTAATCCAAATTTTTCTAATTCACTTTTTATACTCGTAAATCAATTTCTACATGATTGTAGTAAGTCGTAAATACTCTTTTTTAATTTGCAAACCTTTTGCTCTCCATTTAATTTGTCATAACCGGGTGAATGTAATATATAGTTTCATCTAGATTACTATACAAATATAAATTTATTAAGTTTTTTTAGAAACTGCACACACATCAAATTTAACCACTGTACCATATTTGAGTGTATTGAATGGTTTGTTTATTATTTGAGAAACTGTGAGCTTACTCAAAATGGATTAGAGATTTTTTTGAAAACAATGAGCTGCTCAAAATCCGTATTTAACATGAATTGGACGGATAAAAAATTTAATCCTGATTTTGCTGAATGGGTTCGAGAAGTTTTGCAAAATCCGTTTGCTGCGTACTGCTCACTTTGTAAGAAGATGGTAAGTCCAAGTTAAATGGGAAAACAGAAACTTACTAGTTATGCCAAAAGAGGAAAAAATACATGACTGCCTGCCAATTTAAAAAAGTCATCATTGATGTTGGACGTAGTATCTAAAAGGAATACAAGAAAAGATGACATGTGAAATCCGAAAATGGACATCAGATTAAATGTTCGAAAATAAACCGATATCGAACTTTTTAGTTCAAGAACAATAATTTAAAGCTGAATTTTTATGGGCTTTAAAACTTGTTGCGTCACATTCGTCTTTTAATGCATTCAAGAATATATCAACAATATTTTCACTTATGTTCCTCTGAAAGTGAAATAGCTAAAAAGTGTACATTAGGCTGTACAAAAATGTCTTACCCTATTTGTTAAAAATTATCTTCATGAAATTGATGGTTGAAAAATCTGCAGAAATTGATGCTCAAATACATGAAGTGGCAAAAATGGATTAAAAAAAGGTAATCTTTGTAATGTTTTTGTTGTTAAGTAATCATTGAATGATTTGTATCTTGACAACAAAAATGTTTTGTATTTTATTTCACCCAAGTCCTGATTTAAAAGCATATTGCATTTTAAATAGTACACGAGTGCCATTTGCGCGTTTCCTTGCATCATGAATATACATATGGAGAGAAAACACGGGGATTTTTTTTCCCCGATTTGAGTGGCTTCTCTATTTATGGCTTTTTATTCTAAAGGCTCTTTCTTCTTAAAAATGAACCTGGAAATATAATTTAATTGATTAATACCAGGTTTAATTTTAAGCATAAATATCAGTAATATTTTTTAAATTTTGTAAAAGAAAAAAAGGGGGGGGGTCTAGATGATTGTGAAGAAAAATTTCAATCTTAACCATACAAGAACAAAAGAAAATTAATCAAAATTTAGTAGAAAATAACTATGCATTAAAATGTGCCAAAGCATAAAAAAATTGAAGTCTATTTTCAATTTCTTTACATTGCCTTGAAAATAAACAAAGGGTTGGAAACTTCAAAATGATGACATTTGTTTCAAAATCTGGCTAGTCGATGTTGTATGGCTGAGTTTAGGAAACATATTAACTTGTGTGAGAAAGCAAAAAAGAAAAACAAAATAGAATATGATCACTATAGCCATAGAAATGAGAAGTTAACTATTGTCAAATGAGAACAATGACTATGTTGGATAAACAGAATTCTATATTTTTTTGTTGTTTTTTTCGCGACTGTGTTTTTGTATTTAGCATTGATACATGTCCTGTTCATTTGTAAATTTTCTTTTTTCAAGTCTAAAAAGTTATTAGTTAGATTTTTAACTGTGTTTTTAAAATTTTAATATTTAGCAAACTGAAAAAAAAAAAAAAACTGAATTTTTCAGTAAATTTTTCTTTATTGCACATTTCATTTGTGTGTCCATTTCAGGCTGCAGGAGGTATTGATGCCAAGCATCAAACAATGCAAGGCGTGTCCTTCCCTGTGTCGGATGATCTCATTAATGCTTTTTGCGATTTAAAAGACTATCGTATAACTTATGTACAAATGGTAAGTGCTTTGCTTATTATTTATTAATATTTGGCTGTTTATTGATATTGCAGATCTCGAGTTTCAGTTACAGTAGTGTCATCATTGTAAAAAATTTTCCCAGAATTCTGAGCAAGAAGCAAAGCATGTGTATTTCGTCATAAAGAGATGAGATGCAAGAAAGGAAAGTTAGATTTTATACATGTGACATTTTTTGTCTCTGAAGTTATGGGAGATGTGAAGATAATAATTAAGCTCTTTTCAAAAAATTGTGAAATAATCAAATACTATCTATAAAATTAGTTAGGGAAAAATGGTAAGGATTCCAAATCTGCTTGAAGTTCCTAGATCAGTAATTATTGGAATCAGAGAACAATTATAGATCATGTATTTTTTTACCCTTTCCTGTTGGAGAAGGTGCATTTTTTCCCTGAAATTAAATTACTCTATTTGAAACTTAAAAACTTACTTTTTTGCAGACATATAATGTTGATAAAATAATAACAATAATTATATTTCTTATTTAACAACTGCTCTGTAAATTTTTGAAAAATTTAAAATGTTTAAATAAATTATTCATGAATCAAAAGATTTCAAATATATCTTGTAAAGAAAATTATTCCTTTACCCTTTAGATTTCTTTTGATATCATTACACATTTCAAGTGGAATTGCTTTATTTAATAAAAAAAAAATATTCATGTTTTTTAAATCTTCTAGGACATAGGCAACACTGCTGTTCTGATAAAATTTAAGCCTCTCCTCTCCTCCTGCTTTGTTTAAACTATAAGTGTAATTTTATTTGAATAAGGTTTTTTCATTGCAATAAATCCATAATTCGATTTCCTTAATTAAGAACATTTAAAATATATATATTGTATTGACAAACTTTATAAATTTCATAGAAAAATATTTCAGCTGGAGCATGGCTAAAGACTCATTAACTACTTCTCATGACGATAATAATTTTGGTTAGGGTCTAAAAAAAATTAATTTAAAATAAAAAAAGATTAAAAATTTCGTGTTTGCACTTGCAGTATTTGAAATGGGTAACTTTCAAAACTGAGCATTGTTAAAATAATCCCCCCCTAGAATGTCTATTCTTTAAAAAGGATTTTGAATTCGGATTATTTTTGTATAAAAGCAATGGTGTTGTCAAACTTGCATGTATTTCCACATATCACACAACTTAAAAATATTAACATCTAATTTAACAGTATATAAATAAATTTTATTTTCAGAAAAAAACATAATTTGAATTTTTTTCATAATTTTTTAAAATTTAATTAGGCTTATTTTTATAGCTCAAATTTTCCTTCTTTTCCACATATTATGTGCAGATTTTAAATTTTTCTCTAAAATTCCAAGCATGTAAATTCATTATAAATATAACTAGATTATTTGCCTTAAGGCTTAATTATAAAAATAATTAAATGAAAAATAGTTGAATGATTTGTTAGTCATTTATATTTCAGGGGAAAAAATTTGAATCTTCCCCCATCCCCATCATACCTTAAATTAAATAGTTTTTCTTTATGAACAGTGCTTTAAATATTTAAACTTCTTTTAAATCTTCCTTGAATCATTATAGCCTTTTCTGATATTCAGTAATTGATATATGTACTTGATAATATTGTGGAGTTAGTAGTTTTTTCATAAACATTACCAGGTATATTTTCCCATTTGTTCTCCTGAAAACAACTTATGTGGTTCTTCATTTATGAGAAACCTTTCAACAAATTTTAGTATTCAATATTTAATGTTGCAAGTGCCTTGCATTGTGTTTTCATGTGACAAACTAGGTACAGATGTTCAGTGTTATATCAAAATGAGCATCATTATTAAATGCTTCCAAATAATTAATTTAATCACGATAAGTTATATCACTGTCATTGATATATTCATAAAGATTTATCAAGGTATGTTTATGTTGACCACTTAACTGCCACTTGTATTTTGACCACTTCTAGACAATTGTGCTAATAAATAAATATTTCTGTCTATTAAAGGAATGTATTTCCAGTGTTATCTTTTGCTTTGATTTGAATATGGGCTTGAGGTAATCAAAATTGTACCTTTTGGATTGTAATAAGCTTTAAGTTCATTAGCAATTATCATTTCTGTACCTGTTTCATTCCAAATTTTTTAAATATATTTATTTTAGAGTATTGATATGGAAAAAGAAGAGATCAATCTAGAAGAAAGATTAAATATTGATGTCAATTCTCTGCCTGAGAAGATCCCATCTGATCATGCCAGATATCATTTATTTTGTCTACCTCACTCATACGAAGGAGATCAATTAAACAGTATTGGTAAGTTTTTGGCTTGCACTCTTAATCTGCATAACTTGGCCATTTAAAGTTATTGTAATAGTTATAAACTTAAAAATTAATACTATTTTTGCAAAATAAGTTTGTTATATGCTGTTTATGCTATATTTGAGTGTTTCATAAAAAAATATTTGAAATAATTAACAAAGGATTCTGATTTCTAATTTGTTGTTTGTATTAATAAAATTTAGCATTTCAGAAAATATAAATAATAATTTAAAAGTATTCATACATCTTCATTTTGTCACTAGATCAAAGCAGTTTATCAGCTTTGCTTCTTTTAAAATGTAAATTGACACTGAATTGACTTGGTTTAATTTGCACCTTCAGCTGCAGTATCCTTAGAAAATCGACATAAACAAAGTAGTCTACCCTGATCTTTTTTCCCACCTCCCTTTTTGTGAAAAAATTAAGATTTTCCGCCTGAATTCCTGTTTGGGACTACAAACAAATTTTTGATAATTCATGAAATAACTCCCCGATCTGGCACAATGTCACATGGTGAATTCTGAATAACAGGGCGTAGTGTATAACGACATTTGACCTTTGGGATCTATGTAAAATAGTCCTCATTATTAACAACTTTTGCACCTACCTCTGTTACAAAAGTATGACCCATCATTTTGCAGTGCATCTATATAGCAGTGTCACTATTGTTGTTGTCAGAAGGAAAGTAATAACCAACTACCATATGTGAAGCATCTTATTTAAAATGCTCCCTGGTAGGATATGATGAAGAAGTAATGAGGATCTATATTGCCCAACTAAAACATAATTGCGTGTATGTATGATACAAGAGCCCTTTCTCAAACTCTTATAGATTATTTTAAAGAAAAGACTACAATAGAAAACAAAATGAGTAAACCAAAAGTCATGTGCAGTCACGGGTTTCTTTGTCATAATAACAGTATTTGCTTGATTTGAACGTTTGTCATATTAATAGCTCAGGATTTATTCATTGGACCTGTCTCCTTTTCGAAGAACAATGCTGCTGGTGATTCGAGATGGCTTTAATGTCCCTTTGAACCTCATTAGCCTGAAAATATTATTTTGGCATCTTAGTCAGTTCTTCAGTTTAGATAAGAGATGAAAATTATTCGGCTCTGAGCTGCATTCACCATGAAGGGAGACAAGGATAAAATTTGGTGCAACATATCTTGCTTAATGCATTGATTAAGCTGTTTGAAGTAGTTGGATAAAAAACAGAAGATGATGGAATCCTAGGCAATGAGCTGGCCAACCAAGTTGCCAAAATTGCAACTTTGAAGGGTGAATGTTTAGACATTTCTTTTCTATATTCTTTGATTAAAGGAAAATTTAAATAATTCCAGAATAATGAGGATTTTCAAAAAAGTATTAAGGCCCTTCTTACATCCATCATTGGTAACATCTTTCTTTGAAGAGAGAATATTGATTTACCAATATGACAAATCTTCATGACAATATTGTCGAAAAAGGTCTTTGTTTCTGCATAACTATTGGTAATAAATTCATTAGGTTTTCTACAGTTGTTTATTATTATGTCTCGTGGGCAAATGAAGGAGCAAGAAAAAACGCCGTTGCATTTGCAGTCATTTCAAAATGACTGCAATGAAGATTCTGATTGTCCTCAAACTTTTTCTTAGTCATTAAAATATCCTTTTCTAAAAGGAAAACTTCGTTTTGCTAAGTTTTATATTGACAGTAGTATATGTCGTTTGTTATATCAAAGCTTAATATTTTTCTCTTCAAAAATTGTAACTTGCTTTGCTTTGTTGTTTATTACACAGAATGCATAGCGTCATGAAAAGTGCTTTAATTTAAAAACCAATTTTGAGCATTTTAAAAGTGTTCAATTTTGTAAAAAGTTTCTTAAAAAGTGCTTAATTTGCTCTAAGTGCTGAGAAAACTTTTTGAAGGGTGCCAATATGTATTAATATAATACTTAATGACTTTTTTTCCACTCCCTTTTCAACAATGTGCATGTTGTTTATTGAAATATTGGGAGGGTTATCCCGACGGGACAGTACAAAATGCTTATTATGGCATACTTCTTTGTGACGCGGGAAAACGTTCCAACTTCAGTAGAATTCAAAAATGAATTTTTTTAGTTATGCCTGTTAAATGTGCATTTGACCTTTTTATGTGTTAAAGAAAAATATGCAGATTGGTCTGACGAGTGGGAAATAAGAATACAGCAGGATGAATTTGGTGCACCAAAGGGATATATCGATTGCTCTAAAAACATCTACAGTGAAGCCTCATAGTCCGTTGCACATTCGATCTTTGTTCTCAATTGTTGTTTGCAGCAATCTCTCGGACAACCTATGTAAAGGAATATTACTGTTCTATATTGAATTGTAATTCATTGTTGTGTAATTACGTTAGTCGATTGCATAAACTCTAGTATGATGAAATTTTAACTTAAAGCGGTAGGACTTCAGTTATCGTGATTTTTAAAATTTGTAGGCTGAACAACTGTAAACACTATTATTCTTTTCTGTTAAAAAATTTCATCTAGAAAACTCAGAACAAGGATTTGTTCTACCGTCAATTTTTGGCAGTTTTCCCAATCTTATGATGGTATCCATCCTGGAATGCTTTAGCTTTTAGCCTCATAAGACTGCTAATAAAATGTTCTAAATTGCCAAATATTGCGAGTTAGCATTGGAGGAAATTTGTGCTCTCCATCCCACCCTAGTTGCATATTTATTGCTGCACATATAAAAATCAAATACAAAATTTTTGGTCATATGGCTTTTGATTAAATTTTTGGTAATTCATATACTATATTATTGTCAACAATTTTAGAAATGATGTATCCATCCAAATTAATTAGTAATTTGTTAATTTTAAGAAATGTTTGAAAAGATCGATTTTTATTGTTAATCTTATAAAAGTTGACTTAATGTTTTTGGTAATGATAGGTTTTTCATTTTTGTTTTTGTCAAAATTAAAAATTTGTTTTATAGCAGAAGACGTGCTTCTGTTTGTTAAAATAAATATATTATTGTCATAAATATTTTCTTATGGGCAAATTCACAAATCATTTTTAATAAAAATTTGCCATGGCTTAAAGAAATTTCTATGTTTATTATGCTTAATTCTAGCAAAAAATAATAGTGATCCTTTGCATAGAGATCTAAATATTATCTTTAATGCAACATCTTAATTGTAATCTTTCATAAAATTGCGCATTTTTTGAATTGCTGTAGAATTGGAGCATATTAGACATTGACTTTATTACTTTCTGTTCTAGAAGTTATTGGCTTATTTAAATAAAGATTAAGCACATTTCTAATCAAAATATAATTACGGTAATTAAGACAAATTATATTTGTTTTTTGTGTTTACATTTGAAATTAAGTTTTAGATGAAAGGTTTTGTTATGAATTTTATCGAAAAAAATTATTTTCTAAATGTTATTCATTTATGTGTGCTTGAATTTTGCATTCTATCTTTTTCTTTGCAGTTTTTATTTATTCTGTTCCTGGTTACAATTGTTCTGTCAAGGAAAGAATGCTTTATTCGAGTTGTAAGGCTCCTCTTCTAAATGTGATAGAGAACAGAATAGGTATAGAGCTTGCCAAAAAGGTAACTAAAAGAATTTTATTGCTGTTCCCTTTAAAGATTTTTTTTTTTCAGTTTGAGTTTAAATTTTTGGAGTTTTGAGTTTGTTCTGTAGGGGAATTCTGAAATTTTAAAGCTATGATATGTTTTTTCTATTAGAAATTTGATTTTAAGTAAGATAATTGACATGTAGGAACTTCTCTTATAGTTGTTAAATGATTTACTAATGTATTTAACTTCATTTTACTAATTTAAGTATTTTATTTATTATTAGTATTGAAGAAAGTTAATTGTAATAAATTAATAGTGTATTTCCCTTCGAATTTATGAGACTACATTCTCTTTAAAAATACATTATGCAAAAAATATCAGTTTTTTTTGCAAAAAGTATAAATATGATTTGTAATTTCCACCTCTGTGGGCAATGATTAGCAGTAATTTTGCGTAGCTTGAAAATAAGACCCTCGCTTTCTATCCTGAGATTATTTGCATTCTTTGAACTGTTATATGGTATACTTACTTATTTATTTAATGTTGTATTTAGTTTAAAATTTAATAGAAATGCAAATGTTTCAGTTTTTGAACTCCATGAGGGTATTCAAATTGTTGCATTAATAGTATTAGTTTGCAAAGAGTTTTAAAATAAATTGTTTGGAAAACAATAAATATTATTGTGCAAGATGGGAAATAAATCAAGTTTCAAAAGTTAAATTTAACCAAAAAAAGGGGGGGGGGAGATTTCTGATGCTATTCTGTAGTGTTAATTATTTCACATTTTTAATAATGATATAGATTGATATAACAATACTGTTTTTGAATAAATTGAAATCTCTCTTAATTAAAAAGTTTAGAGATTAGTTTGAGAAGCTAAAAGTGCACTCAAGTTTTCTTTACCCCCATATATAAAGCTTTCTACAATAAATCTCAAATTACTGTTCTGTTTGTGCTGTTTAAAATTTGCTTTTGATAACTTCTGTATTTTTAAATGTAACGGGAATTTATATAATTAGTGGCGAGTTAGCTTTAATGAAATATAGTAAAAGATTGAAATTATTTGTTTCAGATTGAAATAGATGACGCACAAGAACTTACTGAAGAATTTTTATTAGATCAGATCCATCCAAAGCAGAATATTTTTAAGCAAAAGTTTTCAAAGCCCAAAGGCCCAGCTAATCGTGGAGCTAGACGTTTGCTGAAAACGCAGAATGATGAAAATTGAAGGAGGTGGTAGTTGGACTACTAGATAACTTTGATTTCATGAATACTCTTCAAAATACTCTTTTATAAATTTTTATTTATACTCAATGCGATTTTTATGAAGACATGTAAAATTGTTTTGTAATTTTTCATGATTAAAGACAGTATTGTTTCCGATTAATAATCTTTGACTCTTTAAAAAAATTCTGTATTGAATTGATTGAAAATTGTTTTGTTAAAAGAAATACTTTTTTTTTTTTTCCTAATTTCGACTTTTTTTGAAATTGTATTGTTAAAAAATTTATTTCTTCATTAATTGGATTTAATAATATACTTGAATGGAAATTAGAAATAAATGCAAGAATAAAATGCTTTTAAACTTTTTTACTTTGAAATGCGCTGATTCTTGCCTAATATATCTTGATTTAATTTTGATGTATGAAAACACATCTTTATTTACGAATAAGTGATTTTTGATAAAAATTTAGTATTGTCAGGTTATCATACAATTCTGATTTTTCCAAAACCTAGTTATAGTTTGAACATAAAAATGTTATTACACTGTGTTTTATAATGAAAAAAAATATTAAATTGTTTTCAACAAACTATGAATTTTAAAGCACTATTCACTTTGCTGTTGCTCTTGTGGTAAGAAAATGGGACTGATACGGCATTTTATGAAATTTTCATATCATCGATAATACACTTACAATTCTTTGTATTTCAGATGTTATTAAATTAACCATAACATTTATCGGTATGATTTGGTTTTTCGAGAATATTTATATTTTTTGTTTGGTTGATTTTTTAATCGATATAATTAAATGATTGTAGATCGGTTCATAGAACTTCATGAATATGGTCGATACGCAATTCTTTAAAAATTTATTCACTCGTTTAAACCATGCTGCTAAGCTCGCATTTATTATGTAAATGTAATATTCGAGTCAGTGTGACCGGGGATTAAATACGAGATCCAGCATCTGATGCACGACATATTTTTCTTTTTATATAAAAAAAAAATTAAAGAAAATTATGTTTAGAAATAAGTAAGAATTGTTTTAGCAGAACAAATTTGATATGATCGAAAAGTAATGTAGTTAATATCCGAGTCTAAAACTTATGTGTTTAATATATATAATATAAAGAACGCTTTTGAAATGTTTCCTCTTTTGTTTTCTTTTAGAACAAAAAATATCTGCATGGTGCCTTGCAAAGAGGGTTTTTTTTTAATGATTTTTGCATAGTATATTTCATTTATTATCACTGTTTGACGGACACAACTTGAATCACGCACGTTTATGACTCAGTTGTAGATTAATAGTGGAATTTGATGTTAAATCATTTTGTCTTGCCATGTAAAATTTCTTCTATATTATGTGACTTCATTTCTATGGTGATGTTATCTTGCCTGAATATATAAATCAATTAATGTTTGCCTATACTAAAAAGTCTTTTGGTGAATTTGTTACCATATGGTATTTACTGATATATAAAGAATAAATTCACTACAAACAAATCTACCAGAAAGAAATATCAAATATAATCCCACGAATAGTGGTGGTGGCTCGTCAACTCAAAATCCAACAATGCTGCAAAAGATATTTTTCATGAGTTGAAATGCATTATCTGTCCAAACCAACGTAAATGTTCCTTCCTTGACTACACAATTTGACACATTTTGTGCTTAATCTGATATAAGTGATGATAATTAACTATGCATTTAAGATGTCTTCCCATTGTTCTATAGAATCCAAAATTTACAATTTTAATTTCAAAAACACACATTTATTTGTTATGCTTATTTTGTTGTAGAGTTGTGTTTATATGCACACGGACAACTAAAAATCCGGCAATTCTGCAAAATTCACTTAATCTGGTAAAAAGATATACCTGTAATTCTAGAATAAAGATCATATACAGGGTTGCCATGGCACTGAGAGGACCTGGAAAACAGGGAAAATACAGAGAATTTGTAAATGGTATAAAAAAACAGGGAAATTCGAAAATTTTCGTAAACTCCGGGGAAATGCAGGGAATTCTCTTGGTACCTTTTGTATTCCATCTAAAAAAATTCGACATGTGAGTATTGCAGGAATAAAAGATCGTATCCATAGCACCAAAAATGGAACAAGTGTGTAGTCGAGAAAACTCACACTTTTTCAACTTGTTCCCCACTTTTTGTATAAAACAGTCTAATTTCGATTTCAAAGACAGTTGTTCTCTTTTTATGAAATCCCCGTAGTGTAGCTGTTGAAGATGTGCGAGACTACTATGACTTGTAGTGTAGTAGTGAGAAAATAGAATAAATTTCTCTTGCGGGAATGGCAACATTTTATCTGCGGAAGCATCGGGGTGGTGTTTAGTCACTCACACGCTAGTTTATTGCATGATTTATTTATTTTTTGAGAAATTGTGAGTTGTGTAGATTAGAGAACTTTTTTAAATAATGAGTTGCTTAAAATATTTATTTGATACGAATTTAACGGATAAAAATATTAATCCTGACTTCGCCGAATTAGAGAAATTCTGCAAAATCTGTTTGTTGCATACTACTTGCTTTGTAAGATGCTTATAAATAATATGGGAAAACAGCCATTTACTAGTCATAACAAAAGAGGAAAACCTGCACAGTTATGTGCCATTTAAAAATACTTATCATTGATATCGGATTAAAAAGAGTTAAGGAGAAGATGACATGTTAAGTCCGAAAGCATCAAATTTGAAAATAAGCTGATGAACTTTTTAGTTCAAAAACAATAAACGAAAAGAGAACTATTGTGGGCATTAAAATTTTTTGCGCCACATTCGTCCTTTAATGCATTCAATGACATACGGAAATATTTTTATATATGTTCACTGATAGTAAAATAGCGAAGAAAAAAAAAGTACTTTTGCTCGTACAAAAATTTCGTAAGTTATTTGTTACGGATGTTTTCAACAGTTAGATTTTTTCAGCATTCTTTTTGAACAGTATTGAAAAATACTATCGAAAGTAGCATGGTTGAAATAGCAAAAATATTAAACAGCTTATTTCTGATACAGCTTGATAATTCTAAAAATTTATGACTGAGAAAAAATAACGAAACTAGAATAATGACTACAAGTTACTTGATTACTAGTGAAGCTACTGAAACTGGGGAGAAAAAAGATACTTTTTAGAGAGTGTTTTATATTTGGAAAGAATTCTATAAAATATATTTGAATGCGTGTCCAAAAATTTTAATGCTTTAAAAACCATCTTGTTTAAATCCATATTTATTGAAGAATCTTGCTTTTTTTACTCAATAAAACTATCCGTTAATGTTATTCCATTATTACTAGCACATGTGTACAGGTAAAACACGGGGAATTCTTTTTCCGGATTTGAGTGTCAGCTCTGATATATTAAAATACACTCGTCGAGCTTATTGCAGTTATGACTTATTCGCATGAGAATGAATTGATAGTTCAAAAATTGATACAATAGTAATGAAACCTCATACTGAATTCCATCTATTTAACTCATTGTCATGCTCATAGGTATACTTCTTCAACTTCTCAAAAATTTTGTTCAAAATTTGTTAGAAATTCATATTTAAAGATTGTATATTAAATTTCATTCATATGCTTCGTGGCGTTTCTGGATTTTGTCCACAGGCAGTCTTTAAAAAAGTTAAAGAAATCAGTGAAATGCGCAGATTCATCAAAATCTCAAGATCGAATTTTTTGATGATTGCAACTTTCTTTTTAACGAAAGTGAAAATTTCTGTTATCTTTTATTAAATGAAAATTCTTAAACTGGGTGCGGAACGCTTTTTTTCCCATTTTATTGGAATTAAATAAATATATATAAAGTTTTTTTCAGTCATCTTAGATTAAAACACTATATTTCATGGAATGTCAAACAATTTTACAAGAGCATGTAAATCGTTATTAGCACTCTTGATTAACAAAAGAACCCTGCAAACTGTGTTTTCGCATGCTGTTTTAAACAATTTTATGTGAAAGATTGCTTAAAGAAATATAAAGGAAAATAAATATGTTATGTATGTGTGCAACTGGAAACATTTTCTTTTTCTGAATACTAAATATAAATAAAATAAAAAAAATCAAAAGAAAAGAGATAGATGGAGGGGGGATGTCAGTTTATGTTTTTCCTTATTGTTAGGGATGGCTGGTCTTGGAACACCCCTTAGAAGACCGTTTTCTCCCAGTTAATACTTAATGTAGCAGTTCTCAATTTTCACAGATGCAGTTATTCCATACTAGAAGCCAGGCAGTCCATGATTTTAATTTTGACATTCCGCGATGTTTCGGGAAGTGATAAAAGGTTTTCTCATCTTAACTGCGATCATAGGATGTGACTGATTAATGGTTTAATATGTAATCAGCAAAAATTATGAATTATTAGGAAGAAAAAGTTGATAAATGTTAAAAAATAAATTAAACGTTGCTTTGATAAAACGTTGGGTGTATTGCAGTTCTGCAATCCCAATGAACGAGCCGCCACTAATTAAGAAAAGCGATTTGTTTTTCTTTTACAAGTGTACATATTCGAAAATTGACCAAGAATATCCTCCTTTACTGATGTTGTAATCTAATATTATTTCTGGGTTTTTGTATTCTCTTCTGTAATGGATTTCCCATGATGCATTGTGTTCATAAGAAACGTTCTTGTACTTTTTGACATGTAATCCTCAACAATTGTATCATCTGTGAAGTAAAAACATCAGCTATGTATCTCTTTGTCATTTGATCAAGAAGTTCTGGTTTATTTTTTTAATAATATCAAGCATAGTTTTATTTCCTTTGAGAAGTTGAGCAAATTTGTGGGAACTAAAGTTATTACATGTACCATTGTGCCCTCTTAGTTTATATGTTAGATCACTTACAATTTGTATGCCTTGATTTTTTTTTTTTTTTTTGCATTGTAAATATATTAATATTAGAACAACTGCAGTTTTGCTATCACAGAAAAACAATATTTTAATTCCAGAATTATGTATGTTATTTGATATTTGCTATTCATTGGCCATGAAAAGAATTAATTTTTTTTTGTCTACTTTAAATTTTCATATAGATAAATTTGTTTTGGAATGAATTTCTAGCCATTTTTAGACCAGGAGAAAGTTTATTTGTGCGACATCTTTCTAGACGAATTGATTTATTATCAAAGCGGATACTTTGCAGGAATTTATTTGACTTTTCTTGTTGATTTAGTAATATACTCTGCAAATGTTTTCAAATACAGTTAAAAGGAAACAGTAGCGGGTCGCATTGACCCTAACCATACATTAATGCATTTCGAAAAAAATTACAGGAAATACATAAATAAAAGAAAATCCTTTTCAGAGTAATAATATAACATCTTTATTAACAAAGTTATGAAATTTCTATAAAGTAACTTGATACCATCTTTTTTCATAAGTAGTTAACAAATATTTCAAGTCAATTATACGAAAACAGAACAGTAGGATTAAGATGAATAAACGAAACAAATCTTGTTGGGGGAGTCATAAAATTAAGCTGCTTAGTTTTCAATCTTTCAAAAAATAAATATACCTTCAATTTATGTGTAAGAGATGCAAGAACCTTCTTTCAAAGCGTTACTATAGTGAAATATTTAACAAGCACTAAAAAAGAAATCAATGATGATTCGTCCACCATCATTTTACTCTTATGAATGGAGCAAGCTTTACTTCTTTTACTTTCAATTTAGATCTTCATCACAATTGAATTGATCTTGAATCACAATTAATCACAAAGGAAATAGAATTTTAATCTTTTTCTACAACAATTATGTTTCATATATTTATTCTGAATCTATTTTACTGACTAGATTTGTGAGATTAATTTCTTGTTAAAGATTTTTGAGAAGGCAATTTATATTTTTGAACCATTAGCAGATGACAAGTTTGCTTTACTTTCTCTAAAATTTCGAACCATGCTTGACCAGGATTGATTGATATACAATATACTCATCTAGATAGATCTTTTATGGATTTGATATTTATCCCCCCCCCAATTAATTACAACATATAAACAAGATATTGCTTTCTTTCCTTTGGGTTATAATTAAACTGAAGCCCTTATTAGTATTAAAATAATAATATAGATAAAATTAAACATCTCAAGCAAGTCATTTCCTTATTCAGTGCATTTTTTTCCTAAACGTATTTTTATTGTAGCCTTTCGGTTTGTATCGCTAATAATTTTTTCTTATGGTTTTACTATACAATAAATTTTATTTGCTACCAAGGCGTCGTGACCAATTTTTGTGTTCAAATGTATAGTTATCCTGTATATTAGATCTGATTTTAATTTATAAACTCTCTACATGGTGAAAGTATGCAGTTAAATTTTGGAAATGTTGTTTAAATTGAGAAAGATTTCTTCCCCTAATAGTTCACAATGTAACATCGAAATGCGACTCAAGTCTGCTCAGTATTGCTTTTTGGTTTTTCATTTGTTAAGCTTTTTATGGAAGATTCGTTATTTTTATATATTTAATGTCATTTCTAGTTTTTATTTGCCGTTAATACACAATCTTTGTTTAAAATATTTAATTTTTAGTCGTTTACTCTTAAATTTTTGAAATTCTTTTCCTCTCTTTTTATGATTTGTATCATCATATATCTTTTATAATTCGTATCATATTCTCTTCATAATTTGAATAAACTAATCGCATTTGAATGAAAATTAGATGAAAAGCTGTGTTTAGTTTTAAACTTTTGGCGGTATTTTCTTATTAATTATTTCATTAATTGATAAATTATTACATTCTTAAATCGTCAACTAACTATCTTTGGAGGAGAAAGAGATGGTTAAAGTATATATTAGGTATTGAAATAAACCATAATCGTTATTTAAAAAAAAGCTAAGATTAATACATATCGAATTTCATTTCTTTATTTAGTTACTTTGTGTGTGATGGAATAGATAGAATCGCAGCGAATAATGAATGAATAGAATTATGCGTTTGATTAGAATGGCTTTGAAAAAATGCACATGAAGCTGAATATAAAATTATTACACTAGGAGCATATTATACTTATGCAACATAATCAAACTGTATTATCAGAGAGCAGTTCGCTGCATTATATGCATATTCCTATAATATGTATTAAATTTTTTAATTGTGTAAAGTAAATAAATTTTTTGTTTCACATTTTGCAAATGATTTTAAAATAATACAGTTAATTGTGTTATAAATTAACAAAATTTCAATATGAGAAGAATATACAACTTGCTGCCAACATTTCAAATTATTCAAAAGTGATTTCTTGTCACATTCGAGGGATAATTTTATGTATTTATTGCATTTCTCTTGACATGTGCGTTTTCTATCTTTTAATTTATGGGTTATAACTTATTAAAATACTGTACTATTTTAATAATTAGATTGCAGACTTTTGTTATCGCTTTAGATGAAATTCTTGATTTGAGTATTTTAACAAATTGATCAATAATTTTTGCAGTTCACTTTCTCTCTTTTTACTTATTGGTCCGTTTGATTGCCATAAGATAGGATAAGTTTTATCATTAGCATCTACACTCTAGATGTCTAGCATCTACATTCTTCCAAGAATTTATTTCTAAACCGTTAGAAATAGATATATGTTTCCAGTTGAAAAAAATAATAATAAATGAAATAGAGATATTCATTTTATGTTATTGGAGTTAATTAATGTAGTATTGGAAAACTTTCGAAATCTATATTTTTACACAGTTAGTCATATTTGGAACAATATTCTTCATATACTAAAATTTTAAACAAAAGTTTTTTTTTTTTTTTTTGCAACTAAACCTGGCACAATTAAGACACTTTGAATTTCATTATTTAAAGCCAATCAATAGTCAATTCTAAAAAGCACTACCTTTTAATTTGTGGATGTTCGTTGAGGTGATCAAAAATAGAGGTATTCAAACTTCGCAGGAGAGATGAACGTTTTTCGTTCCAAATATTAAAACTTTGGGCGTGATGCTATAATACGTATATGGTTTCAAGGATGGGCTGATTTAAATTTTTTACACTTCTAATCTACATCCAAAAGCCATTGAAAAAATTGCACGCATGAATTTCAGAATATAATCATGGAATTATAACAGCGTTGCCAGGTACAAAAAAAAATAAATGAGTGGATTGACAGAGACTATATAAAATTTCGAACTTCATAATATTTTTGGCTATATATATAAAGATTGAAACAAAATAAAGCATAATGTTTAATTTCACTTAGAGCATTTTCCAATTGGAAAGTATATGTCTATCTCTGTCGGATTAAAAATTAGCTATTGGAGTTGAGTTGACACTCTGTATATTTTAAAGTACGTTATCTTTGGGGTCTGTAGATAAAAGATATCTGTTCTTTATTTTTAGCATAATATTAGTTTTGAGGAATTTTTTCGTGTGACATATCTTTTGACCGAGGATGATCGATTCTTAAAAATTATCGGAATGTTAAGTAAAGCAAGCAGTATAATAATAATGATAATAACAAGACTTTTAGTATTGTATATCACTAACCGTACTCCCCTAGAGGTGGCATCTCTGATATGGGGATGAGATATTTCCGGCATGGTGTTTGGTTCTCATGGTCCTGGTGGTTACGAAAAAGATGAGGCTCCCTACCAATGATGGGACATTACTCCTTAGAGAGGGGTTGTGCAATGGCTAGTAACGACTCTTAGGACTCAACCATAGTTCTCGCCTATGTTGTGACAGCGTCCGGTCGTTCAGATTTTATCCGTGTGCTTTAAGACGATTAGGAGTAGTCGACTGTGATATCATTAACCGTTCAGGATTTTAAAAAATATTTATAATATAAATTTTAATACATGTATGCAGAATTATTCCTTATTTCACCACAAGATTCACGCTTGCACCCTATGATATGACGTCAGCAATAACTGCTGGTTGCAAAATATCAGATTAACCCTACCTCTCGAGCATGGAAAATGGCCAAAGGCCAATACTAAGCTTGTACTTTCGAGTCGAAGAGCGCGATGAAGAAAACGCAGATACAAATCGAGCTTAAGCATTAAGATACATCTTGGGTTGTAGTACATGACTTAGCTCTCATTGGCGAATTTCCGATTAGGCAGCTGCCTATGGTCCTTTTCCAGTTACAACCAAGTAACTGGAAAAGCGAAGATATTCTTTCCTTCACATTCCACGGGCCATTCCCCTCATATCTTCGGCGTTTCAATCTGTTCCCTAATGCATTCTGCCCATGCGAAAATCTCGATGCCAGACTGATCCACTATGCAACAGAATGTATGCTGACTTCTTCCTTCCATATGACCAAGCCAACATCTGAACTAGAACGAGTTTGGTTCAGTAGTGTTGCCTCCACAAAAGGATCCAGAATGAAAATTCGGAGATTGATTCGTCATTTCCAAGAAAATCAAGATCTGTTTAGATTTCAAGAATGCTATTCTCAAGAGTAGCACTATCTATACATTTATTTTTGTGTTTGTACATAGCATTTATTTGTATTTGCACTTTTTTGTGCTGTTCTGTGGGTTTTTTTTTTTTTTTTCCCATTTCTAATTTTTCGTTAATATTTTTATTATTTTTTGTCTGAATTTTGTAATCACAAACAAACTGTAAGTCTGTTTATGTAAAAGAGCACAAGTTTTCAGTTTATTTTCGATGGTTTGCTTTACAAGCCAAAGCTACTTCCCATTTTTTATTTCAAATAGCTCATTGTTTTCGGCTTTCTTTTGTCCAATATTAAAATCCCCTAACCAAATTTCAATCAATAAATGTTAGACGTCGAACAATAATCACAGGGATGGACAGGACAGGAGAGTCTTTCCATATCTCCCCCACTTCATGCCCATTACACTGTTTAAATAACCAGAAGTTTATAGTTGTAGGGGCATGAAGCGGTGTTGTGTGTGCCTACGGTCGCAGTAGCCAGGTCGATTAGAAAGATATTATTAACCTAGATGACAAATAAATATATAAAATTACAATTTTTTAGTTATAAAATATAAGGATATTATTAAGACTTCTCGTGCTATTGATAATGTTCCTATCTGTTTCATTACTTGCATTTAATTATTGTAAATTTTATATATACCGAGTATGCTTAAATAATTTTGCTTAGAAATGCTAATGCTTCACAGTCATGACTCGTAGTAAATAAATAAAAATATATTTTCTCGATAGTTTACTAAAGTAAAGATATTAACCTAAAATAATTCATTGAAATTGAAATATTGATTGAAAAATCCAATGAAATGTGAAACTAAATTAACCAACTTGTGAAATGAGGAAACTCATAATATATATTGTTACAAACCTGCAATTCGGCTTCCCAGCATAGTTTGTTCCATCATTGGAAAGAAAGTTTTACAGTCATCTGAATGGGACTAGCGCGTCGGAGGTCTCAGAGCTTGGCGACAAACTTGGCGACCATTTGGCGACTTGGCAACGAATTTGGCGACTTTGACGCCAAAATAGATAATACCCGAAACTTCGAGAATTTTCCCGATCCGTCCAGTAGGAACCGAGATACGCCTCGAACGTTCCTGATTGGTTGAGAGGCTTCTAGTCCCGCCTCCTGAGACCTATAAAAGGGGCTGAGGCTGCCAGAGAGTCAAGTCCGAGTTGGGAGAGGACGAAGCCAGTAGTCGGGACGACGGAGAAGTCCGAAGACGGAGCGGAGAAGGCGGAAACGACGGTGAGCAGCGACGGAGTCAAGCTCGTGCTGAACTGAGCTGTGCGCTACTGTCTGCAGTAGATTCTGGTTGTATGCTGCTGTGTGTGTTGTTGTATGCTACACGTCTCGGGTGAAGATTATCGTCTTCTGTGCTGTATATAGTTGTCGCTTTGTGCTGTCCTGTGTGTCTTCGTGTAAATAAACGTCGTTGTTTTTATTCTACTTCTGCCTACTGATTGAGCGTTCTACACACCATATCACTTCCACTATCCAAACGAACCCCGGTGAAAATTTCGTAACAATATGGTCTAGAGCCGCAAAATTCCTAAATTTGCCATTGACAACATCCATTGCTCAGACAACCTTTACTATTTCATCATCAATTTATCCAACTAAAATTTATGAATAAGTTATTAAGAAAAATAATCGTTAAATAATTGAATAAGCTTCTTCTTTTTAATGTGTCAACTCATCTCAACAAATTATTTGATAAATATTTTGAACTGTTACCAAGGTTTGAACACTGAATTAAGAAAAAAGTTTTCTCGTTTCGATAGAGAAAGTAACTTGAAAGAAAATACTGCGGCATGCGCATACGACTAATTCTACACTGAATCTACTTTTAAAGAGTTCGTTAAACCATTCTTTGAATACTTTTAATTCTAATTCGTCGACACTTTGAATTCTTTTTCTGGTCTATTGAATGTCCTATTAACATAATGTTAAAATAACATCAGTAAACCGAATTTATTATGTTTAGTTTGAAGTCAAAATTACAAATTATGACTATTCAAAATTTCCGAATTGTTCTCGCTACTTAAACAGAGCCATATTTTATGTCCTCATTGATCATAAATGACTTTTTAAGGTCCTAGATTTATTCGAGTACTTGACTGCGATTCAAGGTATGCAATAAAAAAAATCTCAATTCCTGGAATTTTTTCAATTTATGTAAGTTTATTAAAATTTTTAACTACAGATATTATTACTTTATTTATTAAATATTCATACTGTTTATTAATCAATGATGTATTATCTATTAAAACTGTTAAGTATTGTCAAGGAATCTTACTTTACTATTTTTAGTTTAAAATTTACGTTTTCTCTTACTCTTAATTATTCAAATTCCACTGCTTTTAATTATTTTGCTTTTTGTTTGCATTAATGGTAGGAGTTATCCTCACTTTGTTTGGAAAAAGCCAGACAGCTGCTAACAAATGTGAATTAAAAAGATGAACTTCTAAAAGCAGAAATTATAAAGTCAATCTAAATAATCATTTTTTTTTCTTTCAGTATAGCTGTATTTAATTTATGAAACATTCTAAAATATTCGCGAGCCTTCTAGAAGATTCTATAATATTCTGGAACATTCTAAAACAATTTTCTGGATGACTATCTAACATTATGAAACATTTTAGAGCATTGTATCTAGTTCATTCTAGAACATTCTGGGATCTTTTAGAACATTCAGAAACATTCTGATATGTCGGCTATTCGCCATTTGATTCCCAGTTGCTTCACTGATTTCCTATAAGAAGTCCAATGGTGCGATGCTGACATTTGGGATTCATATCTTTAAACCTAAGCCCTGCAGTTCTAAACTGAAACCTTTTTTATAGATGACGGATGGAGAGCTGCTATAATACAATGTAATTCCCATGGAGCTGGGAAGATATACTACAAATATGGACAAGCTACACGTGTCTTTGTTATACATATTTATATGCTTACAAAAAGGCAATTTGTTTTAATAAATCCTTGATGCTTCTATAAATATAAACAGATATAAATTGCCATTGGATGTTCAAGTTAATGCAAAGAAATAAATGTATTAAAAGGAATAAAAGGATTTTCAAATATTTAGATGAGGAATAATAGTATCCCCCCCCCCCGTTCGAATACCTGAGTTATGAATAAAGTTCAGTCTGAGTTGAATTTTGAAGTATTTTTTTCAAACATCGCGATCACGGAGAGGATTGAAATTGCCCTTAGGCCAATGCGAGATTAATTCTTGTCAAATTAATTGTTTTCAAGCGGTATTTGAGAATTATTTAAAAAAATAATACTTTTCAGCTACTTTTATTTAAAAAAAGGATTTGTGTATTCAAATAAGTTTATAATTCGCATCTGTTGTATTTTTTTTCCTTTTGCATATTTATTTTAAAGATGATTTTAGAAGTTATTATGATCATTATTATAATTCAGACTAAGAGAAGATATTACCCTGTTAAAACTTAAAGTTCTTTTGCATGTGAAGTCGATCATGCATATTTTTATTCACTTTAATTCATTAATCAGTAATCAATTAATGAATAATAGGTATATTAAGATTCAAAATAAAATTTTGGGCAAAATCTTTGTAAAATTGAGTTGTATTAAATATGAAATATTATTTGTTGAATAAACTGCATAATTTTTCTGCTTGAAGTTAATTAAAATGGTGTGGTAAGCCCAAAAATGTCTGGAATGTGTTTGCTTAAGTGATCTTCCGCTTTTGGAAACTCGTTTTTCAAAACGTGCATTCCCATTTATCTGATATTCTGATTAGGTGTGCCAATGAATTATAAAAAAAGCATGGAACTTTTTCCTTTTAAGATGTTTTGACCAGAGTAGTTTCTTTCTTTCTTTCTATTTTTTTTATTTATTTACAAATTGAAAACAGGATAAAGTTTACCGAAAAGAAGTTTAGGGGCAGTATTTTGATTTGGGACAATATGTAATTTTTTTTTAAAACAGTGACATACTTTTCAGTTTGCTGAGTGAGATGACCTTATTCTTGATCCAAGATTTCAGGATATAATAGATATTTAAAATTAGCATACAATTACCGTTACATAATTAAGTACAAAAATTTTTAATAAATAAAAGAAATAATTAAGATACGAGAAAGGTATTTACTCAATTTTATGCAAATTTGAAGAATGATTATTTACATCTGATATTTATACTTAAAAAAAAGGAATATGTTTGTATTATATTCGGACAAATCTATTATTGCACTTACAGCCATGAAATTTAGCCCAGAAGCATTCCTAATATTGACTCAATACATATTAAAGCTCGAATTTTAAAGTTTAATGTTTTTTTATTTAATACTATGTGTTGTTTGAAAGGATTTTTCTCTCATATTTACCTGCAGTATCATTTCTACTGATTTTCTGGGGAAAAGTCTGTGTATCATAGAGGAGAATAAATAATTTTCGTTCCAATGAAATTTGGTTTAAACGTCTAACGTAATTTATTGATTTTTAAGACATTCAGGGTATAACATAAATTCGTGCAAAATTAAAAAATTCATAATAAAACAGATAGTGGTCGGAAAATATTTTGGTTTGTGTGAATCTGAGCAGAGAGATTTTGGATTATTTTTTTTATGTGTAAAAAATGATTCCAAAAGTAACCGAAAGAGGGCACTCATACGCCACAATGAGACTTTTCTGCGAATTAGGCTAGCAATAAAACACTTGGCTGGAAATAGACTCGTTATTCCACCCCTTCAGCTTGCTATCGTGGTGGTTAAATTTTACAAGAGTGGTGAATCTACAGTTATTGCATTGTCAAAGTTTTGCATGGAGAAAGGACTGAAGGTGTAAAAAAGCGTTCTTCATTAAATGGAATACTGAATTTAGTCTGGCCATCCTTAAATTGGATCGCATCACTATTGTAAAAAATGTCATGGAAGAATTGATAGTTGAGACATCAACCAGGAATAGTAATGTTCGTGAAGCTGGGAGAATAATTGGGTTATGATACGTCGATTCGACGTATTCTGCACAGAATCTTGGATCTGTAAGCTAACGGGCATTTCATCAGTTGTTACAGATCGATACAGATGAAAGTCTAAACTTTGCTATACATGAGCTGACACAAACGGAACATGGCCTATAGTGGTTGCAGAAAAGCATGCGGACGGATGAAGTCCGTTTTTCACTGCATGGCATCGTCAATATGCAAAACAATCGTGTCGGAGAGCAATCAAACTCTCGTGAGTACCTGACAAAGCCTCTGCATTCTCCTCAAGTGACTATTTGGGGTGGTTTCGCCGCATCTTTCATTCTTTGCGGTTTCATCCCTTTCTTTTTTGAAGTATATTACACTTTAGCATGACCACATATTGTCTGCATTGCAAGAAAGGCATGCGTTATCTGTCATCACTTTAATGCAGGATGGTGTCCCACCCCACTTTACATGAGAAACACGAGAAATCATGGTGCTTCCATCGGATCTTCTCACGGAAAACCTAGTAAAAAGGCGAGAGAGATTGTGAATTTAAGTAACTTCACAATCACCAGACTTGACTCGCGGTAGATTTTTGATTGGGTGATATTTAGTCTTATGAATATCGAGGCTTCCCAACCACTTGGTGGAACTGAAAGATGCCATTCGACGGACAGTCGGTGGCATCGATGTCGACATGCTTTATTCAGTTGTCATAGGCGAAATGATGTGCTTCATTTGCTTAATACCTCGTGATGGCTATCATGTTGACATTTTTTACTTGAAAATAAATTCGGAGTGTCATGCTATTGTGAGTTATTTTATTGTCTGTTTGCATTTGCCTGATTTCCATAATACATCTCAGTATGATGTGTAAACTCCCTCTTTTCGGTTACTTTTGTATTAATTTTTTTATACATGGAAAAGAAACCAATGCCTCTCTGATCATATTCGCGCAAACCAAAATTTTTCCGAACATTACTTCTATGAATTTTTGCTATTTGCACGAATTTATGACGCCCCATGTAGTTGGTTTTTCTGGAAACACTTTAAGAATAAAAGTTTCTGCATCCGACATTATGATTTTGTTATCTTTTGTAAATTTTTTGAGATAATAACTGGAGTATTTCTTCATAATTTAAAACAAGAGTGCTTTTTTATTGATTTTTAATTAATTAATTTCCTAAAGAATTCAAAAATTTTTTTCTGATATTTGCGACACTAAACGGTTAAAAAAATTTCTTTGTTTGTTAGATTATTGTCGGCTTAGTGTATCACATATTTCCAATCTTGATCAGGCAAGGAACCGAACAGAATTAATGTTCTGAAAATCACGTAATGATAATTCCATGCGGGCACAACTGTTTTCAAATATTTTTCCAATAATTTCGTGGGGTGGGTAAATAATTGAATTACGAGAGATAAATATGGGCTAGGCAGTTCTTATTGGTAGATTTCAGAAGTAAGTAGATTTTAACTAATGATAATTTATGACTAGATATACTCCTTTTGAGAGTTTAAAGTTATGAATAAATTTTTTCATCAAATAAAATATATATTATCCCATATCTATATTATTTTTTTATTCATAAAGAACTTTAAAAAGTACTAATTGTTTTTAGTATAATTAAAAATGATTTTCTGTTCAAATTAAACATTTTTTTAAATTTAAATTGGCTAAATTCAGTTTTTAAAATTGAATTTATTTTCAATTTTTCACTCATTCACTGATGTGCTAAAGGACTGAAATTTTGTACACGTGCATTCCCGATGACAATACATTTTTTAATACTTTCAGAAATTTATTAGCACTTAATCAAAAATTAAATTAAATTGTGAGTCCTTAACAGCAGCTCCTTCTGGGAGAGAATTTGAGAAACAGTAGGTATGAATATTAAGAAGTAGAAAATAATTAAAATAAAAAAATTCTGCTTAATACACTAATAAATGAGTTTTTAAATCTAATTTTAACTCCTTTCATGTTTTATTTTTTCTGCTGTCTAATTAGATTAGACCTTCCGTTCTGGAAATACATTGTGGTTTTGATTCAACTAAGCGTCCGTAGAATATTTGATATGTTGAAGAATTTCTGATAATTTATTTTTTCGAATTGTAACATCGATATGAATAATTCTATTCTAGATTAGAAATTAAAATTATGATAATTCGATGTATAAACGATGTGTAACACGCTCAGGCACTAGTATTATGGGGTTAAATTAAATCTATTCGTGATTTTAAAACGATTATTTATCTTTTTATGATTTTAAAGAAACAGGAAAGAATTGGCGTTTTCAGTAAATTCTTTTATCTAAGTCACTGAAATAGGAAATCGTGGATCGTAAGTCTTACCTATCCATAATGGAAAAGAAAAGAGTGTTATCTGTTGTTTCTGGAATTTTATTGTGTCTGCTAAGTGTGGTTCCTTTGCCTACACAATGGGTAATTTGAAAGTATTAGAACAAATTTCAAAAATTGGACAGACATGTTTAAAAAAATCAGTTTTTCCTAGTTACATGTAAGTATGAATAAAATCGTCGTGGACTTGAAACCGTTGTTTAACCTAGAATGACTCTGTAAGACTGGTCATCCGTATTACAAAACGGATATAGAGGAAATAGGATAGAATTGTATATCATTCCTGAAATGATAGGCAAATGTTTTATATATGGGACAGCTTACCTAAAAATGGGTAGATAATATTGGGTTTGCATCGTGAGATATTTCCAGCTGGACATTTTCCTCGTCATGAACTGATTTCACCCTTGCACAGAATGCTGTGTGAAGATGTATCTCTCACAATGAACACCGAAAGTAGTTAAAGACTTATGGGTTTCATGTTTATTAACTTATTTTGTAAACCATAACTTCAATAATTTATTTTTAATTCTCCTTGTGTTAATAGCGCATATACTTGACATTTCAATTTATATGTTCATATGTAAAATTGATTTGTTTTGATATGCTTAGCGTCCTCTTCAAGTTTGTCGAAATTCATCCAAAATACCTTATAGAACGGACTGACAAACTTTAGCTTAGACTGTCGCCAAAACTGCATTAAAGTTTGAGCATGTTTAAAAGTCTTTTTATTAATTAGTAATAAATAATTGGCACCAAAAAATTTCGCAACAAGGTTGCGATTAACAAAATTTTAAGATATTTTTAGATATTCATGTATCTAACTTAATGACTCACAGAAGGTGCCATAAAATATTTATTATTCCAGGTCAATGCTCCTTAATAATTTAATGATCTAAAAATACAGCACGATAAATATGGATAAACTTCCGAATTATTGAATTGTTCCGAATGATTTACATTAACTTTAAATTCACGAAAAACATTTGTAAGATCTGAAACTGAAGGCATGTATTTTGATACTATTTACCCAGTTAAAATATTCTAGCAGAGTCAACATCGAAAATGTAGGTATTTTTATACACTATGGTTTAAGATAACCCAAAATCCGATCTGTTTTGAGATAATAGACGTGAAAAATGAGCTACTGTCTTACAAAAGGAAAACTAAGTAAAATTTACTACTTTAGCACTTCTGATTGCTTCCCAGTAATATGATTATAACGGATCGATGAGTATTTATTGAGGGGAAGTAAGGGAAATGTGTTTCATTCCGTAATGGAGAGCTTTCTGGAGTACTGCAATAAATCTGTTTCATTTTCTGACGTATAGATCGTTTTGAGTACATTTATAGTCTGTAAGCCATATCTCGTTTTACAGATCAGGATCGGCATTCAAAAATAGTTTCATTGAGTAGAAAACTGGGAATTTTATTTCACAGAAATCTTCTACTTTCTTGCATTTGGTTCAGTAGCTTGATCCTTAAACCTGAAATTAAATTGTAAGGACATAAAATGACGAGCTGTAAATCTAGTGATTGATGTCAAAGGTTTTGCCTTCATAAAATAATCCCTATCTGGGCTTACCTTGGTAGTTTCGGCGTCAATTTAGAAACTTTGTTCATCTAGAACTTTCGCAATTAATAATGCACTAAAACTCATAAACTAATAGTAAATGGCAGGAATAAAATGCAATGGAATTTTGCTAATTTGAACGTTTTGTATACGAATTTCTGTCTTGTCACTTAAATTTCTGATTAACATAATATTAAGATATCATCTATAATTCGAATTTATTTTAGTTCATTGAGATTAAAAATTGGGAAACATTGACCTTATTTTTAATTTTTTAATAAAATAATTACGTTCTTATCTTACGTTCTAATCTCAGTGATCGTACCGTCAATGAATAATTTTTAAGGCCCTTGATTCATTCTAAAACTACTACGCAATGTATTCAATAAGAAAAAATAATCATAATTTCTCAATTAAATCAATAAGCAATCTTTGAAATCTTAGGAATGTAAATTATAATACTACTTTTAAAATTTTATAGAGCAGTTATTGTATATTAAAATTTTTAAATTTATATGCTGACTGTGCACTGTTTATTAAAATTACTTACTTTATTTTTGGAATTGTGTCATTTAAAACTATAAATTTTTTAAGCTGTAATAATTATCATTTTATGTATTAAAATTAATTACAGTTTATTTATTAATTATATGTCACTAAAACAGTTAGATATTAAAAATAAATTTCTGCCTCCATTTTTAGTTTAAAAATTGTCTTTTTCTTTTGCTGCACTTATTTTTAGACCCAGCTTTTCATAATTCAATTTCTTATGTACTTAGAATTTTTATCGTGGACCTCTTAGTTTTGAATTGGCAAATTTCACTGCATTTCGATAGTTGAGAAGAGGTTTGGTTCTCATAATCCCTTAAAGAATTTTCTGAAATTCCTATCATTATGGAATTAACATTTTTTCTAGACCACATATAAAGATAATGCTCAGTATAATAACAAAGATTTAATTACTCCTGATTTGCTCTTTCTCATTTTACATACAGTTGATCAAACTAGATCAATTTAATTTTGCATCAAATTTTAATGTTTAAATGATAAGAGTTTAGGTGTGGGTTTTCTGTAGGATATTAAGATGAGAAGATAGTTGACCTTGTAGATTCCAAGCTGATTATATAACCTCCTCTTTTATTAAAAAAAAATTAATTTTTTATTTTATTATATAACTTTTTATCTTGATTATGACTATATAATTTCTCCCCAAAGTTTTCTTGTTTAAAATTTTTTTTATCAAATTACTTATCTCATTTGACAATATATTCTGAATAATACTATTTAATACATGCCAAAAACTGTTTTATATAAATTATTTCCTCTTTTTCTTTCTCTAATACTTGGCATTAGTAATACCGAATTCTGTCAGATATCTGAGAATCCACTGTATTTGTTGTTGTTTCTAATGGCACTTGCCATGGACAAGATCGCTGACGAAGTCAGTGATTTTAAGCGAAGGGAGCGTCTCTTGCTTTAGTAGCTCCAACTAGGGCCAAGAATACGTCTTAGCTTTTCACGCATCACATTCGCTTGCACAAACCCTTTTTACAGTGGAGCCCATTCAAACATCTCACAGATAGAACAGAACCATGCTCGAACCCAGGACGCCCAGATCACGGGGAAGACGCACTACCCCTATGCCAGGACGCCGGCTCTACTGCATTTTCTTTTAGTAAGTAAAAAAAAAAAAAAACATTAATTTTAAGAATGGGCATTTCTGATTGTATTAAAAATTATTGAATTAGTAGCATTTTCCTTCGAAAATTTACTAATTATACTAATACTCTTAATCAACATTAAATAAATATTTAATTTTAATATTTCATGATTAAAATAAATAACCATTAAATCTAACGATTTATATCCAAATATAATATTATATTTAACAAAAGTGTTTTGAATAATTCCAGTTTTAAATAAAGTATTTTGAGCTTCTTTCTCAATTAACTTTAAAATATTTTTATCGGATGTTTTGTGCAAAATCAAATTAGTAGCCTATTATCTAGATATTTTTATTTACAGTAATTTTAGAATTTAAGGAAATTAAGTTTAAGAATGTTCTGAAAAAAAATATCTTTACTTTTTAAAATGAAAATGAGCATCTGAATTAAAGAATTGATTAATAGTTTTATCATGAATAAATTTCCATAGCCGAAACATTGTAAATGAATAATTTGTATGGATTTTCAGCATGAACACTTTTCACGTTTTCTTGATTCAAATACTCATTATCTTATTAAGAAAAACAATTTAAAAGTAAATGTAATACAATGACTTACAACTTTTTTTATTCTTTCATTGAAGAAATTTCTTTATTTTCATCGATACAATTGTTTCTTGTTTGAATAGAACGCGAACGCTACCTTTCCAGGGAAATAGAATATGTGGAAATGACATTTTAAATCCTAAATTGAATCGGATGTAAACTATTTTGCGATAATTTATTGGAAAGAGAGTATAAAACTATTTTTATCAATAGCAGTTGCACAGATTTAGATTTAAGGTACGTAATTTTCTCGACAACAGATTGAGTAACCTTTCTAGCGACACCTTAACATTTAAGATTCTTTAAATAAAATGTAATTCTTTCTTGTATACTAAAGAATGTGGGTGTGATATGTGGTAAATTTTTTACTATATCTGTAAGCAAATTTGAGATGAAATAGATTTCAAACAATTTTCTAATTTAGACGTAATTTGTTGAAATGCATTGAAAATATTTTATTGGTAAATATTTTAGTCATATAATCGCACACTAAGTAAATAACAAACAAATAATTGTTTTAAAGTTTTTATAAATTAGCACTCATGGAAAAAGATGCACAAAATAAATTTCATCATTTACCAAGAAAGAAGGCATAATTACATGGAAGTATGGTCCAGACAACTTGACTAAAATTTAAATAGTAGAGCCTTTAATGGATGACATTTTCACTGAAGATCTAGCATGAATATAAGCCTGTTTCATTCATCACGTCGATGTGCTGTGAAAATTCGAATCAGTGAGTACCTGACCACAGATTAAATTATCAAGTTTGCTATCAACAGCGTATAATAAAATTTTCCAATAGTAGGCTTATCTGACAACTCAACTCAAATTTGAACATTGTAGGTACCTTATATATAATCATACATAAGTCAAAAGTTTTCTAGAAATAAATAACTCTAAAAAATATTTTTTTGACCGTTAAATACGTATGATTGAGTTTCTAATATTGTGGTTAAGTTATCTAAGTTTAACGCTGATAATGTCCCTTCTTTTCGTTCTGTTTAAGTATAAACATAACCGCACCGTTAACAGTAATCGCTGAGAAGTACGTTTCCTCTGGTTGGAAGATGTAACAAAAGTCGAGATCGATCAGAGATCTCCAAATGATATGCGCATGGTACTCTATAATGAAGGCTTACGCATAAACTTGTGAACCACTGAACAAAATGTACTGCAAAGAACTATGTGAAGAAATAATGTCTTTATTCAATCTTTAGATTTGTTTACTTACCATTTAAAAATACTTTTTTTAAAGCAGTAAATAAGGTTTTCAAAAAGTAAATGTGTAACTGTTTAAAAAATAATTTTTAACATACATTTTTTAACTTTTAAATTTAGTTGTCTTCGCATTCGTTTATCTTTGTAAGTATACACTTTTTCTGGTAATTTCAATGGCTCAGGGACTTTGCTTACATAACTCATGCAAATTAGCTCTATTATTAATCTGGATAATTTTCATGTTTTTTTTTTCTCATCTAGATTTCTTTCTTCGGAAAGATGTCAAAGAGTCATCGAGAGATGTCATCGAGAGCATCAGATAATGTCAAACATTCAATGGGTGAGCATTGCTACGTGTTTATGCTAGAATATGCTTATACATTATGAAATTTTGTTACAAACTTGTAATGTTGCTTCCAAGTACGGTTAGTTCAATCATTGGAAAGACCGTTTTACGATCAGCTCTGTTGGGTGCTGATCGGGTGCCACGTTAGTGATCTCAGAGCTTGGTGACAAACTTGGCGACCATTTGGCGATTTTGGGGACAAAATAGATATTACTGGAAACTTTCAGAATTTTAGCAATAGAGAAAATAGGAACCGAGATACGCCTGATTGGTCCAGAACCTTCTCGACCCGTCTCCCGAGAACTGTAAAAGGTCGTCAGTCTGAATCTGCAGTCAATCGGAGTCGTGTATCGAGTCGTCGAGAGAATAGCAACGGCGGAATAGTTGGATCAGTCCAGAGAAGAACAAGTGTTGTGTAGAGCTCAAGCGATTGCTGAACTGAGCTGTGTGCTGAGCCCTGGTGTTTACTGTGGAAGCAGCATCGAGTCGTGTGTGGAGTAGCCAATCATGTAGTAGTGTGTCGGCAGTTGGATACAGCTAAAGCAAGAAGACAGTGGAGAAGTGCAGACCTTTGGAGAGACGTTGGAATCTACGTAGGATGAAGCTACGTAGATTCCCTCCTGCTGAATTCTGTCTGGCCGCTTTGTATGCTATGGTTGTGATTACTACCTATTACTACTTGTGGGTTACTGTTTGTTGTAGTGTGCTGCTGTGTGTTGCCTGTGTTCGTCTCGGCTGTATATTTGTTGTCTTTGTATTAGTGTCTTCGTTTTCAATAAACGTCATCGTTTGTTACTAAAGAACTATTTATTTCATCGACTAACAAATTAGAAAAAGAACCCCGACGGAAATATCCGTAACAATATAGACATCCCCCCATAAAGGAAACTTTTTCGAGTCATTTCACTTGGCCTCACTTTCACTTGACAAACGTAACTGTTTGTTCCATCCAATATCTAACTGCGCATTAGACAGTCTTGTCCGGTGGTAGGTATTTTGTTTTCTTGTAAGACACGCAGTTCATACCAATATGAAATGGGATCGGCGCTCTTCCTGCGCTGGAATGAATTGATTCCATTAGAAACACAATCAAAACTTTCATTAACAGCATCCAGTCAACTGGCATTATCAAAATAAAAGTAATTTTGAAAGGATGAATTGAAATCCTAAATTTTACTCTAGGAGGGAAATAAATATACTAAAATTGTTTAAAAGAAAATTTGGGGTTGGATAGATTCAGATAATTCCATTCCATCGCACTTCTTTTCTAGATGACGGCAAGGTAAGAAAACATGTACAGAGAAGGCAGAAAAAGGAATAGTTACGGGAAGGGAGATGAAGACGATTCTCAAACCAAGAAAGTTTTGTGGAAGAACTCCAACGAAGTATTGCAGTTTTCCATAAAATTTATTCATCTACGGAATGCATAATTTTAAGAAGCTTCATTAAATGCCCAAGAATTTTTAAATACTGACTATACTCTTGTAAAGGTAATGAGGAGAATTCCTAATTAATTGAATTAACCCTCTGACTGCGTAATTCTTTAAAATCACTATTTAGATGCGATAATTGCAAATAAGTTCAAATATTTTTCAAAGAAAGTGAACTGATATTATATGTTATACGATAATAATATAATATAATAAAAGTCTGTAATCGTAAAAATAAACACTCTAAACTGCGAAAAACGGTGAGTTGCAACAGAAAATGGACTAAATGCCGATCCGCGGAAATCGCGGGATGCGCAGCTGGAGGGTTAAACATGTAATAGTTTTGATTCTACTCTTTTACTTGAAGAAAGTCATTAATTTTTCCCTGTGAGATAAAAAGGTTATAAATGAAGTAATAGTACTTAATTTTTCTGATGTAAAGAAAATAACTTAATTAGAACCAATCTTTACCAGAAGTCCTTAACATGAACTCTAAGTTAACCTGTTAACTGGGGAATGAACTTAAAATCAACTCATTTCGCAATGAAATATTTCGCCATACCCGGTTAATAGGTTAATGGATATGAAGTAAGTACTTATAGAGGCGACTATTAAGTAGTTAATGGGGACTAGCTTAAAATCACTTAATAGGAAAATTCATTTTGGGAGTAATCGATTGCATTAATTAAATTTCGCATTGCAGGGGTCCACTCTATAACAACTAAAATCTACACCTAGTTCAGTGCTAATTCAAATGTTGACAAAAGCCAAACATTGTGTATATCTAATAAAAGATTTATTAAAATTTTCCCTTCATATCGTGTAATATATAATCAATATGCGTATTGCTTAATTTTCATATTATTTGATATAAATAAATATATTTAGTTAAAATTAATTAAGTCTTTGTCATTATTTCATGGATAGTTCGAATCTAGCTTATAAATTTTCATCTCAATTTTGCTTTTCATTTTTGGTTAGGTATTGAATATCTGTGGAAATTTAAACGAAAATGTTTGATTAACAAAACGCAACTGATTTGTTTTCTACTGTATTGATTTAATCATTTTTATTATGTAAGTTTTCGGAAATTTTGCAATTCAAATTCGATTATTTGCTGAAAATCAACACATTACATTGTTCCGATCAAGATATAAAAATACATGATTTTTGTCAAATAAAAAATTAGGATCAAAATAAATTCCTAATAGATTGAAATTACACATGTATTTCAATCTATTAGGAATTCTCATCACCACATAAGTAGGCAAACATTCGAAATTACGTCATCACACTAAGAAACGCTTGACTTTCATGTAATATGAATAGTAATGTTTAATTTTGTCTTTCTGAATTGTAAAACTACTTACGTGTAATTTGATTTTAAATAATCTGTAAGATTTTTGATGCTATTAATTTAATTTTGGCTATGGAATGAAAAATATGACCAACGGACCTCTCATGGTATTAAGTTTAATAGATGATATATGGCATTATAAAAAATGAACAAGTATGGTCTAGAAATATATATCCAGTTATATCAGAAATACTCTTATCTGTCTTTGGAGAGATTCCTGGTTGAGAGATTTTAGAGATCTATCTAAGGAGTATTATATGAATATCTTTTTATTTATTACTCTCAAATTCAGAAAATACCACTAAAATGGTAAGCACTTTCAACACTCATTGGAAATTCGGCCTCTGATTTACTCGTGTTTTTGGCTGAGAAGAAATATTATGTTAATTATACATGCTATATTACTATCAAATAATTACAGTCAAATACATTTCACATTACATGCAACCTATATACTACTATATATATGATGACAAAATACTCTTTCATCGGTTTATTAAAAACCAGATTTTTTAAAATCAAATGTATGAGGGTCAAAACAAAATCTATTGAGGCATCGTTAATACTGAGACAAAATAATTTGTTATTGAGACAAAATAATTTGAGACATCGTTAAAAATACTCGTTAGTGAATTGTAATCCTATGCAACTACGTTTATAAAATTTTTAATATTCGATGAATGTTTTGTTTTTATGATAAGCATAATGTCTTAATTTCTTATTAGTATCATTTTCATTGCCCCGCGCGTTTACAATATTGCTTTGATCTCCATAGTATAGATAAGAATTATTTTCTGTTTTAAAATACAATTGTAAAACCTACTGTAAGGATTTTTTATTTTTTCTGTTCCCAGCTTTATACTTCATAATTCGTTATTATAAAATTCTGCAATTATTTTTTTTTCTAAAATTCACCGCCAGATGGGGAGTTTTATATGAAAATCAAGTTTGATTAAAATGAATCCATTAATTTTATAATAGTTAATAATAGAGAGTTGCATTCTGTACATACAACTATATATAACTTCAGAACATAAATTCATCAGAAACTGGGTGAAAAATCGATTTCAAAATTTCAAATTTACTAACATTATAGTTAATATAATATATTAATACATCATATTAACTTTTTTTATTTTGAATAATAATTTATGCAGTATTTCTCTATGCAAATGGAAATACCAAAATCTTATTCGGTATTTTTAATTATATGATCAGTTAAAAATATATATTAATGATATATTAAATTTTACGCTCGATAAAAATATTTAAATCGAAAAAAAAATTGAGGGTCTTTCTTCTATATACTTTCATGAATTCCTGATTTTGAAAATTAATTTATAAAGAGCTCCATGCTTGTATAGCACTATTGGGAAGAGAAAAGATACTACTGTCAAACAAAAATAGTTTCCTAAATTTTATTACAGTTTATTTTATTGATCTCTCTTTGACAGAACGTTTCTCTTTGCTATGAAATTTTAAAATCGTATAAAAGTCGGTCGTATATCAGTAATGCATTAAGTCGTTGTTTTCATGTATCAAATTCCATCATTTCATTTTCATATATCCCATGCAGAATACACCATTCCCAAAACTGTAAGAGATTCACGAAAATAAAAATAAATTGCTTCTCATCAAAAAACGGTTTATGAAAATTAGCACAAAAGTATTATTTAATATATATTCTTATATTCACTAATTGTTTAACTTCATAATATTGGATCGAAAATTAAATTTAGGACATTTGAAAATGATGGGAAAATTATCTTACCTCTTTTTAAGTAAATCTTTCTTTAAAGGTTTCTGTAGTTTCTTCTGACGAAAATACTCACTCATAATTTTCATAAAATATAGCATTATTAGTCAAAAGATATATATTGTTAATTATTTGTATGATCATGGAAAATTCTTGACATAATCCTGGAAAACTAATTCTTAAATTTAGGGTTAAATTAATTTTAAAAACTTTTTAAATTTATATTAATACTAGCTTTTACCCGCGCCTTCGTTCGCGTGGAAATTTTAATGTGTATGTATGAGAACTGACGGTCTGATCAACAATCGGCAGTTTCTGTTTAAAATCGCCTGCGAGCAAAACGGCAAAGCCACCCATTACCGCCTGATTTCCGCGGATGTCCTGCAGGCTGCGGTTTAACGCCTCTAATGCATGCTTGTACAACATTGTGCGCTCGTGCCATACTATTAACTTGTACTGCTGCAAAAGGACTCCCCGGTCGTTGTTTTTGGTGATGTTGCATGCAAGATTAAGCGGAAATTTAAAAACGGAATGTTCAATATGGCCTCTGTTAAGCAAATTTGCAGCAATGCCCGAGGAAGATACAGCCAGAGTTATATCACGGTCCTTGCAGAGTTGATCTAGCAGGAGATTCAGCACAAACGTCTTACCCGTACCCTCTGATGCGTCAAGAAAGAATAATCATTTCTCTCCACTATTTACTCGGTTCAGAATCGTTTCGTAGATTTGACGCTGCTCGGAAAGTAATTGTGGTATCATTTCATTGACCTGCGCTTCTAAAACGGCGGTGTCGTAGTTTAGCTCCTTCGCAACTTCGCTTGATAATTCCCCTCTTAGCTGCGGTGGGGGTAGGCCGAAATCAGTGAGACATTTTCGAGATATGGAAATCTTTTTCTTCTCAATCAATACCAAAGCTTCGTTAGTGATTAGGTTATTGTGAGTGCCATCCAGCCTATGCACGATATCTTTTGATAAAGCGTCCTTGTATTTATCCCACAGCTGGAGGGGGTTTGAAGTCCGCAAATGATCACTAAAATTGCAAACAGGTCTTCTAGCTACTTTCATAGCCCGAGGTTTATTACTCCTCTTCGAAAGATTAGATTTGCGTTTTCTGGGCATTTCGAAAAATTATCAAATAATAACAAATAAATTTTTTTTTAACTAACCTAAAAACCGATGCACTTAAAACTATAAGCATATGCGAAAAATATATAATTAACATAAATACAATTTAGTTACAAAAACACACAACTAACCTAAAAACAATTGATTTACATTGTAAACTGAAATAAAACAAAACAGCGAGCTCGTATTTCTTTAAAATCAAGTCAAGTCTATTTTATTTATCGATCGAGATTGGGATAGCTACAACAGTATAATACACAATTTTTTAACTTTTAATTAAAATGAAAACACAGTTGTCAACAATGAGAACACACTGCGCATGTGTGAATTTTCAATGCCAGTTGGGGTAACGCAAATGCGTGAATTTTCTGCGCTAGTTGGGGTAACGCAATGCAGATTAGAAATTTTTAATTTCCTTTAATCTGTTTCATTTTAATTTAAAAATACTTCAGAATGAATCTGAAAGATCGATTAATTAACAATGTTTAATTTTAAATGCATCAAAACCCAAGAAAATAAACAGAATCCTTTGAAATAATCGGTCGAAAATATATTAATTCTAACCTCATTAGTGTGGAAAAAAAAAAAAAAAAAAAAACTGAAGCCTTACTCATTTTTGGCGGGATTTGGCCTCAGATTTTTGGTGGGAAAGTTAGTTTTTAATTAATAAAAAATAATCACTCAATTAACCAGAATAATAAGTAGCCTATGTCCTATTCCAGACTATAATCTATCTCTGTGCTAAATTTCATCCAATTCCGTTCAACCGTTCTGGCGTGATTTACTAACTAACATCCATCCATCCATCCAAACTTTCACATTTATAATCTATACTTATAATAAAGCTCAATGTGTGTGTGTGTGTGTTGACACTCTACAGGCCAGACCATTGAACCTACAGCTACCAAATTTGGCACGTGTATACCTTAGAGGCCGGGAATGTGCACCTGGGGGTTATTTTTTCGAATTTTTAACTAGAATTTTATTTATTTAAAAATTAAGCGAAATTTTGACGTGTTTCTGCTATAACTTCCGAAAATATTACCGCACAAAAAAGATTTTTACATGAATTTAAAGATCAAAAATTTATCTTTTAAATTATACTAATGTTTTAATCTTAAAATTAAATTTCTATTTTTAATGAATTTTTAAATAAATATTTTAACTATGTTTTTCAATAATTTTTTTCGTAAAAAATAAAAATTAAAATTAAGCACGTTTCGCATTCATGGGAAAAAATTAGCTTTTTTCAAAGTGTTGCCATCACATTGATTAAAGCTCCAATTAAAAATAAATTAAATCTTTTTGGAAATGAAATCTGCAAAAATATAATTTTCGACACGTGTTTGTAGGAAATGAAACAAATATGAAATATTATTTTTTCTAAAAAATAAATTCAAGAAAAATTATTTATGATCTTTTACACTCTCTATACAGGGTGTTTATTCAGTCCCGGACCCATTTTGATATTTAATGACTCATAAAATAATGAAGATATAAACAAACTTATGTCATTTATTGATGGAATAACTCATAAATTTTCCTTTTCAGGTTTGAATATTTTTACTTTTGTAAATATCGTCTGCGCGTGTTTTTAATTTCAGATAATTTCATTTTCCAGTCTAAATATCTGTACTTTTCTAAATATCGTCTGCTTATTAATTGCATTTTTCTCTCTTTTGTTTTTGGCAATTATTGAAATGTTATGTTTACTTTTGATGTGTTTGTTCTATGTAGTACTTTTGTATGTGATTTTTATTCGAGCGGATATTAAGGAGAATGCATACACCACAAGAGAAAGCACAGATTTTATGGTGGTAATAGAGTTAATTTCCAATCAACTAAATCACTGACTTTTAAGAGTTAATTTCCAATCACTTAAACTGACTGATTTATGAAAATTTGAATATCACTATTCAATAAAAAAAAGGATAATTTTAGATTTTCCATCGATCGCTTCGAAGAAAATACGCCAATCAGCGCGCAGGTTTCTCAAGATTAATTGGCCTAAGATTATGAAAATAGTGAGTTTTTCTAAATATTTAACATTTAAAACTTCATAAATAAGTCTTAGTTGATCGTGGAAAATAGAAACATTCAATCATTTATTTAAAATTTGGTGTGGCCAGAATATTTCTCAGAATATGATACCTTACTGCATTAAATTTAGACTTCATAATTTTTGAAATATATTTATAGGCAGGAAAAAAATATTATTATTGATTTCATTTCAATCCTTTTGAAAGCAAAACTAAAAACTGAATTTTATACTGAATCTCAGAAATTTTTGTTGAATTATTGTTTGAGATATTACATAAATTATGAAAAATATTTTGTAGTTAACATAAGACTTAAATATCGAGCGATTCTGTTTGCAATACTCACATTCAATAATAATAATAATTAATAAATAACAATAAAGATGATAAATAAAATAAAACGCTTGGTTTTATTAAATATATCTTAATATTAATTGCAATTTCATCATTTACATTTTAAATTAAAGTTGAAGTTTTGCCGGAAATGACAACAAATTAGCAAAATATGTATAGTAAATTGAACGAAACGATCAAAACAGTATAAGTTTGGTATGACTATCAAAATTTGAAGATTAAAAATGTTTTGTTTGAGAATTCTTTAACTGGCGAACCGGCTGGTCGCCAAAGGCGGCTATTAGTAGTATAGATAAAGGTATGGAATATAAAATTGCAAATATTTTTAAAATCGAATCTTAAAGAAAAGTGAAAATTTAGCTATTGATTAAAAAATCTTTTAACAAGTAACAATGGTTAAAAATTCAAACATTTGATTTGCAAAACCATTTTCAGTTTACTCCGAGATTCGAGTAGTTCATTTTTATTCCTTTCCTCTTTCCTTCACCAACATTTGGTTTATCGGCACCGCTTTTTCTTATCATAATTTTCAAAGAATATTGACTGTATTGTCAATGGTTCTCCCATTTTCATTTCTGATACAGTAGCTTCGTATTTTCCTGAAGAAGAAGCACAAAATCGAGATAACACACATTAAATTATCATTATATAAAAAGATGCCTATTGTTGTAACAAATACATAGAAAAATAGCATTAATTTCATTCATTAGTATCACTCACATTTTTGAGGTAAATGCATGATCTACTTGAGAGATCAATAAAGTTTTTAGATGTTACGAATTTTTTTTAAACATGTTAAACTTTTGATAGTAAACATTTAAAAAATGACTTTAATTACTAAACAAATATTTATTTATTTACTAAGTAAATATTTATTTACTAAGTAAATATTTATTTATTAAGTAAATAGTAATTTATTTATTAAGTAAATAGTAATTTATTTATCTAATATTATTTATAATTCACTAATTTATTATAAAATATTTTGATTTTAAATGTAGAATTAAAAATTTCCTTAAGATTTCCTTTGTATTTATGGGATATTTATTTTATTATATTTTAAAAAATTATCATGTTTTTGGGAAAGCTGTAAAAGTATTTTAAAGCTAATTATAACTTATATTAAGGTGGTTTACAGATTGCTTGAAATTTATTTGAGTTACGTAATTTTTGAAACGTTTCTTAATGTGATGCAATATTTATTTTTCAAGGAAACGCACAACAACAATAAAAAGTTGTTTGTGATCCAAAAGAATAATAAAAATTTGTCAAAAACGAAACGGACATGGGCTATTTATGTCAAACTAAGATTAAAAACATAGAATAAGTGCAGAATGAATTGCTGAGTAATTTAAAATACTTGAAAACAATCATTAAATTCTAAGAATTCATTGAGTTCTAGGAATTCATGTTAATTGATATTTTCCATTTCTAATAGAAACTTCATATTCTAATTAAAGTAACAAAGAGGATTACAAAAGGCTTGTATGATAGTGACAGAAAATGATCGCATAGGAATATGCTAGAAAACCTAAGTCACTAAAATCTTCGGTGTCATTCTGCCAGCATAAAACCACTTTTGCCGCACATTTAGAAATGTAATATTCTGTGCGTAATTAATTGTTCTCGCAGTCGGGGTGACAGTATTAAGATAAAGTTATTTGCCATTAAAAGTCCACCAATTTTATTTCTCCATGTCGCTATTGCTCTGATTTTTGAAATTAATTACCAGAGAAAAATTAAAAGGAAGCATTTTGAATTTGGAACTCCTGATTAAAGCGGAATAAATTATTTTTAATTGAATATATATCGTATCACACCATTTTCCTTCTTTTCTGTCACTGATTCAGAGTGAAATATGCTTTGTATGTTGCGGAAAGTCGAACATCTTGTCTTCAATATTTTCTGTGAGCTCAAAAATTTAATTATTTTAATTTTTATGAAATAAATGTCAAACTGTATGTTTTAACTTACAATGTGTGTAAAATTTTTCCCGTAATGATTTGACAATAAATTATCACAAGAAAATCATAAACTATTTTTTATTGTTAAGCCTGAATCTGAAATTGGTTTCATTATAAAAGAAATTAACATGGGAAATATTTGTTTTGAATATATATGAAATTATTACTAGCATTATTAAATAACGAGGCATTTTTTTATATATAAAACAGTATGTTATAGAAGTTTGCGTTTGGATCTGGCTGGTTAAAGAGATCCCAATCCATGTCCGAAGCTACTTGCAACTCCCCAGTCCATACTTGAGTTTTTATAAGTATATAATTATATTAAATAATTTCAAAATATACGATTGGTATTCAAACTTACCTTCTATTCGTTTGCTTCAAAGCTGAAGATCATAATAATGTCTTAATTCTTCATTCATAATAATTCTTATCATAGAATGTCATAATAATTCTTATCATAGA
>JAPMOR010103087.1:1474889-1558868 GCA_026543865.1 Argiope aurantia
TCATAATAATTCTTATCATAGAATGTCATAATAATTCTTATCATAGAATGTCATAATAATTCTTATTTCTCTTATATGGAACTTTTCAAATTTTCATTTCCACATCTATTACCTTTTTAAGAGCATTTTAATTTTTTTTAAATGTGTTTTGTGTATAAATCTAGGGAAAAGAAAATCAGGCCTTAAGGCGTTATTTTTTTATTTTGGTTTTATCAGATAATGTAAAATAAGTTTTTAAAAATATATTGCTGTTATTGTTGTGAGTACTGCTCACTGCAGACAGGAAGGCTGAAGGAGGTTTTCCTGCTTTTCTTCGAACTCGAACACAAATGTTGACTAGTTTCTACTAAAAGCCCTTCAGAAAGGTAGTCTTCATCTATATATAGGAGTGAAAATCATAATTTGTGCAACCACCTATCACTTTAAAACCTATATAAATAAGATATTATTATTAAACCTATATTAATAATAATATCTTAAACCTATATTATTTAGAAAGAGAAATCTAGAGGGTTTTTTTTTTTTTTTTGAAATACAGTTTTTATACAAAAACTGAAATTTGAGAAAATTTGAATATTTAGTTAGAAAAATTTTGTATATATACTCCAAACACATAACAAGGAATGAATATTAGAAATGTAAATTCATTGTTCACAAGAAGGGCATGCTAACATAAAGTTTTCAAAGAGCAAACAATAAAGTCATACAGAAAAACATGCTAAGTAAAATTTTCTCAAATTTGCCTCATTTTCAGACTTTTTTTCCCGTGAAACGTAAAAAGCTCAAATGTTTACGAGCAGTAGGTGCAAATATTGAAGAAACAAGCATAAAAATACACAGAGTGGATAAAAAATATTTTGAAAAAACAAACTTATATTTCTTTCTTTCGTATTTTCTTTTTCAAAGCATCGGAGTTGAATAACAAAGTTTCTCTTTTATGACCAAGGACTGCTTTTATTTGTTTTATAATAAATTATGCGTAATTTCGTGGGGTAAGTAGCTCACATTTCAAAAATTTAGATATTCTAGTTGTTAACAAATTCAAATAATTTAAATGAATAGTTCTTCAACATTTTGAAACTCCATTCAACAAGGTTAAAGAGAATAAAGAAATCGATATCCCAAATCTTTCTGAAATTGCTAATTTCCAGGATCGGTTTCTAGAGACCTGAGTTTCTTTGATATTTTAACTGATGCCTTAAACTTTACAGTCAACAGTTGAAACTTATAATCGACATTATTTAGTGATAGTTATAAGTGGATTTTAAGTTTCATGTTTTAACGGAAACATTCATATTCTGGAATGGATTGCAAATATTAGATTTTTTTGTCTACATAAAGCTGGAACAGAATTAATGTCGGTATGATGTGTTATTAAAATTGTTAATAAACCAAAGATATTTTTATACTTTCTAAAATTTATATAATTTCAGAATTATGCACTTTGCAACTATTTCAGTTTTATGTTCTTAAATTCGTTACTTTTTTCTGCTTTAAAACATGAAAAAATATTGTGATGTTACAAAACTTGATCTTTCAGGAGATTAATACTATTTACCATTAATAAATAATATCAGAGGATTATTTCGTTTCTTATCAAGATTCCATGGAAAACAAATGGGAAAATTTTTGGAAAATAATACATTGAATTTAAATGCCTTCTGTCCGGAAAATAAAATATTTATTACCCATTTCATCTTTATCCTCAAGAAGATAATTCACATTTCCACTAAGTTACAGCCATAGATCAATGACATTTATCTTCTTGTGTATAAAATCACCATTTATAAACTACTATGATATGTTTCATTAAAGTTTCATCTGGTAGCTACATAGGTTTGAAAATAAAAAGAAAGAAATATTAGAAGTTGAGTGATTTTTTAATTAATATATTCTTGAGCATTACTGAGGTTATTAGGGACCGAACTTATAATTTTGAACTATGACTAGATAAAAAAAAGATACTTTAACAAGCACTTTACTTTCTAATTTCTAAATATAACAATTTTGACATTACACCTTACATTGTAGAAGCAGTATTCTTTAAACTCACTGTAAAGTTATTCAAACTTTTGGTACATGAATGATTGCTTTTCTCAGCCTAGAATGAAATAAAAGATTTTTGGATATTCTCCCAAAAAAAGTTGCCGATTAGGGTGTTAAATATATTTGCAATTTTTACACAACCAGGTTCTAAAATGAGATCATCATCAAATGTCTTCCTTTTCTATCAGACGCTCTAATTCCCTCCAAAGGTCTGCATGACATTTTTCTCATACATATACTATTTGACCTTTTTTGATATCTCTCTTCTATTCCTTATATTACCTCCAAGGATATTTACTTATTGTTTCACGTACATCTGTCTGAAAAGAATTCGATTAATGTTTTCATTTATATTTATAATGAGAATCATCCTATCCAGTTGTCTACTCCTTTTAGTCCAGCAGTACTGAAGCCTGATAAAGAGCCACTTATTGTGGTCTCATACAGTTCTTAAGTCTAATACCGAGGAACATCATGCCACATATACAGAGGATCTCCGTTGGTATCCAGTTCCAAATCAAAGTTAAGCAACCTCGAAGTAGATATTAAATCACAGTTGACCTTAGTATCATTGAAAATAGATTATTGCAACTTTACTAAATTAATTTCATTTTATAATAATAATTGGAGAGAGAATAGCTATTAAAATAGAAGAATAGAGCTGAGATCTTTGCTCTTTACATATCCAGAGACACAGTAAGATTTCATTGATGAAATAACTTACTATTGCTTTGTGTATGAATGCTTTATTTTATGGAGAAAAACGAATTCCTAGTAGAAAATTTTTTCGGAATTGTAATGATAGCGATCATTTATTTTACAATATAACTTGGAGATAATTATTTCCAACGTGATAATATTTGGCAACATCTCCGAGTTTGGGAAACAAAATTGCTGTTTCAAACCTGTAGCAACAAGTGAAACTTAAGATCATTTTAGTTTGACAGTCACTTCAAAAGAGCTTTTAGTAATGTTACTGCTTATCTTTTACCGAGCACCTTATCTTAATTTAACGTGCATTTAATGGAATCTAATAATGGATCTCTTAATGAAATAATCCTCTATAGATCGAATATAAAAATTGAAGAGGAGATTGTCAACCGCCCACTAAAACTCGCCCTGTTCTCAGTAAAAAGTATAAGGTAGGAGGCTCAAATATCGTCTACATTCATAATACTTTCTACCATGGTTGCTCCTTGATCATTGTTAATACCCGTGGCCAATTCCAGAACCACGAAACTTACCCCTTTGTTAGTTGTTAGAAAAAATAAGGTATACTTGTGTTAATTTTTCTTTTCTTTGAGAAATTTTGCTGCTTTTTGTGTACGGTTAGTTAATAGCTCGTTTGCTTATCTTCAATATAAAAAATAAGAGTCATATTATACGACGGTATATCAATAAGAAATGCACATAATTTTGAGCACAATATTAAAAGATGCAGTGACTAAGAAAATGAAACGAAAAAGAGTATTGCCAAGTTATTACTTTTCGACATAAATGCTATTCATGTTGAGGTGTTTGTCCCAGCGGTGGATCAGATTGAGAATCCGGGTCTCATAAAATGCCGTCGGTTGTGAATAGAGATACTGCGCCTGGCCTGTCTGAGGACATCGTCAGAAACAAGTTTCTGATCACAGATGTTCGAACAGATAATGGGTTCAAGCAGATGAAAATCTGACAGTTCCATGTCTGTCTGTCCTGTGTAGTGGGTGCTTCGAAACTTCCTACTGAATCTTTGCAGTTTCGCACGAACGGGGAAAACTGCTCTGAAAGACAAACGTGAAATCCATCAATTCTATTCAGAAGAACATGGTCACCTTGTAAACAATGTAGAATGCATATCCAAACTCTTTAACTTTGTACCATCAATGATTTTGTCCTAGAAAAAGTTGAAAGAGCAATCTCATGGATGAAGTTCTTCTTAGATGTATTTGTGGGCGACCAGAACCTGGTGAATTCAATCAGACCTTTTTATTAAGTGGAGGATTCCTTTTATTCATACATAACCACAAAGGAGCTAATCCCGCCCTGTTTTAGTGTTTGAGGTAATCTAATGATGAATCACGAAGAAAATTAAAACGAGAACTATGGGGAAAGCATTATAGCCCACATTATGGCACGGAACTCGGACTGGAACCTGTAAATGGAGTGAAAGTAACTCGATCCCATATAATTATTGTTTCCACCTAGGAATGTGAGAACCATCCACCATACCGAAAGTTTATCTTTTCCATATTTGAGGTACCCCCACTGAGATTTAATCATAAGTAAAACCGAGGTAGGAGGATCCCGTATTCTTTACCTTAGATGACCACACACCACACTACACGCACATGCAACGTTTTGTGATTGACCTTGCCTGCAAAAATTCTGTTTCTCATATCTATCTGCCTCCTGATACTTCCAATCACTAGATAAAATAAAATGTTCATGAAATTGCTCAAAACATAATGCATGTAAGGAATTGATAGTTGGCTGGTTATGAACTTTCCAGGTTGTAACACTGTATCTAATAGAAAAGCTGGTAGGAAAGATCTATGCAAGAACAAATACAATGGAAGTCGCTATGCAGCATTTTAGGGCAAGTGTAATTCTATCTTTTAATCAAAGCATTTTTACTGACCAATTATCTTACATTTCTTACAATACCAGCAATCTGTGATTCAAGAAAAAAACAAAAAACATATAACCCTAATGAGGCAAATTCTCCTCTGCAATAACTTCATAATCCAGCACTTATAAAATATCCAATGCATATTCATCCAATCCCACTTTCTTCATTTTTTCCTTTCGAGCTGGATTTGCTTGTCTTGCCTAAGATTTTCTTTCCAAAATTGCTTTTATAAAGTCCTTCAGAAAGAAGAGAAAATGAGAAAGCTCTATAACCCTAAAGTCTTATCACTTTCATTAGGAAATGATGAAGGATCTCTATTGGTGCTAAATGTCAACAATGAAAGCGATTGTGGAGAAGAAAATATTGCATTCAATTTGTTAGGGTTTTTACCAGAACGATTTTTATGAAGAAGACTGATTAAAATGTGCGATATGTGACAAATGGTCTCACGAAAAATGCAAAAATTGCAAAAATGGTGAAAATACAGGAAACAAGAAAGTTACGTAGAATATTCCTAAAATCTTTTTTTGATATTTTTTTTATGTGGTATTTAGAAAAGGTGCAAAAAAGTATATTAAATGCATTTGAGAAGTGTAAGAAAAAAACTTTCTGGCTCTACTTTCATTTTTCTAAATCTTGAATTTCATATTTAATAAAGAAAGTAGGATCATAACCTAAATTAAATTTTACTTCAATTCGTTTTAAACATAGGAGGTATTAGGAATACTTTTTTAAAAAGAAGAAGAAGGGGGGGGGGAACCCTCTAAAAAAAATAGACAGAGGACTTAAAGGTTTTGCTTTACAGTTGTTTTGTTTTACAGTAGATTTGTCCTTTGATTAAAATAATAGCTTAGGCTGGCGATATTTGGACCTTCTATCTTAACTGCAGTACGTTTACAAATTTAACAATTTAAACCACAAAATTTGTTTCAGATTTGAAAAAACTAATATTTTAATAAGATTTTGAAGGTTTCTCACTGGGATAAAGATTTAAAATTTTGCATACTAATGTAATTTTGAATACGCTATTTAAAATTTTATATAACTATATGACTTATTTATTTTTTATTTTGTTTATATTAACGTCTCGTTTTAAAGCAACACTAGGGCTATTTTGGGACAGACCTCGTAATTTTGAACCACGGTCAGATGACGAGGATGAACCTGATCTGGCACCCCCTCTCCAAACTTCCGCACCACACCAGCAGGGAGGACGTTTGGTCCCGATGGAATTAACGTGCACCAGACCCGCTTACACGACAGTTCTTCGGTGGAATCGGGTCTCGAACTTGAAACCCTCCGGTTCCGAAGCCGAGACCTTATATATATGACACGTTAGCCAATTAATTTTTGATTCCGTTTTAGTGGTGCTGTCTGGTAGTAAATTGGAAAAGCAACATATATCAATTTTAAAAAGGTCATAATAGTTAAAATTTAAAAAAATGTATTATTTAGTATATTTATAAATGTGTATTTTAAGAAACTGTTTTTAATTAAATTTATTTAAGATTAAAAATTACAAAAGCATTTCTTACTGAAGTCTTAGATTTTACTAATATGTTTGAAATAAACAGAACATAATTTTTATAATAAAAAAAAGCTTAAAATGCATTTTATTTTCGAAATACTGAGAAACTAAATACTCAAGTAAGGTCTATCATGGCAGTTTCTCATTTTAAGAGGAAATTGCGTAGCTAATTCTAAAGCTGTCAGCAGAATCTACTTATTACGAAAGAAACATTTCTACTTCAACAATCAAGATATTCAAACTTGGTTATCTTTTCAGAAAATATAGAACTCTTAGGAGTATTTCTCATCTCTCTATTTTCAAACTTTCAAGGAAAAATCTAATCTTTTTAAAGATAAGTATACACACTAGAAAAAACAAAACAAAGCAAAAAAAAAAAAAAAAAAAGTTTCCTTCCCACACATCTTACATGAATCTCCAACATCCCCTGGTTCATTTTATTGTTGGGGGGAAGCAACTAGTGATCAGTGATTGGCAAAAGACTAAGCAAGTGGGCGGAGCTAAAGTCAGGGCACATCTAGCGAACACTCTTATTTCACGTTTTTCTAAAAGCAGGACAGCTTGAAAACTTTTAGTGCGATCACGGCTTTCCTCTGATAAATAGCCAGCGTAGTTTCATTTCAAGCGCAAAAATATTTCCACCTATTGATTAACTTTTTATTAATTAATATTTTCACTAGAATCTGTTAAACAGATAATTGGAAAGAAATTTCTGATTTCGAGCATTTAAACTTGATCAGATTGGATTCATAACATTGGGCTTGAGAGCTTCATTAAAGACACAGGTAAGATGAATGCCCATTTTTGAAATTTTAATTTTATCAAAATGTTTTTATATATAACTTCATGCATGCATCTTTACTGTATAATTTATGACGGACTTGAATCTGTTGCTTTTAATTTCAATTACAAATGCGCATTTAACCAAAGCATTTTCGTTAGTATTTCATTTTTTTAGACTGCAGATGCAAGTTTGTAAAAATAGATGTAAGCTATATTTTTAAAAGATATATTTTAAGGAACAAATTTCGTTATTAAAATGGTTTAACTCATTTGTTACTAAAATTATTTAAAATGACATCTCCAAAAATAATCAATTTTATTATTAGAAATTTTTTTCGAAATTTATCTCATCTAAAGATCTAATTATGCTTTAGAGCATATTCGATTTAAATGATCAAATATGTGAAAATATTTCCTTCCATTTTTGCTAGAGTTTGTAAAACAATTTGATTTACAGAATCTCATAATATTTTTCTTTCTTTTATTAATAAATGTAATGCTATGGGGATAAATCAAATGTAATTTTCCAAAATTAAAAGGAATGAAGTAAAATTAAGTAGTATAAATAATTGAAGCAACATAGTCAAAATTACCACATAATTATCCCAAGTAATATGTTTTGAACCTCAAATGTGCTAACAGATTATTATTAGCTTTATTAAGATTATTAGCATTATTATTATTAGAAAATTTTGAATTTCATTTTATCCTTACTCGCAATAGTTAGGTAAAATTAGAATTCTAAACTACAGTTAGATAGTAATTAACTTTTGAAATATTTTAACTACTTAATAAAAAGTCGAGGAAAATTTTATGTTAAATTTTCATATGAAGCTTTAATTGTACAATAAAGCTTTATAGCTCAGGATATTATTACTGTACGTAGAATATGTTATTTTAGTAAGAAACTTAAATAGGTTCGAACATTTTTATTTAATATTTCAATAAAGCAAAAATAAATGAAATTAGCAAAATTTCAGTTTTTTAAATTTATTTATTTTATAAAAATGAAATTCCAGCTATATATGTAATTCTTCATATTCTTATTCATCTATCTTATTAATGTTAGTTCTGGCTGTTAGCTACCACAAATTCAGTAGAAAGCATAAGGATATTTTTTATTGAAAATATAATATCAAAGTAATTATTTTATGCTTAGACAATCTCTTAATTGCGCTTTGACATATATAAATGATGATAAACTGGGCTATAGTTTATGCAGAGTATTTTCTTAGCATATGTTCGAACGCAAGTCTGTAAGGACTATTCAAAGAACTAAATATTTTTACTTTTTTAATATTTTTTGTTTAATTTTTTACCTTTTGAATATGGATAGTAATAAATGCTTAGTTTTGAAAACAAGGTTATTCTCTGGATCCCTTCTTATTTTTTTAAATATTTTTCTCCTTATTTTGACCAGTGAAAATAGAAAATAAATAAATATTTAAAAAATAAACATACGAATAAAATAAAATAAAAATGATTCTCAATAAAAAGAATCAATCCTATACGAGATCCTATTTTTGAATTTACATTGGTACAAAGTTAATACAGCACCAAAAATCTTTATTGGGTAATTGTGGAAAGTAATTATAGTCTATGAGAGATTAGGCTATTATAATCAATATTGAAGATTATTTATATAACTCAGTATATATATATATATAAACCGGTGTAAAAATCAAACGCCCAGCTTAAAATATTTAATTTTTTAAAATTCTTTTCGCAATATTTATTTTAAAATACAGTGCTTTTGCAATTTTTTTACCCGACTTTATTTTTCAACAAATTACTGGTAGTCACTGTCTTGAAAAGTATTATTTCCAACTGCAGCAATAATTTTAATATCTAAAAATCAAGGAAAGTTAATTATTTGGATGAGATTAAACTTGTACTATTTTAATCAGTTCTTTTTTAAATTTTGATTTTCTTTATTTAAAAAATAATAACAGAGTAACAGAATTATTAGTAATAATATAATTTTGCAATAACAATATAATTGAAATGAATAGAGGAATGAAATTTAAAATAACTTTTTCGTTTGTATTTTTTGAAACGCTAACATATCGTCACGATGCAAAATTCGACAGTCAAATTTTCGTAATATCAAGATGAAACCATTTCCATATTTGTACATTTTTAAATGCAATAAAATAATTGTAATTATCATTAAACACATGAAACCAGCAGGTATAGAATACCAATAACGTAATTATAATCCTCTAAGTCATGAAGAAGTCTTCTGCTATACATTTTTTTCGGCAAGTATAAATGATAATTAAAAAAATACCCTGAAAACTTTCTTAATTTCATTTTGTATGAATGTATTTGATAAAAATGTAAAAGCTCTGCAATTTTACGGATTCTGGCTTCAAAAAAGGAAATGAAAGGAAGTTAAGGAAGTTTGTGCCATTTTCTTTCCTTTTTAAAAGCTTTGAACATTTCTGACAAAAGCAAATCTGAACGATGTTAAAAAAGAATCTAAATTGTTGTTCCTCATTTTTAGTTAATCACCAATTATTTCCATTGCTATTATCATCCTTTATTTATTTTAGGTTTATTTTAATTTTTTAATACAATTCTTTCTAATTTTGGTATAGAATTTATGAAGAAATTAAGGAAAAAATTATTGATAGTAGTGGTTGTAGTAATATTATAGTAACACCAATACATGTTGTAGTAGCAATATTTTATAAAAAGTAATTTCAGTATCAGATATTATTATAGCTTTATTTAACAAATTTTTTTATTACCACCATTTTCATAATATTTAGAATACATCGTTATTAAATGTATATTTTAGCTGATGTTAAGCGAAACTTAATTTATTTTAAGTACAAATTTATTTGTCTTCGATAAGGAATCGACAGGACAATGATATCTTGAAATAACAAAATTGGATTACAAGAACTATGAATCTTCAAAAATGAATTTTTGCGAGTATTTTCAATGATATGAGACATGAGAAATTAATACAGAGACAAATCATGTGCCTGCAAATCGTAGTCTTATAGAATTTTCACTATTATTGTAAAAGAAAAAGTAAAACATAAAAATGATTTAGTAAAGCAAAACTTTATAGTACTTTCTGATGACCATTCCCGTTGAGGTATATGAATTATTTACTTACTTTTTAGTTTGGTTTTATGGTATTAGGACAATATTTGATCATATTGCGACAAATGGTCGTTGAATCTTAATCGTATACTAAAATTAATGTGTAAATTCATTATAGGTGTCAAACTTTAATCATATGAATAAGTTAAATATCTCTTAGAATGCAAAAAGTTTGCATGAGGATTTTTAAAAATTAATTCACATTTTTAAATGAGCTTGTCATTTAATATTAATGTTGACATTCACACATGAAAAAATCGAGGGAAATGAAAATGTACAATAAGGGGTTTTTGTACGATTTTGAAGCTAGACGAGACCTAGAGAAGACGAGACTCCTGATGATGGCATTTGAGTAGGCACCCTGCTTCTCACAATTTAACAGCACAACTATGACAGTGATAATCATTCAATCACAATGACAAATTTAATGTTCACCAAGTCTACTAGGAGAGAACTTCGGTGGAATCCGGTCTCAAGCCCTCGATCTCCGGTTATCTAGAATCAATGATTTTACCATTTAACCATTTCTCTATTTCTGTACGATAAAGAAAATAAATGAAACTCATTTCTTGTGAGATAAAAGAAAATGATGATACAATTCACACTATTTTTTTTTACAAAAATTATAAATCTAGGTTTTAATTATGTTATTCCTTCAGATCATTCGACAAAAGTACACAGAATATTTTTATGGGTTTTTACCTTGCTTAAATACCAACTTGCATAAAAATTTATGAATAGTATTTTCCGGAATAAAATTCATAATATCTTTGGAATACGCCGTATTTTGTGATGTCAGATGATATCAATTTCGCTTCAGATGAGAAATATATTAAGTTGGAGGATAAACGTTTTGACGTGGTATCATAGAAAGTCTGGTAAGCCATTTTACTGCTGAAGGATGGCACATACAACAACTATTTGGCATTCTCTCAATTAAATGAATAAATAATGACTTTTGCTATGTTTCATCACTCATCCTTCGATGCAGCTTTCATGTCCTAAAAAATAAAGGTCCGGAGGATTCTTTGTGTTACCAGGTGTTAAAATAGACTTGAACATAGTTCATGCTTTGGATCAGGAAATTTAGGTAATTTCATCCACTGAATTTCTTATCAATTATTTTTTCCTATATTTTAGATATTCTGGTTAGTTGAACCTTGTTTCTCAAAGTTTGGCACTTGATCTTACTTATATTTATATACTTATTTCGTATCTTACTTATAAACAAACATTTATAAACACAAAACATATATAATAACATTTATAAATAAAACAAACATAATAAACATTGGCCTTAAAGGGTCTTCTTATTATACCAATACCATCTTTCTGTGAGTAACTCTGGATTAAAAATATGAAGAAGCATCCAACCATCAATCATTTATGGTATGTCACTTCAACAAAAATTCTCTGCCTGGTTTATTTTTATTCGTGGTTGATTCCATATTGTTTACACATTAAAGAACGCCATGTCGGGCTTAGATTTCTGAATCGAGATCCATCGAAGAATGTCATTATTTCTTACTTATGATTGCACTATTTAGAATGTGTATAGTCCATCGTTCTTGAAAAAAGACGAGGTGATAAATGATGCCAGTAGTTGATTGCAAATAATATTCTATTATCGATACCAATATTTTATGAATCTAATTACATCTTATAGGTGAATTTAATTTTAAAAAATTCTTTCGATTATAACAAAAAGATATGAGACCATATTTAATCGAATTAAAAATATCGTTCAAGTAAAAAAAAAAAAAAACTCCTCTGAAACAAGTGATATATTAAAAAATAAACGCAGTAGAATATGACTTAATTGCATGATCTGAATTATATAAATCATAAAAGTTAGAAAAAATTTCAAAACCATTTCACATTTATCCATTTAGCAGAGAAGAAATATTGCTTTAAAGAGACAAACATGGAACATACCAATAGTTCCGTATATTTATTAAACGGGGAGCGTGCTAACACGTTGCTTCATATGTAGTGACATTTGAGAAGTTCATTCCATTCCACTATGGGTCAAAGTATATCCCAATTACATGGCAGATAGCAATGTCATTGATAACTAGATGACATTGAAATGCAGCATACATATTTAGTGTGCTGTATTTCCCCCTCCTCCCCAAATTTTATTCCATTTACCTTATCCCAGAGAAAGAAATATCGTCAGCATGAATTTTGTACCAATGATTCTAAAGAGAAAAAGATGTATAAGGTTAAATTAAAGTAACAAAAATTATCTGCCACGTTTTTCATCATATTCTAATATGAAAAAAAAAGAGTCCGATTATAGACAAACAGGAGAAATTTCGATTTTGGTGGCTGTGAAAGAAATTTCTTCATTTTCCGTTAATTAACGTCAAGAAATTACTTTTAAATTCTAGATTCATCCAAATTAAATTTCTTAATAATTCCTCAGTAATTTCACTAGACGTTTAGTCTAATTAAAATAAATGAAACTAACTTCATCTTATTGTAAATTTTTAATTGAATATGTTTTACAAATAAATGTAAATTAAGTGTCCTTTTATGGCTCAGAATCAATTTAATTATGTGATAACATTATTACATATTAAAATTCATGAAACAACATACCAACAAATCAAAAAAATTTCATGATGTAGCTGGTGGACATGAAAGTTCATTGCTTAGCTTTAATGATATATTGAAAGTTGTACTGTAAATTAGGGTTATATATATTAGTAATTGAAATTATTTCAGCTGAGGACACGAACTACTTTGTACAAAGTAAAAGAAAACACGAAAAGAGAATTATCTGGAAAAAATGCATTAAAGTGCTTCAGATAGAGCTCGTTTCTCGTTTTCCTTCAACCTACATTTCACATTTTCAATCCATTAACAGTAGTTAACAACTGCTAACAGTTGGTCAAATAATTGTCCGAATACTACTTTAGTTCACAGCTTCAAATAGCACTAAAGAAATAACTGTACCCATATGCTCGTAAGCAAAAACAACTACTTTCGTTTGCATTAAGTTTCTTATTAATATAAAATTCGTATCAATAAATTTTTTTCACAAAAAGAGATGTTCAAATTCAAAAGTTCGAATAAACTGGAATTTTCTTGATCAAACTATTCTAAACATCTAACAATTGACTGTTTTGAGGTATTATCTGATGAATTTTGCTTGATTAAAAGCTAAATCCTCTTTAAATTAAGCGAGTATACCAGTTTTTAAATTTTTGCAATAGCTTTTTTGTATTAAAAAAAAAACTTTTTTTTTTCCAAATTTGGAAAAATTATGCAATCACTAATATTTATTAATTTTTTCTGCAAATACGTGTGTGAGTCGAAACAATTTTTATATAATTGAATAAAATAGCTATTTATGCAAAAGTTTGAAAATTTTCATTCCATTCCTACATTGATACATAAAATAAGAGGAACTGTATAAAAAAATAACATTTTTATTGTAATTAAGCCGCATGATAAATTTTGCGAAATTCGCTTTTAAAAATTATTATTTCAACTAATATATGTTTGTACTTTCCATTCTGAAGAATCGTTTAGTGTTGTTAGGAGCAATTATCATAATTTTAAACTTATGATTGCTTAATGTTGAAAATATGAGCACTACATCGGAGCCTTTTTCTAATCTTTATATAATATATATGTAAAGAGTTTTAGGCCTTCACTTATTTAATGTACACCAAATGCTCCAAGGCATATTTTCTTGCATAGATAACAGATTTTCTATGCAGAAGGGATTTGAACCTATTATCGTTCAGCCATAAAGACAAAAGCCTTCCAAAAGGTTTCAGATTTCTAATGTGATTTCGAATGCTATTTGAGGTAAACATTATAAGATAATTTAGCAATATTTTTATCTCTCAAAATTATAAAATAATAAAAATGCAAATATTGGAAAACTACACAACTCATAAAAATTAACAGCTATTTGATCTGCCATTCTAATAAAGAAAATAAATTTGATGCAAAAAAAGTAGATTAAATACTGAATTTAGAATGAGAGCTACAGTGATTTTGAGAAATATTGACTTTTCAAATCAAATAATGAAGTTATATGAAAAAATAGAAACAGCTCTTCGAAACTGAAACTAATGCAATAAGGTAGTAAATGTTTGGCTAAAACAATAAAAGATCTATTTATGTCCATTTCTTATGCGTATGTAACAAAGCTTATAACTTCAAATTTTAGAGCTTGAACGTAATTGTAATATTCCAGCAAAAAAAAAAAAAAAAAGAAGAAGAAGAAGAAGAAAGTCCTTTAAAGAATATTTCGATCGTTCAGTATTTTGAATAAAGAATCATGCTTTATTATGAAGAAATACTGTGTTTGAAAGATAAATACTCCATAATAATAGAAATAATGTTAGCGTATCAGATATTTTATTTTATTATAGTGTTTTTAATTATAACATAGGCTATAAGTTAAGCGAAAGAAAAAGTATAATGCCAAATTAGTTTTAAATTTAAAAAGAAATAGTAATTAATAGCTAATATGTAAAATTGACATCATGATGGTTTAAAACTAGATTTGGTTTTAAAAAAAACTTTTTAAAGTGTGTCATTTTCAAGGTATTTTGAGAAGACTATTCTTTTGTTATTTACAGCTTTCTTTTCAATAATTTGTGTGTGTGTGTGTGTTTATAATCTGTAGAAACATTTTTTAATACGATTAAGAGCAGTGACCTGAATCCTGAATTAAAGGATGTGAATGCGGCATTCTCTTGATGTTATCATAAAATTAAGCATGTGAAAATTTCAATAATTATTAATTCCATAAAGCAGTTTTGATAATACTCCTTAATAAATTTATAATTCGTTTATCAAAATCTTCCAAATTTATTCTGGGGCAGCAAAAATTACTAATGCCATTCATTTACAAAGTTTAATATTATTTCAATATAAAAAGGAGCTATACTGAACTTTATGATTAAAAAATTGGAGTTCATAATACCAAAAGTTATATAATGTAGAATAAATAGGAAGTATTAAGATCATTTTTCCCTAAATATGGAAAAATCCGTAAAAAAATTTTCGAGCACGATTCATATCTAAAAATCTATCTTATCTTATTTATATCTAAGTAATCACATATAAATAGAGTGTGTTTACTATTTTATTAATTTAGAGAACAATTGTTTGATAACTGGGGAAGAAAGCTTTGGAAATTTGAACATTATAACTCTAAATTAATTATTATAATCTAAAATTATGAATAGATAATTATATAAAAAATTAAATATTCATAATTTGAACAAGGTTTTCAAATTTTTGTACTCATCCATGCTCTTATAATATACTAATGAATGTGAATATAACTGTCGGTTTATTAGCTGGTGGCTCAGTGTCACAAAAACTGTGCGGGAGAACCTGAAAGGAATACAATCACTCTGCTGTTTTAACCCTTTAAAGGGCCATTTTTTTCTAGTCATATTATGTTAAAATATTTTTAGGCTTGAAATTAGAATAAGAAAAGGGATTCATTTAACTTATTAGATAAATTTAATTTGATTAATTAATTAATTTGGTTAATTAATAATTAAGTAACAAATCAAGACACATCATTTTGTGTAAGATAAAGAACCGAAGCATCTAAGTTTCTGTCTTTGTAAAAAAAATTGTCAGAACTTATGTCAACCTACATAATTTCATACAAATATTGATAAATTTGGTGGGAAGCATACTTCCCACGGCCCTAGAAAGGGTTAAGATAGTACACATTAGAGCTAGGAAAATGAAAGAAAGAAATGTCTTTTTAGAATGTTTATTAAAATGATGAAAAGAATTATATTATTTGTTATCATAAAAATAATATGATAACAAATTCTTGCCTTCGTATAATACTTATTACATTCGTACATACTTATTACAATACTCTTAATACATGAGTATTCAAAAAAAGCACACCAATTACAAATGACTACGACTTCGTTTTAAACAAGGATTGAAGTAAAAATTTTAAATAATGTAGAAGGAAGCTTAAAATTTTGCTTACTTTTGTAATCATTGTTTTGTAGGGCTTCCCTTGATCAAATGGGTGACTTCCATGCTGGGCACTATGAAGACATGCGCGTTTGGTAGCCATATACATATTCTGCTTATGGCTATCTAAATGTTATTTATTGTTCTTCATTCTATTAAAATAGATCAAAGACTCCTCCTTTGCTTATAACAGTGAAGGTATGCAGAGCGAAAGCTTCAGATGAACTTACGCTTGAGTGAATAAGAGAAATCACATAGGGTATCTATAAATTATCCAAAGAAAATTTTAAACTTCCTTCCGAAATTTTCTTCCTACCGTTGCTTCTGAGTTTGTAATTGGTGCACCTGTATTAAATAACCCTGAACTTCTCCCTGCCGTATTCTTAAATATAATTTATCGATTTTTTATTTGGATTTTCAAAAACAATTTTCTAGTTATCTGATGTAGGGGAAGAGATCCTTTTTACTGCCATAAGAAGAGAAACTTTTCATAGAAGCAGAAGTACAAAAATTTTTTTTTACATTCTCTAGTGCTTTAAGTTTAATCTTTTATGTTAGTTTTTATATCCGTGCCCAAGTATTGTTGTTAATCCGATATTTTATTTTATAGTTTATGTATTCAATATTTTCTAAAACGTAATACTCAAAATCTTGTAATTCTATTTTCATTTGCAGGCCGTTAAGCTAATAGATTATTTAATTCAACACGGTGATGCCGCTTTTCAATTGATTTTTTCTGATCAGTTCTCTTATAATACACAAAATTAGGCTGTTAAATTGAGTTCTATTCTAATAAGCATTTAAATCCAATGAAATGTTTTTTATACAATCAAAATTCTGATAGCAGTAATAATCATTTTCTGTTTATCAAAGATAGGGATAAAAAGAAAAGATTTTTTTTTCACATTTGTCTTCCGATATATTTTTATAAATTTTATAATTTATGTCATTCATATTCCTCTATCATGTTGTCATAATGGACGCATTTATTATCTCTCACTTTACGAAGATCCTACTGTGTTGTTGTTCTATTGTAAATTTGTATTCCATTAATTATGTGCTGTACATTTTGTATAGGATATCCTTTTCTTTTATATTCTGCAATGAGTAGTAGGTTTTGCTTTGCGTTTTCACTCCCATGTTCTATTGCAAAAATAGTTTGTTTCTGTATGCCTAAACTGACCTTCAATTTTATAAACAACCTTTAGGAATATTCTGTTGGTAGACTATTAGAAAGCCTGACAAGCATTCAACCGTACCTCGTTATAATTATACTAAAATGATATCTAATGAGAAATTGATCTTACAAATATCAACTACTCTCATAAAGCTTTGCTAGTCATTTAACTAGAACGATATGTTCTAATTCTGCATGTAAAGTTTTTCAAATTGATGGCAATTTGATTAAAATACCACTTAAACCAAAAATTCTTCACGCAAATACAACTTCAGTAATAGAGACAACCTAGTTTTAATATATTTTTCTAGGTAATAAATACGAAATAATTTCTTTTAAATTAAAAAAGCAGAACACTACAGATGCCTTAAGAGCTTTTCGTCGTAAATATGTAGTAAAGCGTAATGCGATTGAACAATCAATGTGGATTTTCCCTGCCTAACTTTAAGAATATCATTTATTTGACGTCAGCAATTCTAGTTCTTTAACAGGATACCTCTCTTTCATTGAATCTATTCGACTTTCGTTATTTAAATCGACTAAACTGCTGAATAGAGCTGTATTTACAATTGACTTAACGGATTTACTCACTGTGAAATAAGTGTGTAGACACGTTTCTGCTTAGACTCACGAAAAGTTGGTTAAGTTTAACCGAAGAATTCTGTCATACTTTTATTTTATTAGATGTCGAAAGAAACAAACTCCTCTACTTCTAAGAGAAAAATAGACTTTTTATGAAGCAAAAATGAATAAGTTTTCAGCATTGAACATCGACATGCAAAAGCATCTGAATGATAGCTTTCAATATTTATTATATTAATTACAATTAAATATCAAAGAATATTTTTATAAAACATTATCCTCTTCTACTAAAATATACATTTCTGCATTTATTATAGAAAGACAATTTTTTAATGTATAAGAGGTGAGTTAGCTTAAAATGTTTGGTTCAAGTATACAAAAATCTCACAAAGTTTCATTGTTTATTTTATTATAATAATTAAACATGAAACCATATTATAATGATAAAATCTTTCTCTCTATTTCTAAAAAACTAACTATTTATAACAGAGATATAGTTTTTTAATGTAGAAGAGACGAGTTTTGTAGCTTAAATATAAAATCACATGCGAATAATCGATTTTAGCATTTATCTTGTCATTTATAAATAAATATGGAAGTATACTATTTCGAAAAAAAATATTCCATCTACTTCTAAAATAGAGACAATTGTTTCACGATGAAGATATGAATTTGCTTAGAAAGTAGCTTGAATATATAAAAATATCCAAATAATAGATTTCAATGTCATTTTATTATTAAATGCAAAACAATTTTATTTCATAAAATAGTATCATAAAATAGAAAAATTGAAAACTGAGACACTATTTTTCTAGTCAATAGTAAAACAAATAGAATAACTTAATGCAATTTTATGGATTGATTAATTAGTTCTTATTTTCATAAATATTGAATGAACTATTAATAAATAATGACGCTTAGGTGAATATTTCTTAGAAATTTCTTCAATTGTCTATACTTTTTTTTAATATTCTGAAAGCTTATTTTATAAAATTAATTGATTGTCTTTCAGCACAGCAGTAAAATCGAAATATTTAGTAATAGATAAATTTCTAATGAAAAGTAATACAAAGAATTAATTATTTAATGATCACTTTTCTTATCACTTATCACGGGTTGTCTTGAATTTCTGCGCACCTGAAGAATGTAAATTTGATGTTTTTATGAATTACTTAACTAGTCTGGAAATGACTCCCTCAAGACTAATGTTAGTTTTTATTTTATTTTACTAACAAAAGAATTTTTTTTCTTTTTTTATGAATTTTTTAGCCACTTTTATCTTTGCATCCTTAATAATGACGTGTGAAGTAAGGAAGAATGAGTTATGCTAAAGAATGATATAAGGCATGTCAGATAAAAAGAAGAAAGAGGGGGGGAACTTGGAATGTACCCCAGCTGTAAGAATGTTGCGATTCATTCGTCTGTAAGAAATATATATTTCAATCAATCTGAATTTAGCGCAGTTCTGCCTCGAAATAAATTTTCAGGAACCCGCAAGATTAAAGAAATCCCGGCTTATATCCTTCAAATTTGAAATCGACTATAGAATTGCTGTTTAAAATTTTTAAATATTTGAAACAATTATTTTTTTCTTTGATTCTGCTGGGCTTTTCATTTATATGAGTTCATACTGATCTCAAATCATTCACAATATTTCTATTTTAAATTATATATTATACTGATGTTTTGTAATTAAGTTAAATAGTTTATTAGATTTCTCATTATATGAACCAGTGAGTAGGAAATTTTTTAAAGTTACAGTACATATTACGATGTAGTCCATGGATTTAATAATTCAAATCCTGTATTGTAAATACGGATGGGGAAACAGAAAACAGAATGGTGAAAAGGTCTTTCTCTTTAACAAAATGTTTAAATTCCAAAAGTTAGGAAAGTGTGAACTGTGTCATGAGATAGTATAAGAAAGGTACGTACCTATTACATTAAGCAGCACAATTTTCAGTTGCATATTTAGATGATGTTGTACCTTTAGAAGAAAAAGAGACTCCATGTTTAGAACGCATACGAAGAATTAATGCAAACAAATATCCTAGTAAAAGAGATGCGACTTTTATACTATTCAAGTAAAGAATATAGCAAATGAAGATAGGCTTGAATTAGTTAATTTTTTATTCGCATATTTCTATTCCATAATAAAAATATTACTTTTATCAAAATAACAGAAATGTGCTTTATTTTTGCAATTCAAATCACTAAATTATTTATTGGGTTGTTCGGAAAGTAATTTCGTTTTTTCCCGACAGAGGATTAATTGTATTTTTTTGCACCCAACTTCACATTTAAGCCGTATAATTTTTATATGCTTTGAGAGCTCATATAGCAAGGCTTGTGTGTGAAAAATTCCAATTAATTCTACGCAGTAGTTTTTGGTTGGTGCCCTTTTAAATATGGAGAGCGATAAGCAGCATTTTCGACATATCTTACTCTTTTACTACAGAAAGGGTAAAAATGCTGTTCAAGCCAGAAAGAAATTGACCGATGTGTATGGAGAAGGTGTGTTGACAGTACGCCAGTGCCAGAACTGGTTCGCTAAATTTTTTAGACGGTAAAACCTTCACCTCAAATGAGGAGGTCAAAAACCACCTAGATCAGTTTTTTGGCAGCAAAGACCAAAAACTTTATGAGCGTAGAATTATGCTACTACCAGAAAGATGGCAAAAGGTGTTGTACCAGAACGGTCAATATATAATTTAATAAAGTATTTGTTTATTATATGAAAACTGTCATTTCCACAAAAAAAAAGAAAGAAAAAAAAACGAAATTACTTTCCGAACAACCCAATATAATTCGCCTTCTCTCTTCCCTTGGTAATAAAAAGGATTAAGAATCATTTGATTCAGAACTCAATTTTATTTCCTACTTACTTCAACATTAAACTTTGTATTTTGTATTAATTTCATAGGTTCAACTATATGCGTAAGATTCTATTATAAAACTCGGTTACATAATTAATTATATTTGTGGAGTTTAACACTTAAAATGTTCAGAAGTATTTTGCAAATTTTTATCTGAGATACTTGAAAAATATATATTAATTATTCCCAAGAGTTAAAAAAAATCATTCATTTATGAATAATTCATAGTTTTTGAAATTCGTCTTTAGATATGTAATAAATTCTGATATTTTAATGTTTACTTTGAATTTTAAATCACAATTTAAAAGCTGTATCTATAGACACTCGATAATATTGTTAGGAATTTTTAATATTGCTTCCATGGGCTGTTAGTTCAAACTAGGAAAGTGAGTTTTATATACAGCTCTAATAGATACTGAATTGAAGATAGATCAATGATCCATGGTCATGGCGGCAAAATTGACAACCATTTGGCAATTTGGGGACGAATCTGGCAACAAAAACAAAAGCTCCTAAACTGCTAGAATTTTTGCGACTTCGGTTAAAAGAAAAATTATTATGTCCTTTTAGAAGCTTCTGTTTTCGAAAACAGAAGCTATAAAAATCCATAAGTCAGTCATGTGGTGAGTGTTAGTTAATTGAGTTCAGCTCAAGTGAGTAGGCGAGCAAAGTCTCTTCAGAGAATTCTCTATGAATACTTTATCCTGTTATTGTTGTTTATTACTGATCTGCTGCTGTTTATTGCAAGTGCTGTTCTTATTTATGTTCCGGTAGTGTTGCTGTGCTATGTATTTGTGTAGAATGAAACTCTTTATCCTTTACTAAGCATGAAGGACTTTTCTCCGTATAACCTACCACGTGGATTTGGAGATTTTTTTCCTTAATGATATTATTTGTGGGAATAAAACCTGTTATGAATTATGAAAATAAACTGTAATAATGTTTATGAGAATAAGCATTATTACAATTACTATGTACGATGAAGGATTTTACATTACTTAGAAATTTGTTGAAAATTATTTTTTGAAGTTATTTGTTATTTATAGTCGCATATTACAACAATCTTTATATTTCATTCACTTTTTTCTTCAGTTCTTAATTCAGTTATTAAGAAAAGTGCAAAAAAATCGATAACAATAATTCAAAACAATATTTATTTATTTTTTTGAAATTTCTTTCTTTGAAAATATGAGAATAGCGCATTATTATGATGAAACATTTTTATTTAGTCTTTATATATTGTTAAGCATGCATTAAAGCGATTTTATAAAACACTGTTTTGAAATAAAAAAATAACATCCCAAGTTTCTTATCCACTTAAAACCATTACAATTTTTCGAACGACTGTTGGTAGTGAGCATCCGTACTCGCATGTTTTTTTGTGTATCTTACCTAGTCCATTTCGAAATTTTACGGCTATAAAGGACTATGAATGAAATATTCTCAGGGTGCTTTTTTTATCATTTCATTTGTTTAGTGTGATTAAATACAATGAAAAAGAATAAAATTCGTTTTTTTAATATCTTACAGCTTTAAAAACACCGTAATGGAAATGAAAACAAGCACTTTTCAGATTGAAATAGGCACAGGTGGAAAATAACGTCATTGATTTCCTCTTCTAACTTTCTAACGTTATCAAACCATTTTAGTGCTTAGTGGTGGCCAATCTACAATTTATCTTACATCCTTGGAAGTGATCAAATTATGTCAGAATTCATGAATTCCAATTTCATACTTCCTTATTATTTCTTAATCAAATTCCCAAGATTCACATAATTCTTGGAACTGTTAAGCTCTTTGATTCTCCGTTCAGTTTTTCACATGATTAAAATTAGATAATGTTTTGGAGAATTAGAAGTATATCTACTCAGAACACTTTGGGGGGGGGGAAATTGGAGGTCACAAGAATGCGAAATCTCAGTGGTATGCATTGCAAACCGTAGGAAAATAAATGCCGCAAAGTGTCATCTAAAACGAGTGATAGTGTGAGAAAGGGGTAATAATTCCAAGTATAAATAAAATTGTATCACAGCAGAATATCGTGATGCATATTAGTTACGAATAATATAGGAAATAAGGGTGCAATAGATAATAATAACTTTCATTAATGCCCAAATATCATTTCAATTCATGCATATAATATAATAAGTTCTAACAAAAGTTCATTTTTACCAGATGCTTCAGTTATTATTATTTTTTCCCTCATATTACGAAATGTATGCTCCTAACATAAACATTCTTATGATCTCAAACTTTTCTCTACAATTCTCTAAAAAGTAACACTTTAATTCTAACTGCCTTGCATACATAATTTATAATTTTATTTTTCTACAACGTTTACGAGCTTTGAAACCGAAATTTTCTTTATAAAATTTTTTACTACGCTTGAAGACCAGAACTCATTCTACGAAGGGTGTATAATTATTCGTGAAAATAAAATTACAGTCAGAATTTTTATATTCGAATATAACAAAAATTTGACAGTTTTGTAATGACACAGAAACAATAACATTTTTTTACAAATTGTGCATCGATTGATAACTTAATCGGATCCATTTTAAATTGTTGTTGCTTAGTGGTAGCTTTTCTAAATGGTGACTCCATTCACAAAATTTATTCAGCAGGTGAATTGTTTTTTGACATCCTTGGCTTCTGTGTTTTTTTTTATATTTTCTCTTTTCTAATTGGTAATCGATTATTTATCTCACATAACTAATTAAATTACTACTAACATGGATCCAAAAATGTATCGAATTGTTGTATGATACATTTTTTGATTCATACAAGTAATATTTTAATTAGTTATGTATAATAAATAATTGATTAACAACTTTTCACACATTATTACAAAAGCAACATGGAATTCTCAAAGGAATTCCAAAAATATTATAAGATTTTCCTGAAAGTAGGAAAGTTCCTGACCAAAAAAATAGATATTTACTCAGTTCGACAGCACAGGCCAAGAGTTCTTCAAAAGCATTAAGATAAGAATAGGCTATAATGGGGGGTCCTGGAGCTTGTCTTAGGGAGTGGCATGGAGAAAAAAGTATGACAACATATTTGTTTCATTTTCGGTTTAAATATGAGGAGGGGGCGAAAAAATATTACTTTGTCTCGGGCGCCATTTACTCTTGCTATATCACTGATCACTATTCAACGGGGTGGGAATAAATTATGTCCAGTGCTCTGTATATGGTCACTTTACTATTGACCAAGCATGCTCACAAAACCATGCATTTCTAAACTCGCCTTAGTTGCTTGCAGGTGTCAATGAAAAGAATATTATTTGTAATTCTATATAATACTGGAGAAAGTATTTAAATATTTAAATTTAAACATTGGCATAGATAGGATGCATATCTTTCAACGTTAACACCGGTGATTCTATAAAAGGCCTGCATATAACTTGAAATTTTAGAGAAAATTGATGATTTACGTTTATTGCAAAGCAATAGCAGGCAAATGTATTAAAGTGACAAACATTCTTAAATTAAACACACACACATATATATATATATATATTTCTTTTAACAGATATGAGAATGGGGAGTTGGTTCACAGGAGCAGTGGTGTGCGTCATGTTTGCCCATTCTCTTTCGTATGAGGACAAACAGAAACAACTCCTTTCTTCGGCGAATCTCCATGACATGGGATTACCAAACTCTATCCCAGCATCTTTTTCCTATTCTTATTTCTTGAGTGCTCTCAGTGGTCTCCTGAGGACGACACAGAGGAAAAGAACGGGTTAGTCTCCTCTTTCTACAAGAAAATATTGAAAGAGTACTTAAATGTACATATGTTCATTTCTTTTTAATGTAGGTCACAATGAACAGAGTTTCACTAGAAATAGATGAGTTATAAAAACAAATGTAAATGAAAACTACTAAGAAGAGTACTATAATGCCATATTATAGATATTGCTTGATGTATTTCACATATTACTGATAAAAAAACCCTAATTTCTATTAAAACAACTGCACATAGAAGATTATAAGATTTGTTGCAGTGTATCATTTTTCCATCTTTCATATCTAACCATCATTTCCTACGAGTGAGATTCGAATTCAGTTATCTATGATAAGATTCAAATTCAAGCCCTTCAAACATTTTATTTTGTTAACCTCTAAAAATTCTTTAAAAACTTTGAAGCTACAATCGCACACCAAAAAAATGCTTATATTATATCAGGAATTTTTGAGTACTTTTAATTACTGGAAAGAAACTCAAAAGAATTGCGTAAAATTAAACCTGATTTTAAGTATATCTAAATTTTCTCTCAAACATCGTCATTTCAAGATTATCTTACAGCAAGAGATATTAAAAAGGTAATTTAATAAAATATATATATATTATTTACATATTATAAAAATAAATGAAATAAAATGGGATCAAACGACAAAAGAATGCAAACTATCAACTTTTTCTCAGTATTCAGCACTTTTTATACCCTTTTAGATAATTCTATGTAGTCTTGCCAGTGCTCACACGATGCCGATTTCAATGATATGATAATCTGCTGAGTATGTGACATCTTTGGGAAACTTTTAAACTGTGATTTTGGTGTTTGCTAACCATCTTTTATTATATTTATTTAGTCCACGCAGATAAATGAATAAACGTAATGGGGATATTAAAAAATGTATCCTATAATTCCATATTATTTATGCTATTCATTTATTTATATGTATAAATATGCTTACATTTATTAACTAATCAGCGGATATCCAAAGCCAGTCAACTTATAGCATGGAATATGAGAAAATTACAATCCTTCTACTAGTATTCATTAAAAAATATTTTTTTTAACATTTTGAATGATTTTTTTATTTTATTGTTGTTTAATCGAAACTTTTACTGGAGTTAAAATAATAGAAAAAGTTATAATGTTAAAGTTTGATATAATTTCTTTAATATGCTTATACAATTTTACAATTTTTTTAAACTATGAATATGGATTAAATTAAAAAAAATTTGGTTGTAGATATTAACACTCTTAATCTTCAAAGCGTGCATAATCTTAATTTTTAAAAGGTACCGAAAAATTATTGTTTTTTAAATTAAAATAATCTTCCTCATTGCCCCTTTATTTATTTAAAATAATATTTTTACATATTATGAAACATACACATTTTTTACATATTTTACATTTGCATTTGCATATTTATATTTATTTATTATATTTTACATATTTTAAACTCCAGATTTTTGACAAATTTCTTTTTTCTTTTCGATGCACTGATGAAAGCATTTTTTTTTGTAAATAAATTTTTATATTTATTATTTATTTTTTATTTACATCTAAGATTCGATCTGGTGAGATAAGAATGAAATAGAATTTCTTATTGCAAATCATTTATAACTTTATAAACCAAGGCATGTTGCTGTACTCACTAAAAACTTCCATTGATTTATAAAAACGCAGCAAACAAAAATATCGGCAAAATATGTGAAATGATAGGCATTTGAATTAAAAAAACATTTATATTTAGAATATGATTTAAATTACATGTATATCAAACGAGGAAATAAGTAATTTTTTCCGACATAATATCAGCATTAATATTGATTGCTTGATATATTTCCCTAACAAATTTAGATATTCAATCAATTATGTTTTATTTGTGTATCTGAAAGCAGTTGAAGTCTTTTAAGCAATTTTCTGCTTACACAGATTGACTTTCGAAAAATAAATACTTGATTAATAGTTCACGTGGATTTTAAGACAAAATTATCAAATTCTTGTGATACGCAAACAATATAATTATGAAGCGAGTAAAAAAAAAAAAAAAAAAACCCCATCAATATCATTGCCTTCAAATGAAGTTCGTTTTCTTACAATGTGCTTTGTTAACATTTTATGACACTTTTGTTTAGAATTAAACAAGTGCTTTTGTTATTTTTTAACGCAACGGGCCGGATTTGGTCATGAGCTTCAAACATATGATAAAAAAATATGCTCAGCACATTTTAATAAAAGCAGAAGAATGTCTTCAATTCCACAAAAAAGATAAAATAACAGTATCTAGATCGCGCAAGAAGCAATGTATGACTACAAATTTATGTCAGTATCGGAAAAGTAAATAATAAAAGAAAATTAGTTTATGCAGCGAAACATATTTAAATTAATATTTAAGAATGTCAACCGAGTGATTAGTTTCACGACTGTTTTCCTAACTGGCTTTATATATATATGTATTTTTTTAATTTAGCTTATAGAATCATTGCTTGAATGCGCAAGATATTGCTTTCAGTCAGATATGAAATCCGAAAAAATAAATACAAAGAATTCGACAAGATAAATAGAATTGCTTATAACTTTGTAACTAGCTGATTTAGAAGAATGATTAGTTTATCGATTAATGATTTGAAAACAACTTCAGTCACTACTAAACATTTAAATTACTACTAACTACTAACATTAAACATTTAAAACACACAAATTATTTTTTGTAGCTAAATGTGTCCATTTTCTCGAATTTTGATGACATGTATGTTTTATTTATTGCAACGTGGATATAGGTGAGTAAAGCTTTCCTAGAATATCACTTATAAACTTCATTATATTTAATGATTACCTACGTAATACGAAAGTAAAACGTCTTGGGGGAAATCATACACCATCTTCTTTTTGCTTAGCTTATTCGTTTAGCTTATCGTTCGTTAGCTTAAAATCATTAGCTTATTTGAGTCGTAGGATTATTAGGCAGATATGGAATTATTAACAGGAAAAAATATTGTTTTTATAAGTTGAAATATTTTCTCAGTTTTGCACTGTCTTCTATATTCTGTTCTCCATACATTCTGCCGGTTGGTTGATTGATGGTTAGGGTTTTCCAATCATGTTTTTTGTTGGCAATCTACATCGAACCTTGCCAAAGCACAATTCTGATTTAAATTTACCGAAATTTTGCAACGTGTGGTAAGGCGTAATAATAAATTTTTTCTACGTTATAATTATTACCTTTTTTAAAAACTCTGCTTACGATTTGAGGTTGCGGGAGTCTTTTAGTAAGGTCTCGTCTTCGGGACCAGAGGGTTTGAATTTCGAAACCCGATTCTACCAATGATCAGCTGAACACGTGAGTCTGGTGTAGGCTAAACCTAACGAATAATATGGCACAAAAGCATGAAAAAGATATGGTGCCAGCCTATCATCGTTATCGCTACTGCGATTCAAAATGACGAGGTCTATCTGCTATTTCAAAAGGGAATGAAAATATATCGAAAAAACATCCAGCACTTGATGAGTTTTGCTTGGGAAATAGAATGTTGGCCTATTAAATTAGGCATTTTAGCGATTTTCTAAATATAAGAATGAATATACTTTATTCGACCATTACATAAACTACATTTAAAATTTTCAGAATACAATTTTAACAAATTCAAAAGATGCTGTTTTTTTTTTTTTTTTTTTTTTTTCCTCCTGAAATGCACAAAAACTGATGGGCATTCACAAAACTAAATGCTGAGCAGCATATTTATAATTGATTTCTAATAACACTAATGAAGATCTAATAAAAAATTAACTACAATTTCTGTTTTAATGATGAGTGATTGAAAATAAATTTCTCCTTTCCTTTTAAAATTTAAAAAAAAAACGATCATGAAGGTGTTGAAGCTACAGTAAAATTTTAAAACAATAATAAAACGAATTTTATAATTATTCTTATTTAATAACAATTCAAAAAAATATTTTGCAATTTATTTGAAAACAGTTGTTTAATTAGCATCATTTATTCAAATATATCTTAAAGCCCTCGAGTGTAAAAATGCAAAATTCATATTAATGTTTTTACTCTTCCCATTTTAAAAAGAGCGTCATCTAAATAAGAGATGAAAAAGTGAGGACTAAAGCTTATGAAATATTTCTCTCAAATAAATTTTCAATTCTGGTATTCCTCCCTCCCTCATATTTAAAATACCAGAATACAAAGAATTCAAATTGATTATTAAACTTAGCTTTTAACTTTTATAAGACACTTATGTTTATATTTTTAATAACATTACTGTTTTTGAAAATTAAATAAATCGCTATCAATAGCTTTCCCTGATTTAAAGAAAAGTAACCAATGCTAAATCTATTTTGATAACTTTAGTTGAAAAAAACTTCTTCACAATAAATTCAGAAACAAACGGAATCAAAATAAAATGAATGAACGGATACAAAAGTGAAAGCATCGGATCATTTCATTCGATAAAATTATGTACATGTTTAAAAAAAAATCATGACTTTGAAAATTGGATAAAGATAAATATTTTTACGGTAGTATAAAAAACTTCTTAAATCAAAAACTTCCTATTTATTAAATAAAATAATTTCAAAGCATCACTTTTTTTTCAAAATAATAAATTGAAAAGAAGAACTCAGTTGTAAGTCGAATTAATAATTACTATACAGAAATACTGATCCTTTCTTTATCACTAAACTGTGTGAAATAAGTTAAATATATTGAAAAAACTTCTGGAATCCAAAAACTTTCTTTTATTATTAAATAGATAATTATATCATTGCAAATTTTGTTTTCTTATGATAAAATGAAAAGAGGAATCAAAATGGAAATTGTATACAAGTATTCCTTTCTTCAGTATTACGAAATTGAGTAAAATGTCCAAATTTAGCACTACATAGGAAATATTGAAATACTGCAACAGCGTTTATCTAAAACTATAACACTTTCTGGTGTGATGAACAGTAAGTATCTGAGAAAGTATATTTAAGAACACAATGATCGCGTTTTTTTCCCTCCCCCCTCCCCCTCTCACACATCTGAATCCCTTAAAGTATCTGTTCTTCTGTTTAATTCTTTTGTAAACTAATAACTGAAGAATTTTATGTACCAACCTTTAAATACCTCTGTAAACAAAGTGATAAATTTTTACTAATTATATGAGTAAATTTACAAAAATTTGAAGAGAGTTATTCTGCTAGTAATGAAAGTAAGTCCCGGTGAAAATCTCCGCTCTGCATTGGCATCCAAGGTAATTGAATGTTCAATTTAGTTATATTAACGTCCCATTTTAAAGCAACACTAGGGCTATTTTGGGACAGACCTCGTAATTTTGAACCGTGGGCAGATGACGACACCTGAGCTGGCACCCCCTCTCCACAGCACACAAGCGGGAGAACATTTGTCCCTGACGGATTTGACGTGCAGCAGACCCCCTTTCACGACAGTTCTTCGAACCTGAGACTCTACGGTTCACGAGCCGAGACCTTACCACCAGGCCCCCGTGGCCTTCAAGGTGGTTGAATGATTGAGCTGCTATCACATTTAATATCGGGCACAGTGTTCATAATAGCTCCCATTAAGACCCATTACAGAGGTATGACTCGTCATTTATGCTGGATCCAGACAACAGCACAATAATCAACAACCATGCCGGAAGTTTCTCATCCTCATGCCTAAGATGCCCCCTCCCCCATGCAAGCAGTGAAAGTAAAGAGAAATCTTTCTAAATTTTAACATCATTTTGTCAAAAATAGTTTGAAACAGAAAGGTAAACAGCTATACAATATCGCAAGATCATTGTAGATAGATATTAAGCTATGATGCTTATAATTACAGTTGGAGAGCCTAATTGCCTATTTCCAAAAATAACAAAATTTAGGGGAGGAAAAACTTCTAAAACAAATTATTTGCTTAATAAATGGTCTTATAAAATCACAAAATATAATTGTTTGGAGCATTTGATATTTCTCTTAACCCAAAAGTGCAAGAATGAAAAAGGATTCGTATTTAGTTACTTCGCTAATGGAGAAACTACTAACAAATTGTTCATTGAAATTGAATAAATTCTATAAAAATATTTTTAATCTCGGTGGAAAAATCGATGCACGAAACTTCTTTTATATAAGCTATTTTTAGACTTTATGGAAAAACAGGAGCATATAACACTTTTCTGCATAAAGACATCATTAGTAAGTCTTCAGATCTCCTCGTGCGCTATTCGTTGAACTATTAAAAAAAAATGTATTTCGAAACTATATTATGGGAAAGAAATAGAGATCACTTCACATTTCTTGATTACTAAATAGCTTATGCGCTGATTATTGGAATATTATTTTACATTTACATCGTCATCTTTTTCACTTTCTTTTATACGAAGAATGAGTTAGATTGATGAAATTTGGTATGTGGATTTTACTATAAAATTAACTGTAAATTTTTATCAATTTTTGGGAGGAATTTATCAGTCGTCACTAAAATCTGTATTGTATCAAATGGTGGGCTAAATCCGTGAATCGGTCTCTCTATTCATGTGTATAAAGAAACGGTAGTTCAAAACCACAACAAGTTGTAAAAATGGGTTTCAAAATGTCATCATTACCTAAAATTGTAGACATTTGTCAAATTTCGGGCTATCTACGAAATGTGAATGCAATGACCCCCAAATGCAAGGAGCTAGGTGAATGAAATTTGGTATTCGCTGTTGATATCAAACTGGTAGATTTCTTTCAAATATTTAGTCAAAAAGAAGAGATATAAATTATATACTCAATTTTCTTTACTATAACATTAAGCTAAGCACAAAATGTGTCTAGCTTAATGTTATGATAAAGAGAATATTATGTTAAAAATGTAATGTAATGTTATAATAAAGAGGTACATGAGAAAGTTGAAGTTGGTTTCGTCAAATTTTTACCATCTAAAATAGTATATGAACAGTGAATGAACTGTACTCCCTTATTCTTTAAATATAATAACATACAGAATGTTAAATACTTCTAATGCATGGCATTTTTAGACTTTAGAATCTATATGAAAAATTATACATCGAGATGGATTCTGTGCATTATTGTTTATGTCTAATTGAATCTCCTACTGGCATCTGTTTACTACAGCTCTTTACGTTGTCTCTAGTCAACTTCTATTCGTCTGCTCGAAATAGGAGCGACGGGGATGTTGTATTATTTAAATTTTTCATATTTATAGATTTCATCATCATTTAACGCATTCCATAATCTGAACTTGCTTGGAATAGGTCATAATTAAGTTGTTTGATATTTCATTAATCTTAATGCAATTATTCGTCTATTCGCCAATTTACTATTAACCGACACTAAATACAGCATAAGATGATATGGAAATTCGCCAAAGTACGAAAGAGCAGATGCATGTAGGAAGGAGGATGAAAACAGGGAAATGATTCTATTTGTGATTTGATTTGATTTTTAAACATATTTACATTTTAAATATGCATACAACTGCTTACATGTCCATAATCTGCGTCTGGATCACAGCATGCCCAGTGTTTTTTTAATGACTATTAGTGTTTTCAATTAGCATTCAAGTTATTCGATTTGCAGTGAGCTCTAATTCTTTATTCATTAAATATAACATCAATTATAATAAATATTTCTGTTATATGTTTGACATTTTTTAGACAGGATTAGTCTTCTCAAAACATCATTTTAGTCATCCAGCGAGCTCAAACTTAAGTGAACGGAATTTTTTCTGAAAAGGGCAATATGGAAAGCGGATTAAAAAAGAAGAATGGGGCCGTATTCAAATTCAAAAATAAATATATAAATAAAATCAGAAGTATTAAAATAATTAATAATAAAAAATGTGATCTAGAAGAATTAAAGAAAGAGAAATAAAATGTTTTCTTACCTTTTTTTTTAATGTTTCTTTCAGATTGATTTGTCTACGTTGCCCTCATTATGAACAGGAACAGGTCACCTATGAACAGGAGAAGCTCGAAAGCAGAATTATTCAGAAGTTAATTTTTTTAAATAAAATTTAGTTCACCCCTTTTTTAATATGAACTATTCCCTGAAGAGTATAGAATGGGACAATCGGTGGCATTAAATCCAAATATTTTTTTAGGATTTATAAAGAATCGAAATCAAAACTGTCCCATCTAAATCCGGATATTTCCTACACTTTATATGTGTAGAAAAATTAGGAAAAAAAATCTGTTTAGTTTTATTTAAAATTTACTTATTCAACCAACTTCTTAAAACTCTTTTTTTTTAACACAAGTCAGTAAAGGAAATCTGAATACTTTTTCAACCTGGGGCAAACAGTCGAAATTTGGAATTAGCCTAGCTAATACCGGAAGTCTAATCACCTTATCTAAACCCTCATTCACAAAGCGCAAGAGTATCTATTAAATACTCAAAATATTTAACAAAAATGTTAAAAACATGTTGCCTTTTTAGTCACATTTTTGTCTTCTCAAACAGAAATTTTCGACTTTTCTACAATCCGGGATAAATAGTCGATACTTGAGACTGTCTCGGCTAATACTGGACATCTGGTCATCTTATCTAACTCCTTAATCACTAAGTACAGTAGCATCTAGATAGTTAAATACTTTTGTTACATGTATACCATTATCTTTTTTTTAGTCACATTTCTGTCTTCTCAAACAGCAATGGGAATGGATCTGACTGATTACCTTTGGAATAAAGCCCACGAAAAACACCGCGCTATGGTGCTCCAGAGAATGATGAAGAACGGAAAAAGGTAAGAAATTTTATGCATCTCTCTAACAAGAATCAATAACTTTACACCAACGCAAACTCTTGCTCATTTTTAAAGGCTTGTTTGAGCTGAAATGTACCTACAAAAGAATAAACAAGCGAGGGCGAATGTAAACTTTTACCAGCTTGGGAGATGTTTTTCTTCTTTCGAATTTATGCCTAATACTGGTAACAGTACAGGTTTCAAAATAAAAGGAGAAGAAAACAAAAAACAAAAAAAAAAGGGAGAAAGTTCTAAAAGTGTGAAATTATTTTTATGGTTAACTCTTACAGTTCATAGATGAAACTTGAGTCACTTATCTAAGATTTTAAGTAAGCTAGTGAAAAAAATGCAGGTTTTGCATATCGAATTTTTAACACATTGTTGCATGCTTGTAAATTTTTACCTTTTACAAAAAGCGGCTAAAAGGAAGTGTGGGAGTAAAATTTAAATAGTTCGTTTGTGGGCTGTCTCCCCTTTTCAGGAAGTTATATAAGTACTTAAAGTTATGTAATTTGCAGTCCTATTATTTTAAGCAATAGCAGTTGAATTTCATTAAGACATCGTCCGGATGTATGTATTCTTCATCTTTCAATATCATCGTATCGAAAATAATTATCCAATAAATTGCTGAATTTATGTTATAAATTTTATTTAATATTAATTTGATTTATTTACATTTATTGGAATATTTTTCTTTGCATAAAATTTAATCCAGAGTAAAATTTGATTAAAAATTACTTGAAGAATTATTTCTTTTATTATCAGGATTTAACGATGATGTATAAATTCATGCATTTTATTACTAAAATATAGTCACACAAAAAAAGAGAATTTGTTAAAACTAATGTTAAAAAATAGAGTGATAAATTATAAATTATACATATTACATTCATATTCTACAAATTGAAGCAGAAAAAATAGTTAAATTCTGAACAAACTGAAGAAAGCTTCAGAACAAATTAAACAAATGAATTTAATAAAAATAGTTTTTAAAAAACACACTTTTTTTAGTACACTGAAAAGTAGAATTTTTTATTTAAATTATTATCCTTTTCTTAGTCTTTAATTTATAATTCATTAATAGAAATAATATTAAATCTTTAAATAAAAGTTTCCAGTATTCACTAACAAGTGACACCACTTGTAAAATATTGAAATTTAATTAAGTTGATGATAATTAAGTTCTAAAAATGCTAAAAATACAAAAATTGTCATTGAAAATACAAAAATGTGCCAAATTTCAGAACTGAAGCGTAGGAAGCAGAACAAGACATGTTTATTGCAAAATTTTATCAATAACGTTAAATAAAAATGTATAAAAATACTTTTAACTTCTAATTTTTTTTCTGTTTTTTAGTAAGATGATAAGTGATCTCTAATGAAAATATTGATTTGTATGATGTATACGTATATTACAGTTGTGAATCTGATTTATGAAAATTATGAATAGCCGATAAATTGTACTTAGGGTTTGGTTTCCTCCATTGAATTCATATTTCATTCATCAGCTGATATCTTTTGGGATTGTCTTGTACATAAGTGTAATTAGAAATATTTTATCCTATTCGAAACGATTCGTAAAGATACTTATGGTTTTACAAACTTTTTCTTCCATTTTTTCTCTCCATTTTTACTTTTTCTTACATCTCACTATTCCATTCTAACAACTTTTACAAACGAATTTTCACTCTAGAATGAATGACTTCAAAAGCAGCTTGAATCATTTTTATTGTTGCATGAATCAGATGTAGAATAAAAGCACTAAGAGGATTCAATAGAAACAGCTCGTACATGCAGGTGATAGCACAAAATGTTAAAAAGGGACTTCCTGAGGTTTTTGGCAATGTTCTTTGACTCACTTTTCACTTTACGAAGTACTTACCTTTACTAATTTACTTTAACTTACGAACAATACAATAAAAAATAATAGCTATATGGAAATTTTGATGAATATTTGTGTTTTGCCTTCAAAGAATTCAGAAAACCATTTTTTGGAATTATATCTATCTGTCCGTGAACACGATAAAAATTCACCGATCTTGATTTATGAAATTTAGTTTATGGTTCTCACTCCAAAACTGTAAATTATTTTCAAATTTTGGATAAAATTCGTTTAAGACAAGCCTGCAAATCTTCCCATCCATGTGAACACAATTCAGAAATGTAATGAGCTAAATGGATAAAATTTTACATATTTTTTAACACTAGATTTGAATCAAATTTTGGTCCAAATGTGCCTCTTTGCTTGCTTATTCGTGTGTATCTAAAAACGATAATTGAAAAAACCTGCAAGGAATATAATCCGAATATAATATTAATACAAAATTCGGAATATGTATCTTTTGGTTGGATACGATAACTCAAAAATGTTATGAGATATATAAAAGAAATTTGGTATGTTATCTATAAAGATAAGCCGAATTAGAGATCTCTATTAAAATTCGAATAAAGTCAGTCAACGGTAAGAGGTTAAAAGTGTATACTCGATTTTCTTTGCTGCACTACAAAGTCAAACATGAAAATCCCATGCCTTAGAAGTATATGCGAGAAATTGGTGAGGAGGACTCTCCTGTTGGTTCACTTGCGCATCTTTTCCTATAAGAATTGCCCTTTGTTTCAATTTATTTATCTGCGCATTGATTGCAGGAATAAATGGAAATGAATCCACATTGTGAGATACATATAAATGGGTTCGAAATTCAAGTTAGTGTCATTATAACTGTGGTTACTTTTATAAAAAAAACCTGCATTGCTAATGTGTGCTGCTAAATGGTTCGCAACTTGACGAAAAACTACTGCTTCCATTACTTAAGTAAGTGGTAATGCTTTGTCTTTTAGAATGAACCAAAGTCTAGAAACTTGTCAAGACTGGATCTAATCTTTTTTTCTTTCATAATTTGTTATTTATAAATTAGTAAAATCAGCTATTCCGCTATTAATCTTCATACGTCACGAAATTAACTAAAATTTAAGCAAATTTTTTCTCGCAAAACTTTTTAAATATAATTTACTAATCTAGGATTTTAAAAATAACTTTAAACAATAATTTTAAATTAAAAGTAACATTTTTAAAATAACTAATCATAATTTACATCTAGCGATCCCTTTTTAATGATAATAAGGTAATTCCTTGCTAAACAATTAGAATTCAGGATGCTTTATTCTGCAGTCTTCCATTAACTAACAAGAAAGTAGTAATGCTTATTACAATAACGCAGTAACGCTCAATAATGAATTATACTGAAGCAGAAGGGCAGAATAAAACATCCTGAATTCTAATTGTTGAGCAAGGAATTATCTTAATACCATTAGAAAAGGATCGCTTAAGGTAAATTATGCTTAGTTATTTTAAAAACACTATTTTTAATTTAAGAATTTTATCTAAAGTAATTTTAAAACACTCATATGCATAAGTAAATTAGATTTAAGAAGCTTTGGGAGGGAAAAACTGAATTAATTTTTTAATTAGTTTCGTGGAGTAGGAAGAGTAATAGCGAAATAGACGATTTTACTTATTTATAAATAGCAAATTATGAGAGAAAAAGACTGCTAAAATCATATTATTATAATATTTAAACCTTTTTATGTATATTATACACTAAAAGATACAAATATTTCAAAAAAAAAGGAGAAAATAAAGTTATGGGATAAAATTCTTAACATTTCTGAAACACATAACACAAAAGGAGAAAATAAATTTGAAAACTGTGCACAATAAATATCTATCAAATGTTTAAAATACAAATTTTAATTCACGATATTTAATTCTAAAACTATAGGTACAAAATGAAAATTAAACTCATGTGTGGCATGCATGTACAAATAGTCAGATTATGAATAGACACTATTATCTCATTAATTATTTTTAATAATGTGTTGGGTGTAAATTATAGTCAAAATAATAATGTAAGTCCATCTGCATAGAAAATGTTTTTACAGAACAGATGTCAATAAGCTTGAATTATTCAAACCGATCAAGATATCAAATATGTCATAAAAAATAGTTTAGCCAATTTACCTTAAAACGTTTGAAAAAACATATTATAGCCATAAACAACGTTTTAAATAATCATTATTAACGACAAAAACTGAAAGATTATTGTAGTCGTTCTTAAAGTAATAATATTAAGTTCATTGTAAAAAAATTAGTTTCATTTCACAAACGCCAGCTAATATTTTCGGCAAACTGAGTACTTTCTGTAATAAGATGTACCTGGGTTCGTTATTAAAAAAAACAACCTAGAAATAGTGAGAATTATTTTGCTTTTTTCTAAACACTCATTTTAATCTGCATTTATATAAATACATGCAATTTTTATTATAACAAAGCATATATTTTAGTCTTCATGAAGAAAAATTTTTAACAACAAATGTGATTGAGCTTTTTTCTATTTCATTTTTAAATCTTTTCTTAAACGAATCACGTATCTTTCTAATATGCATACTAAAAATAATTTAAGACTGCCTGAAGTTATGACTAAATTTAATTTGTTAACTTCCCATTCAGTAAGACTATACTGAGATGGCCCTAGTAATTTTGAACCGCGATTGTATGTTTAGAGCGATCCCTTCTCCTAACTTCCACTCAGCAGCAGTAGAAGGGTTTTAATAAAAGACGTCTGATTTACTGTGTACCATGCCGAAATGTTAATCTAGGCTCTGCAATGGATTAGATTTTTGAGCCTGAAGTCTTCCCGCTCCAAAACTGAGACCTTTCCATTACAGCCACCACAGCCTTTTGCTATTACATTTGATATCATGCACGCAGATATTTATCATATTTTTCCCCTTTTGTTTCAATGCAAGAAAAATGGAGTATGCTTCAATAGATAAAGAATTAAGTTAAAATTTAGAATTTCTAAATATCCGCTTGGAAAAGATTTGCATAAATACAAATTTGTATTTATATAAATATACTTTGTATTTGTATAAGTAAAATGGTGATTATTACGTTTAAGTTTTACCGTTGTTTACAACTTTTGATGATTTATTACATACTAACCGCCTTTGGCAACCAGCCGGTTCGCCAGTATTACCGCTCGTTACAATTTTCAATTAAATATTTTAATTAACTGATCTCTTAATAGATTCTCAAACAAAACATTTTTAATCTTCAAATTTTGATAGTCATACCAAACTTATACTGTTGTTTAGATCGTTTCGTTCAATTTACTGTATATATTTTACTAATTTGTTGTCATTCCCTGTACAACTTTAATTTAAAGTGGAAATGATGAAATTGAAATTAATATAAATATATTTTTTAATAAAACCAAGCGTTTTATTTTATTTATCATCTTTATTGCTGTTTATTTATTATTATTATTATTATTATTGAATATCGGTATTGCAAACAGAATCGCTCGGTATATAAGTCTTATGTGAACTACAAAATATTTTTCATAATTTATGTAACATCTCAAAGAATAATTCAACAAAAATTTCTCAGATTCAGCATAAAATTCAGTTTTTAGTTTTGCTTTCAAAAGGATTGAAATAAAATCAATAATAATATTTTGTTCCGGCCTATAAATATATTTCAAAAATTATGAAGTCTAAATTTAATGCAGTAAGCTATCATATTCTGAGAAATATTCTGGACACACCAAATTTTAAATAAATGAATGAATGTTTCTATTTTCCACGATCAACTAAGACTTATTTATGAAGTTTTGAATGTTAAAAATTTAGAAAAACTCAGCATTTTCATAATCTTAGGTCAATTAATCTTGAGAAACCTGTGCTTTGATTGGCGTATTTTCTTTGAAACGATGGATGGAAAATCTAAAATTATACTTTTTTTTATTGAATAGTGATATTCATATTTTCATAAATCAGTCAGTTTAAGTGATTGATTTAGTTGATTGGAAATTAACTCTTTTTATTTAAAATGTTAGTGTTTCAAGAACATTTTGTTAATTGTGATTTCCACAGCAGAAGCGTTATGTAAAATCAAAAATTCGTTATTTATTAGAGCATTTATTGAATCAAGTTACATAAAATATAATCATTTTCCATTTAGACCATTTTAGCAGATCTGCGTCTAACTAAAGGTTTACAAATTAGCCGTGTAGCCCTGATTTGAATGGATATCCTGTTCATATTAAACAAAACTTGCCTTAAAATAAAACTGATTTATTGGATTAATAATATATAGAGTGTAAAAGATCATAAAATAATTTTTCTTGAATTTATTTTTTAGAAAAAATAATATTTCATATTTGTTTCATTTCCTACAGACACGTGCCGAAAATTATATTTTTGCAGATTTCCTTTCCAAAAAGATTCAATTTATTTTTAATTGGAGCTTTAATCAATGTCATGGCAACACTTTGAAAAAAGCTAATTTTTTCCCATGAATGCGAAATGTGCTCGTGCAGCTTAAATTTTATCTTTATTTTTTACGAAAAAAATTGTTGAAAAATATAGTTAAAATATTTATTTAAAAATTCATTAAAAATAGAAATTTAATTTTAAGATTAAAACATTGGTATCACTTAAAAGATAAATTTTTATCTTTAACTTCATGTAAAAATCTTTTTTGTGCGGTAATATTTTCGGAAGTTATAGCAGAAACACGCCAAAATTTCGCTTAATTTTTAAATAAATAAAATTCTAATTAAAAATTCGAAAAAAAATAACCCCCAGGTACACATTCCCGGCCTCCAAGGTATACATGTATCAAATTTGGTAGCTGTAGGTTGAATGGTCTGGACTGTAGAGCGCCAACACACACACACGCATTGAGCTTTATTATAAGTATAGATTACAAATAGCAGCTTAAAAATATATTAATACTCAGAACGAAATAAAAATACATTTTATAGGATAATAAAACTATAGATTAAAGTTAGATAAAATGTTATAATTAAAAATTAGCTGATTAATTACTATAATTTGTATTTATGTATGCAATAAAAAGAATTTTACATAAGCATATTTAAAATTGAAAAAAAAATATCTAGAGAAATGCAAAAACTCTACAATTTTATCATATTTGCTTCTGTTGTTAACATTTTCGAAAATAAATTTGTAAGCTTCCATTTTTCTAAATCTACACATAACATTCGCATCCGGAATCTATGAAATGGCTTTATGTTCATGAAGCTAAATTTGAACCATTTATTTTTTAATGCTTTGACAAACTATAATTCATCATCTGGCATTCAACTAATTTATAAAGATAGAAAACAAACCGAACATTGTCATTTTTTTATAAAAGAACATATTAATTCTTTACTACAACCACAATCTTATATGATGCACCATTCCACCAACTGAAGAAACAACAGTTGGTTTAAATTATTAATTATGCTAACGATGAATTATGATTTCATAAGAAAAAAATAGTTATATTTTCATATTTTCTGTGCAAACGATATATTTGTATTTTCATTCAATTGCCATGTAATAGCTTTTAAATTTCTCCGAGGTTTAGAATCGTCTGGTATTCGCAACTTTAAGCAAAATTTCTTAAATTCTTGTTGCATAATTCCTTTGCAGTAGCTAGTTTCACAAATAATTAAATGCGCAAATAATTTTAATAAGTATTTATAATTATAATAAAATATAATCAAGCGATTTAATTTCAAACGTTGCAAAAATTACAGAGATGACACGTATTTTAAAGCCATGCGTTCTCAGTAGTTCTCATGGCTACAGGTTTAATCTATTCATTTAAACTCTACTAACTAATTAATTTTTTTAAAAAAAATAATATTTTATATTTGTTTTATTTCCTACAGACACGTGCCGAAAAATTATATTTTTGCAGATTTCATTTCCAAAAAGATTTAATTTATTTTTAATTGGAGCTTTAATCAATGTGATGGCAACACTTTGAAAAAAGCTAATTTTTCCCCATGAATGGGAAACGTGCTTGTGCAGCTTACATTTTATTTTTATTTTTTACGAAAAAAATTGTTGAAAAATATAATTAAAATATTTATTTAAAAATTCATTAAAAATAGAAATTTAATTTTAAGGTTAAAATATTGGTATCATTTAAAAGATAAATGTTTGATCTTTAACTTCATGTAAAAGTCTTTTTTGTGCGGTAATATTTTCGGAAGTTATAGCAGAAACACGCCAAAATTTCGCTTATTTTTTTAATTAATTAAATTCTAATTAAATATTCGAAAAAATAACCCCCAGGTGCACATTCCCGGCCTCCAAGGTATACACGTGCTAAATTTGATAGCTGTAGGTTGAATGGTCTGGCCTGTAGAGCGCCAACACACACACTGAGCTTTATTATAAGTATAGATATAGACTTACGTTTTGTTATGTTTTATAAACGCTACATTACGTTACATTTTATTCAGAAATTAATGTTTGATAAAGTAACAAATATTCATTTAGAATGGTTAATATTAATTCATTATATTATCTAGACGTGTTGAACTTCCGAAGGATTCGTGTTAACTCCATTTCCTCTTAACTCGATAATTGAAGACTCGTGGTTTGTCTCCGTGGAAAAAAGTGTGCTTGATGCTCCCGTAATAGGCTATTAGGGATTGAACGTCATCGTTTTGGCACGAGGTGGAATATTGTGCCAAATGAAAAGTGTGCCAGTTCAAGCGTTCTTGCCATCTGATTATGGTTCTAAAATATGGTTTCTGTCCCAATAGGCCTAATATATCTTCAAAATGAGATGTTAGTCTATTAAAACTTATAATAAACGCACTGGATTTATATTCTATGAAATATTAAACTGATAAAAGACTGAAACAAGACAAATTTATTGATATAAACCAGGTGTTTCAAATATAAGGTGACCAAATAGAAATATATTTTTTGTCAGTATAATGGGTCAACATTCCTTTAATATAAAGTAACCCGTCATTCATCGTATTCCTGTTCATTTCATTTAAACTCATCAGAGGGAACATGAAGAAAGTACAGCAATTGTTGTTTCTAATGCTCTAATTTCTATTTTTTACGAAATAATGAGTATCATGCTTTTCATGCTTCTCTTTGTGCATACAATCAATGCAAACGTCAAAAATGTAATTTAAGTGAGAATAATACGATGGTATTTTGATGGCAGTTCCAGATCAATAAAATAGCTCACGCTTGCTTCATTTCCTGTTCGAATATTCGCTTCTTCTACTTAAATCTTTGAGTTCGACTGATGATTGTCTTTGCAAGTCCAGTATTCGGTATACTCCTATGTAATCATGAAAAAAAAAAAAAAAAAGCTCAAATTCAGTTTCAATCTTTGAAGTAATATTAAGTGGTTGATGGCTCCATCAATTAAATGGTTTTGACAATTTCCAATTAAAAGAATATTTATTTACTTAGTACCATATTATTATTCAAATTTGTTAACAAAACTTTAAAAACAAAAAAAAAGCAGACAGAATCATACAATTTGGTTTTCTTCAAATAAATTTTGGATGTGCATATCGAAAAAGTAGCACAGTCATAGTATGTCTTAAGCTATAAATACTGAAATTAAAATTAGCGCTTTGGAAGAAAATCCTGTTTCTGAAATATTTTTTTTTTCTGCTCTAACCCCTTTCGAATTTCTATAAAATAATTCCAGAAAAATTCCAGAATCCTATTCTAATTTTCAAAGATGTAAATTTTATTTTATTTTTATTTTCACAAAATCTGCAGATTTAATTTTATCAGTTAAAATTCACTGAAACCCCCTCCCCCGAGATTCTTTATTCTTGAGATTTCAAAGAAATAAAAAATAAATAATGATAGAAGGAACCTATTCGAAATTAAACCTATTCGTAGAGAAATAGAAGTTATTAAACGATTCTTACTTGTATGATACTCATATAAACTATATTTTTCCGTAAAGAAATAAGTATAATTTAACGGTCCTTTAATCATGATTTTAAAAATCGAGATGAATCCTTCATGAAATATTTTTCTTAAAAACATAAATATAAGTATTTTGTGACAGCATCAAAAGAAGTACCTTTTCGTTTTACTTCAACCATAATTTGCATCACTGTCAGTTTCACTGTTTCGAATTTCGTTGGTATAAATATAGACTTTTCCGGATAGGCCAAGAATGTGACACAAATGTTTCACGGCAACTCCTCTAAAAAGTGAGAAATGTTTTGTCACAGAATATTTGTACCAAAAGTAGATAAGATGAGTGTTCTACATCCGTTGCTCTTTTATAAATTTCAGATTTAAAAAAAATTCTTCATTGTAATGTGTAAAATACTGCATCTTTTCTTCCTACAATGCTTACAGTACATCTTTTTCATTACTTTTCTTCATTTCATCTTTCTAAATTTTTCTAATACGATATTTAACGTTTCAGTGTCTATGTTTTTCTAAAAGCTGAGATTTTTATTCAGAAAATGAACAATTTCCGAAAGTTATGTTGATTAATTTTGCTGTAACGAATGGTTGATGTCAGACATTCAGTGATTAAATTCTAATAAATTAGGAATTCACTAAACGTTCTCTATTACACCTTGGAATGTGTCATAAAGATGGTATAATACGAAAGAGATACTGATTATTAGCACCTTAAAATATGGATAACATAATCATTTTAAATTAACTCAGCATTTTATTTAGGATACATTGTAATAATTAAAAAGAAAAAATTAAAAACTTACTGTTACATTATCTGCATTATAAATTATACTAAAGATACAGACTGCAATTTGTTTTTATGCTTTTTACCATTATTTATTTAAAATTTTGAAATACTATCATTTTATTTCAATCCATTGGACACATATGTTTTTGTTTTTAACTTTTGTGCTCTAATGCAAACGTATTCCTTATCATTATAGTGCTTATTATAATGCCGATAAGTAGCATGGTATTTTAACAATATTTTAATTATGTAATTTTATTTCTATTAGTGCACAAGTATTTTGTTTGCCTTTTTATCGTCTGCGTAAGAATATTTAATTAAGTATATTATTTGATATTTCCATATAAATTTCACTGCTAGTTAGCATTAACAAATATTACGAAAACCTACAAAGAATAAATTTCTTACGGAATAAATATATTGCACGTTTAGAGAATAATTGTTATTTCACAATCTAGATAGAAAATATTTTTGTTCTTTTACCTTCAAAAACAATTAATGCATTTTTTTTTTTTTCATTTCAGATGAATGGATCGTAACTACAGGAAGAAAAATAGTTGGAAGTAGTCTTCAATTTAAAGAATTCAAGAAATGAAATTAACATCTGTCTGAGAAGAATAAACTTAATATAAAAAATTCTTACTACAATTTTTGTTTTTAACAATTAGAAGTTTTCTATTACCTTATTGTAGAAAGAATATTTAGAGGCTAGAAATTATAATGTCGATATAATTTTGTGCTTTAATTTACGGTATTTCTATTTAACATTTTAACTGTCTTGATTACTTTAGCAACACGTATTTGTCTAGATTTCCCAGTGAAAACAATAAAATATTTATCGAATAGTAATTATAAAGAAGAATGAAATTGAGTTTATTTCTTTATTTTCTTTATTTATTCATTTATTTTTGTTCTAAAAAATATTGAACAAAAATTACCTGCTAAACTCTTTCTTAGATTCGTGAAACATGAAAAATATTTAATAAAATAAACTTTGATTCGAAAAAAAAATTACATATGATAGCTTTGGAAATTTTAAGTGAAAAAATTCTAATAAAAAGAATCATTGCACACATTTACACAATACTGAATCTACAAAAATAATATTTTATAAAAGTTTAAATCATAATATAATGCAAAATTCTCTATAGAAAAGCAAATAATTTTAATAAATAGCAGTACTTTATATTAGCAATTGATAAATCAGAATTCACCCCATTAAGATTGATTAAAATGATATCTAAAATATCGTAAATTTCTGTTTACAGTTTCCACGGATAAATTTTTAAAAAAATTACTGTATGTGCAATCCTGTATTTTCACGATTCAAGATCTTTTTAGATAATTTTTATGCAGATATTCTTGTGAAAAATGCGTATAATATATGGTCTAAGCTGTTAATGGACAAACTGGACCTTGAATAGAGGCTGTACTCGATCTACTGCAGACTTTAAAATAATGACATAGTAATTTAAAAATTAATATAATCAATACATCCCGGTTTGATCCAAATTATTTTTAGCAATAAAAGTAATAATTTCATTCATCCAATTAAAACTAATAAATATGAATTAATTTTTTTAAATTCTTATTGAGTTTTCAAGCAAATTACGTTGTCTCGCCTAAATTTCTGTCTCATTTTTTATTTCTTCACTTGCATCCAAAGGAAAGTTTGCATATCCCCTTGTCTATGTAAATAATAGCAAGAATACAGCTTATAAAAAAAACCGCTACCTAAATTTAATTAAATTATTTCAGGAGATGTCACATTCACAAGACAAAAGTTTTTGCAGATATCCTACTTAGCACACATCAGTACTTAGCATTTTACTGCCTTGTGATATTACTCTTGCAAAATGAGAAAAAGGTTTCTAAATTAAACTAGCATAACCCATTTGAATTGACTCCATTTGACATCTTCACTATAGTCAAACAATAGGACAGGCGAGAAGTATAACCAAAGATCAGAATTTCATTTTCTTCAAATCTTTTTTAAATATGGATTGCAAATTTTTATGTTTTGTTATCGGAACTGCAAATCATAGAATGATTTCATTTTTTAAAAGTTTCCATTTGAATTATTTTTTAAAAAAAATTTCTGTGAAGACAAAGATGCGCAATCAATTAAAGTAAGACAAAGAGTTTCAGGTAATTCTTTATTTCCTTTTATTTTTTTAGACTACAACAAAACAATGGTTAATAAATGTATACATTTAAAAGTTTGAAATTTAGCTATATAAAATGCAAAATGAGAATTAGATCATGAATAAAAATATTCAAGATTTTCATGTTTTCATCATCACCGTTTTAACAGATCTGTGTTTATTTTGTATATTTTATTATACTTCTGTATATAGATTACAATTTAAACATTATGTAGACTTCTATACAAACTCACTTATCAGCGTGGAACATTTATAGTATAATCATTTTTTAAAGATAAAGAATAAGATTACATCCATTCTTTTAAGAGCGATGGATGATTAAAGTTCTTTACTTGCTACTTTAAGACAAGGAAAACGTTCTTAATTGAATGTAAAATTGGAAACATAGATTTGTTTCGTATTTTAAGAGAGAAAAATTATCATCATTGATTAATAAATGCATTCATAGAACTTCGATTTCTAACAGAATAATATAGGATGTCCAAAAAAAATATGGCTACGCTTTCGAAATTGAATTAAAAATAAACAAACTCAGATTTTTACTTATGGTTTTTTATGTTTCGTAAAGAGAAGATTAAATTTTCTTTTTAATGAAATATAAAGCCTCAACGTCGAACATTTGAAGAAGAAATATTTCAAAAAAGTGGAGGATGATAGAAATTTTCTATAACTTGATGTTTACAGGTAAGATAACTTTTCACATAGCAGGTATTGTTACTCGACACAATATTCGAATATGGAGTTTAGAAAATCCTCATGCCATACTGAAGGAAGCAAGGGATAGCTCTAAAGTAAACGTGTGGTACGGTTTACTGCCCAATCGAATTATTGAATCTTTTTTCTTTTTTTTCCCAAAGTAACTGTCTGCTCTGACAATTACCTTGATATACTTCAAATTTTCTCACTTCCTCAAGTAGAGGACTTGCAACTAGGGCTGGGCAATGACGGAATTTCATCATCGCGATATATCGTCCAACACATATCGATATTTTTCGATATATCGTGATATCATTATTTATTTATAGCTATTATAAATTATAAATAGTATCTCTTAACATGTTGACTGATCAGAATGACTTCAAATAAAAGGATATTTCAATTTATATAATAAAAATATTTGTTTTCTTTTGAATAAAAATAGAAAATAATTTTGTTAAAACCCCTTAAATAAAATGTGTCAATGCTAAAACCATATCTGCATGTTACAATTTATAATACTGCCTTTAAGACAAGAATTTTTGTATATTGGAACATTACATTGTTTATAAAAATATTAACAAAAATTCTGTATGAAGGACAATAAGAATAAGAGCAACAAAAATAAATACTAACCGGTAACCAAAACAAAATCAAAAATGTAAATTAATTGTGAATATCGATTTATTGTATCGCGATTTATCGCGATCGTTAGGCAAAAGCGAAAGTATAACGAAATTTCATTTTTTTTTTATGCGAATACGCTTAAGTGTGAAAATGCGAGCTGCGAATAAAATTATAAATTTAATCTGAATTAATCTTTTTTGCTTTTATTTCTGAAGATGAATATTTAGCGATTAAACAGCTTACAACCTCCTGATATTCGCAATTATTCTTCCATAATGGTATTATTCTGTTAAGGAATAGAAAACAGTTCATTCCAAAGAAACATGCTTAAAAAAAGTATTTCTCTATATTAGCATATGACAGTATTTATGCATAGAAATATTAACAAAAATTCTATATGAAGGTGAAAAAGAATGAAGTGCCAATTAACCAAAAACCAAATCGAAACGAATCCAAAACAAAATCGAAAACGCAAATTAAGTGTGAATATCGATTTATTGTATCGCGATTAATCGTGAGCTATTATTCATGATTATGATTTCGATTCTTCGATATTTTTCAAAAATTGGCATTTATTTTTCAAAAATATCGATTTTTTTTTTTTCGATGAATTGAAAATCGGCACAGCCCTATTTGCATCCCAATGTCATTTGCCAGCAGGATGGGGTACCATCACACTGATGTTTGGAAGTGCGAAAGGTTTTTGATGAAATGTTTCCTGAGCGTTGGATAGAAAGAGGAAGTCCAATATCGTGGCTACCCAGATAGAAATACCATCTTAGGACTTCTTCTTATGAAAATACTTGAAAAATATTGTTTACCAATCTCCAATTCATGACAGTGATGAACTGAAAAGTCGAATTACCGCAACCAATCAGAGTGTTCATACTACAGTGTTTTACTAAACGTGACTAGAAATATCAGATAGGTTCGATGTGTTGCACGTGACTAATGGTGCGCACATTGAAATCGTGGAATAAAATATCGCAAAACATTTTTTTTTGTTGATATTTTCTATATGGAAAATAAAAAGCCGTAAATGAATATCTTTATTTGTTTATTTGTAATTACTTTTTTAAAGTGTAGCCATACTTTTCGGATGCCCTGTATAATACATAAAATAAGTTATAAAAGAAGAAAGTAAGGTTTTGCGTTTACTTGGTTTAGTTGGTTAGATTTAAATTCTATATTAAAATTACACCAGAGTTAAGAGACCTTGAAGCAAATATTAAAAGAAGTCATAATCGAAAATGAATATAAACTAGTGGAAAATAAAATTCCAACACCAAAAGAGTTCTGATAGATGATTTAAATTTGTATGGAGCATTTGCATGTTTGAAAGCTCGTATCTATTTAAATTTCAGGCTAAAGAAATGAGTGATGCTAGTAGCTTTACTATGAACATGCGATTCGCGTTTGCTTTAAATAAACAATATAAACTTTGCGCGCGTTATTTATCATCCAGATTGGGAATTATGAGCTAGATTTGAATTAAGAATGAATTTCAGGACACGAAGAGGACAGTATCAGCAGACTATTGAGTTTAAATGATGACGTATAATATGGTTACGAAAAGGAATATTTTTTCCCCGCAATATTACAGAAAGACTTAGCAGGGATATACCCACTTTTCATGATTGTTGGCATCAGTGGTCAATAGGAAGGTCGGTACTACCTCAGGAAGATATGAATCCGATTGCATGTAAATCATTAATGAGAGATAGATCAACGTAATCGTCGTGGCCTATCACATCACATCCACTGCAGAAACTCGAGCTCCTTTTAGTACCAAATAAGTGACAAAGCAACTAATGACAAATCGACACAGTGTCAGTGACGCAGATATAATGAGTTTATACCAAAAAATTTCTAATTTTTAAAATTAAATAAACTTATTTTTGTATTCTAATTGTAATTTAATGAAAACCGTTATTAAAATTTACCTGAGAAAATAAAAAAAAATTCTAAATAAATAGACAAATATATTTTGAAAATACAATCGTCAAGTAATGTCATTCTAAAAAAAAGTGGTACGGATATTATTCGTATGAATCATGGAGATTCTCGAGCCTCCTCACTGGTAGGTAGTTGTGATGTCGTAAGTGACGTAACTCACTGTAAAGTTTTCTCCTCTTACAGCTTTAATGGGAATTTGTATTCTCTTAGTCATTCGTTTTACGATAATAAGTACGAGTTAATAAAAAATTATATTTCAATTCATTTCATCCTCTACTTTAAAAAGTTTCAATTGCTTTTTAAACAAAACTAGGTGTGAATTGAGAAAATTTGTCATGGTGCCATCTGTGTTACTAATATAGAACTACAGACTGCTCCGTTGCAAAAAGTTTTGCCTTATAATTGTATATAAAAAAACAAGAAAAATAAAATAAACATTTAATTTAATTTTTTAATTAGATTCCGAAAATATTTGCATAAGAAGCGTCACGAAATTTAAAAATTCATGAAACAAACTATGCGTAAAAAATAAAAATACATATTTTAAAGAAATACGCAGTGATTTTATGAAGAAAAATCGAGTGTTCTTTTTTATATAAAGAATTTGATTTAAAAACGAGAAAATTGTTATTTTGTACGCATTCATATTTTTATATTAGTTATTTTTTCTAACTATTATTATCATTATTTTGGGACCCTTTAATTATTAGATGCATACTTATCGGGAAAAGAGAGAAGGATTGAGATTTTCTATCAGTTTTTAAGGTTATTTTGAATTATGTTACTGTAAAAACGTCAAATATCATTAAAAAAATATACAATCTATCAAAAAATGGAATTTTTAGTAAGAATAAAAAAGAATTATTATTATTTTCTTTTTTATTTACTTACCTGAGAAAAGAATTCTGGAATATTTATATTTGTTTAAGTAGTGAAAGTAGATATAGAAATAATAAAGGTCTATTTTTTTACTCTTGAGTTTTGAATAAGCGTTTTTAATAATTATTAAGAGTAAGATGATGGATGACAAATTATAAATTTAAATTAGTTCTCAAGCGAAGGAACAAAATACATTTGAAAGATATTTTTTATCCAATTTAATAAATACCCTTTAGATACAAAAAAAAACAAAAAAAAAAACTCTAGTTTAAACGTGAAATCTGTTTCGAGTTGTTTAAGATCAGATTGCACTTTGAAGAATTACAATCTTTTCTCAAAAGAAAATAAATAAAAGTGTGTGTTAATTACTTCTTTTAGCAATCAGACATATTTCCTCCTCAAACAATTTCGCAATAGTGAGAGTAAAAATATTTTTGTTCACTGGTAATAATTTGATAATACGAGAAAAAGAGAGAAATTAAAATTATATATGAATAATAAAGAAAATGTTATTTGAAAGTACATACATTTGCATTTAAATGTAATTTGATGCAAATTTATTTAAATTAATATTTAAAAGAAAAGGAATTTTCGTCCACAATGCCTTGATGTTCTTGAATTCCACCTAGTATTCGTTAATTTTTTGTAATCCTTTATTCTTTTAAATTTTAAACACTGCTAAGAACTATAATTAAATTTCAGAAAAATGATTAAACTTCATTAAAAAATGAAGTCGGAGGTTTATCTTCCGAAATTGCAGACATTTTAGAAAAATTGAGTAAACGAAATATATATTTAATTCTGCCAAACACCAAATATTAATCAGTAATGACATTAAAATATGAGATTAAGAGTTACGTTATGAATAATGCAGGAAGAGTAAACCAATGAGAAGGCTCGAAAATCTACGTGGACTATATGAATGTAAAAATTGCTAATATGTTGCTGGAACGTCTAGGCTTTCCCTTTTTTTACGTCACTTGTTCTATACTGTAGCTGATTGTGTGTGCTTAATCCAAGGAAAGATGCTTTCTTGTCTTTTTCTTATTTATTTTCACTCTCACACACATATATAATAACACACATTGACGATGATCACACATATATAAGGAAAACACATTATATATATATATTTAAATGTAGAAAATGCCGCTCACAGAGATAGAACTAATAATGCTTTTTGTCGCTAACGGAGAACGAGCGGTGCCTGCTTGCACCAGTTTCACACCAACTCTCAAGTTGAAGTGTTTACAATAAAGGGCGCTTAAGTGCTCTTCACTCACATTCCAAATATGCATATGGTTTAGAGCATACTATGCCATCTATGTTCAGTATTAATTAATATTAACTACATGAATAATTATACAAAGAATAAAAAATACAAATAAAATAATTAAATTAAAACAAAAATTACAAATAATAAAATCCCATAAACGTACTCCAACCCATCAAGAAGTCATGCTTGATGTACAGGTAATTTACAAAGTTTAACTACAGGCCTTTTAAAAAGTCCTTTCAAAGTTTTTAATGTAACTACTCTTATGGTCCCCTCCTTACCCGTATGTGTAGCTACAACCTTATCAAGAGGCCATGTTGCTGGGGGAATATTGTCTTCCTTAATAATTGCAATATCACCGATTTTAATGTTTGGATAACAATTTTTCCATTTTCTCCTATTTTGTAACGATCTCTAATAATCTATATGACATCTTTTCCAAAAATTAATTTCATTTTTTGGACAATATCCCAGCGTTTCCTCAATGAAAGTGTAGACACTTCCAGTGTCTCAGGAGGACTAGTAATTACATCTCCAATTATAAAATGAGATGATGTTAGAACGTTTATGTTGTCTACGTCATCATTGTATAAACTAACAAGAGATCTTGAATTTAATATCGCCTCTATTTGAGTTATAAAGTTCCTCAAATGTTAAGTTTGAATTTCCTAAAACTCTCTCTAAGTGAAATTTTACAGATTTGGCCCCAGCTTCCCAGAGTCCACCAAAATGCGGACTCAAACGAGGGATAGTATGCGATTCAATTTCCTGTTGAGAAAGAAAATAGGAAACCTTTTGATCTAGATTAATTTTAGATAAATGGTATAAATCTTTGAACTTCCTTTTAGCTCCAAAAATATTAGTTCCATTGTCCGAATGAATAAGTTTAGGTGTGCTCCTTCTTAAACAAAAACGTTTCAATGCAGCGATAAAGGTCTCGGACGTTAATTCTAAATGTAAAGCCTTCGTAGCAAAGCATACAAATACAACAATATAACCATTCGCTGTTTTGGCTCCTCTGCCTCGGTGCTTCAATATAGAAATTGGACCTGCATAATCAACACCAAAGACAAAAAATGGTCTATTGATAGCCACTCGTTCTTCAGGAAGATCACCCATTTTTTGTTTTGACATATTACTTCTAAATCTACAATATACAACACAATTTAATACACATTTTAAAACTATTCTTTTAACATTTAATATCCAAAATGTTTGGCGTAAAATACCTACTAACAAATTACCGCATGCATGCAAATTTAAAATATGAAAATACTGTACAATTAGAATATTTAATTTATGCTAGTTAGGAAATATGATAGGATGCTTTGCATTATACTGCATTTTGAAGACGCCTTCCCACTCTGAGTAACCCGTCCTTATCAATGAATGAACAAAGTGCTGCTAGTGGGTTGGTTGGTTGGTTTGACTTTATACAATTAATTTCAGCAGAAAACAATACATTTTGAATATATGCTACAATAATATTACGAGCAAAATTTCTTTCCTTGTAATTAAAGGTAACTTTACCAGCTTTATAATTATTTATAAATTTAATACAAAAACATAGTACATTAATTAACTTAGTAAATGACAAATATTTTTCAATTGAAGTATTTTTCAAAATTGCAGCAAATACACATGCAGCTTTTTTCCTTTCCTTAAGGACAGAGTCATTGTTTTTGAATATTGGTTGCTTTGGCCAATCAGCTTCTGATAATGATAGGAAAGTAGGGCCCTCCCAGCACAGGCGACAGGCTGAGGTCCAAGATCTCTGAAGATTCCTATTACAACAAAGGGCTTCCTCGAGGAGGTGAAGACAACCAGGAAAGAACAACTTGGGAATCTGTCCAAGCATATAAATTAATAACATGATCATAAAAAGTATTAATTAAAACATAAAGTAATCGGGCTAACAGGAGAGCTCCATTTAACTCTAGCCGTGGAATGGATACAGGTACTACTTTGTTTTTAGCTGCAAAAATAGTGACTTTAGTAACAACATTATGATTCGTTGAACCGCATAAATTACACAGGCATATGCTGATTCCGATGCATCCGAGAAGCCGTGAAGAGTAATTTCCTTTTCTATAATTAGAAGCCATCTAGGAATAGAAATGTAACTAGGAATAGAAATGTAATCGATCAAACACAACTCGAAGTTTGGTTGTAATACTCTTTCCTTTCCACAGCATGATGGGGGGAAAAGTGTTCCGGTTTAGAAGAATCAAAATCTTCAAATTAGGTGACATATGCTCCAATTCTTCATATTCACTCATAAAACCTTTGCATTCCATTTCAAATTCTGAGTCAAATTTAAATTTCTTTTCCATTACTAGAAGCCTAGAAACAGACTGCCCTTTGTATGTCCTAACTGAATAATGTCCTTATAAACAGGTAATCACAACAAATCGACCCTGGTCATTTATTCTGTAAGTCGATTTGAAAGGATTTTCACAAAATTCTTCTTCTTCTGACAAAAGAAATTTTTTTTCCGGCAACTCTTCCATTTGCAAAAATTTTTGCACAACAGAATCAATGTTTCAATAATTTTTAAAGGAAATTAAATGCGATTGCGTATACGTTGATGAAATAGAATCCCTTCGAACCTGACCTGTAACAATCCAATCAAATATTCTGCTTTACGCAATTGGTTGTCTATCATACCCGCTAATTTTTCCATTACGAAGGATTAAGAAAAAGCAATCAGAGCCTAAAATTATATCACATTCTGATGGTCTTGAAAAATCTTCATCTGATAGAGTGATCCCCATCAAATAATCTAACTCTTTAATGTTGATATTCTCAACTGGGATTTGAAAAGTAACCTTATTTAAAATAAAAGTATTAACTGTCAAACATTCTTCGTTAAATATTGATCCAATTTTTTAATTAACTGAGCTACGTGTAGTTCCTGCTTGAACCCCACTTATACCACTTAGAGACACTCCAGCATTCTTTCTTTTTAATCCTAAAGTGTTTATTACATTCTCACTTACAAAACTGGATTCGGAACCGCTATCTAGAAAAGCTCTGAATAAAAAACTATTATACCGTAAAACCTTTGCCGTGGGAAGGAATGATATAAATTTGGAGTTATTCAGGAACGTGCTAGAACTAACGAACCTTTGAGATACCGCTGATTTATTGCATTGCGTTTTTTCCCCTTGACAGATATCGCCTTCGGAGGGGTGGTTTGCGGTTTGTTTATCATTAGTTTGGGATCTGAAACACGTGTACTATTACTTTTAACATTTTCATGCAACAGTGAATTATGATTTCCTTGACATATGATACATTTTAAATGATTATTTGGGCATTCTTATTGGCCTCCAGATTTTCACCAACTTATTTCCACCAGAAGTGCTTTTGAAAATTTCTGTAAATTTATTGTTGACATCTTCTTGTTCTTGCGTACAGCCGACCACCCCGCCACCACTGAACGTAGCAGTATCGACAGGATTTATAGTAGCAGTGTAATCCTTCCTGACTATTAAATTTTCTTCTTTTTCTTTATATCATGACTATTAAATTACTTTTCTTTTCTTCATGACTATTAAATTTTCTCTTTTTCTTTATGTGTTGTATACTTATTTCTGTAAGCTCCGAGTGATACTTTATAAGGCAAGGGGTTTTTATAAATGTTTTAATAAAAAAAATGAAAAAAAAATTACTTCGTAACGAGAAAGTCAAAATATGTGTTTGGAATTGGCAGAAGTATGAAATGTGGAAATTCATCAAAATGTTAAGCTGTAATTTTTTGACAATTGCAATACTTTTCTCTTTTTATACCTCATACAAGATATAGTAAAATGGTCCAAAACAGCTTAAGATTCTCGCAAGACATTGGCATTTTTTGACTGTTTTGAAGACAACCAGCTTCTGAAATTCCAGTAAATTATAAAGATACACAACTATAGTTTTGTTTTTAATAAAGAATGCAATTATTTTCAGCTAACAGGCGTCTTTCTTATTTTTCGATCATATGATGTAAATTGAAATCTTCAACGCTAGTTTTCTTTACAGTTTCAGAATTTTTTAAAAAATTACAATAATGTAGTGAAAAAATTACGTAGTAATAACAAAAAATTGATTTTTGACCTATTAATTAGCCGTCGATTTATTTTCATATTCCTTATACATTTTTAAAAGTAAGAAAATATTTATAAATAATTCAAATATTTCCCCATAAAGAAAGGAATCTAGAATTTTTTTAAACATTCTCAGAATGAAATTTGCCAAACTGCACGTACAAGAAACTTCAAAAGATAAAAGCAATTTTTTAATAAAATTAATTTTGCATGATAATTTTACCACAGTACACATTAATACTGATGATGATGTTATTTCTGCTTTACAACGGAAAGAAGGGTGCACGAGCTTCTGAGGGTAAATACCCCTGAGAACCCGAGGGCAGAAGTCTGACTTCTGGCTCATGTGAAGATGACACTCACACATTCGCTTGCTCAATCCCTTTTTAGAGAGGGACTCATTCACACACCTCACAGATAGAGCACAGGAGAAGGAGCGACCATGCCTCGAACCCGAGACGCACGGGTCACGGGGAAGACGCTCTATCCCTAGCCGACATACATTAATGCTGTGAAGCATATATTAATACTTTGAAGAAATTATTTATATCTAAAGATTTTACGAATTTGATATGAAAAACTATTTTTATACAACAATGGGAAAAAATTAACTCGGTGCGAAGAAGTTTCTTTAAAGTTATTTGAAAAAAAAAATAATTTTGTGGTTTCTAATACTAATTACAACCAATTGAATAACACTTTAAAAACTGCACATTTTAACTTTTTCTTCCTTGTAACCAGAATAAGTTAGCCTGTTTCCTCTCCAAATTGACTATAAAAATTTTCTTCTGTAAGCAAGATAATTTATTATTATTCAGAACGAAACTTGATGGTAGTTAAATTTAGTGAATTACATTTAATCAATGAAATATCTTTCTTCGTGAGATTTTGAAACATGAACGTCTAAAATAGAATTGTGTCATGATAAAAAATTTTCAAAACACAAATTGTTTCAGGAATTTCAAAAGATATTTCAATGTCATGCCGCTAATATGAACAAAAATCTATTTCTTGAAAAAAAAAAGAGAAATTTCTATTCATTTTTCTGTATTAAAAATTTGCATTCCCTGGGATTTATATGCGATGAGTATTCAGGAAAGAACGTTCATAAAAAATTATCTTTAAACAAGAAATATTAAACATTTTTATTGAATTACATATAGTTTCCGATTTTTCAACACCATCTTTTTAGGGGTTTTTTTTATTATGCATTTAATGCCCGAAAAATTTGTCTTCGTCTGCCATCTAGTGAAAGTATTTTTTCTCTTACGTAAAATGTCAGAATTCTTTTTACAAAATCTTTATGCTCAGAAACACTGAAACAATTGCATAATTTTATTTCTTTTTCTACACTATCCTGAAAATATCTACGAGGTGGAAACCTTGTAAAATCCTGTAATTTGACGATGCCTTTTCGAATTATAACAGCTTGCAAAGGGGTTGAAAGCAACCTGACACTTGTAATTTATAGTCGTTTAAAATCTCGAAAACTTCTAAATTCTGATTGGACAAATATCTTAAGCTTTTAGTAAGGCCAAACAAAGGTATTGGAGAAATCAGCATTTGCTTTTTCTGTTCAGAAACTAGCTTCAGGCTGGAAAAGAATATTGCAACTTATATAGTGACTGGTGGATACCGATGAGGTGAATCAATTCATTATTATTGCTGTGGATCTTGGCTAATTCGATTTTTTTAATTCCAATTTGTAAGTGTTTCGAATTTTTATCTAATCCCTTGAATGTCCTGTTATTTTTGTTAGTTAAATACATCCACAATTTGTGTCTTAATAGTCGGATGGTGATTAAATATATCTTTAAGGCCTTTAATTTGCTCGAAAACTGCTGCATGATGTATTTATTCAATCAAAAGAGCAATTAAAGAGAAATTTTCATAGAGAGTAATTTTGTTTTTTAAATTCAAGTTTTTGGTAAATCAAGTTCTTACCTTAATCGCTTCGTCTTTCAAGTAAACTTTAATGGCTTTTCATTACTTTACACTGCTTTTGTTACTAAAATATTTAAACATTAAAATTTGTAAGAATTCTAGATATTTCCAGATGAAAAGTGAGAGTATTGTTTCTGTTTGGATATTGCATACCATAGAACCATACTCATTTATCAGACTCTTAAAAAAAGAGCTAACTTGTTTTGTTAATTAGCAAAATTCATTATTAGAGTCGGCATTTTTAGTATCGCAAACCCTCCTGTCCTTCTAGATGTAAGATGCTCGCCACGTCCCTGGACAGAAAACATCGTTGCTTTTGGTCAACTTACAACCGCAAATCGCAAGATTTAAAAATTTGTCTGGAATAATATGTGCACGTTTTTTTGCAAGAAAGCATTATGCATCTAAATTGAAAACATTGTTACAACTGCAAAAGTACATTTTTCGAATTACTGACGCATTTCACGAAATAAATAGATTGATAAAAATTGTATACGTTCTCCCAGTGTCAACATTTGCATGGAAAAGAAATTTCGGCACATTTTGAATTATTAAAAATAGCAATAAAAAAGTATATAGTAAAAAGGTTTGGTAAAAAGTATTCACAAAACCAAATTCATCTGCACTATCATTAGTAATATCTATTATTACTATGAGATGGTTTATCATGTTTTTTCCAATAAAACATAACGAGTTTGCCCATTTGAGGTAATATTTTGTTTTTTATTATAATTTATATATTATAATGTAGAAGTGCTTTTCTTGTAATATGAAATGCTCAGTTGAATATATGGAAATGATCGCAAAACTACACTATCTATTTGCAAATTTTTAAATTAAATATTTTTTTCGCTTTTAAATATAACGCATATGTTCGGATATTCTTGCATCTAAAACTTTTGAGATGAATGTAGTTAGAAAAATGTGAAGATGTTTTATAGGAGGTTGTTGAGATATACAAATAACACGTTATAACCAGAATAAGATATTACGTAAAAAAAACTCTTCCAAGGATTCTGTACTTCCAAGTCCTTTAATACTCCGTTCACACAATGGGTTATTCAACTAGATTCAAATCAATTCAAGTTTGAGACGTTCCTTGCATCCCTCTTCTCTGTCTGGCAGATCAGGAGCACCAGTGCAGCGGACTCTAACGACACTCCTATTAACATCCATAAAGGGTTAAATCAATGACCCTCGAGTGATTTTACAACTGAGTTTCCCTCGGCCATAAATTTATGAGGGTCAGCCTATTTTAGCCCCCTTTTCAACAGATGTGGGGTATTATCAAGTTACAAGAGCCTGGTAAATGTTTCCAATGTACAAATAAGAAATTGCTCTATTTGCCTTATAGTAGTGTATACAAGAAGAAGTAGTGCACTGTCAATGCTTCAGAACAAAGTTCTTAAGAATTTATTCTAGAAAGGCACACATTTTACTGGGGATGAAGAAAACTTAGTAAACTATATTTTTTATGTTTATATTTTTCTAGCGTTAAATATATACATTAAAGAATATGAACATATCTGAATTACAGAAGTATATATATTTTTCTACAGTTAAGATTTCAAAAAAGCAAAAAAAAAAAAAAAAATTGTCACGGAATGATTAAAAATATTTGTAGTTCTTTAAAAATATATCTTATCTTCTTTTTTAAAGAAGCAATTCTTATGAATCATCAGAATGCTTTTTAAAATTCTGATGCTGGCGAAAATCAAAATTGCATATTTTTCAAAAGAAAGAATAAAAAGGAATTCCCATTTTTTTTTCCAGGAACGAATAATTCGTGTTCTTGTTATAAAAATATGACTGTTCTTAAATTTCATGAAAGAACCTATGATCTGAAAAGTGTAATTATTGAAATGTTTAGATAACTTGTATCAATATATAACGCGTGTCTATATTTAAAAGAGCTAATACGTTAGAATTTAAGAATGAAAATATTTCTTTGTTTAAATATAATTCACCGAACTTAATTGCTTAACAAGTTCCTTCATGAAGCTACATATGTCTTACAAGAAAAAAAATATTTCATAACCGAGATGGAAATAATTAAAACTAATTTAAGAAACAATTAAGTAAATGCGGACGATTGTGAAATAAAGAATTTTATCGGCATTTTTAAAAAATAGTCTGGTTCAATTGACATTCTGATTTTAATTAAAAACATGAGATGCTAAAAGTATTATGTATATTATAAAATTTTATAAAGAATGATTTTTTGTTTTGTTTTAAAACTATTACTAATGAAGTATTTTGATTGCGAGCAACATCGGATCTATAAACTAGTAGTTTAATAAATGAGTACAGACAGAAAACGGGAATAAACAGAAATCTACAAAACACTGTCAACCCCTCTACGTCATGTCTCTATACGGGAGGACGTATATGTCTCTCCCTTTTATCGGAAAGGAGTGTCGGAAACGAACATACTCTTCAATGAGACAAGTGTAACTGTTTTCGGAATTACTGTTGCAATCCCCCCTCCCCCTTCTTTTGTGATTGCAGGGTAAGTTCTTTATAGAAGGAAGAAGCATAGAAGGAAATTATTGAGTCTGTCAGTCAACTAAACACGAACAAGACCTCACTGATTTGCAAGCGCTCAAATCTGGGAACATGAAATAAGTTTTAAAAAAATATTCTGAAATTTAAACGAATGTTGATTTTATTTAGAATATGTTCAAGTAGAATGTCCCTATAAAAAAAATGTCTTTGCACTACAAAAAACAAAATAAAAAAAATTCTCGGATACCCCTGAAGTTGTAAGGGGTTTTAGGCAGTAGCCTACTCTACCTATTCGAAAATCTGGCCATGAAATCACCAATTTAACACCTAAAAGAATTTTTAAATTAGGATTATAACCAAACAATCGGCATTAAAATATCTTCCGAGCTCGCGCGCAGGAACCATACAAAATGTGGAAAATATAAGGGGCTGTGATAGTTTTTTAGATGGAGGGAAAAACTTTATAGCTTTAATATCTTGTAAATATTAAAGTTCTTTCGTTTATAAATGTCATAGTAAGATATGTAAAATGCGCTCGTAAAAGAATGAGCTATTTAACATGTAATAATATATACGTGCATATTTAGATTAAAAAAGGACTACATTTTATTCAAAAGCAATAAGAAATTGAATTTGAGCTGCCTTATTTTTATTTTTAAATACGCGTTATTGTTAAATACTTTTCGTCTACAGAGCTATTGTAAACTAATATTTTCAAAAAAAAGTTTAAAAAAAATAATCTGCAACAGCAACCTTTTGTTCCTGTTAATTCTTTTAGGCTCTTGACATAAACAAGATGCAGTGTCAGTTTTAATAAAGTATATTGTAGCTTGGTGTTTGTAATATACGATGAGCACTCTCTCATGTATAACAGTCAATCATTCACTACTATAAATATATAAATCTGAAAATAAAACAAGGCACAAGCATTATCCTAATTTTTACGAAATCTGCCATAATGGTTCTCTGTAACTTGAGAGTCACAAAATTGTCTTAATCTGCTTTCAGATGCTAAATTAAAGAAGAAAAAAAATACGTAATTAACATAGAAATCTAGAGCTAATATATACGCTTTTCTTGTTTAATAAACACCGACAGAAGCACATATAAGCCGTTTATTTTGAAAATGGGGCAAGTCCATTTTTTGTTATTGCGAGATATTTAAAGGTTTGCATTTCAATAAATTAAAAAATATTGGTAAGTATTAAGAGATATCTTTTTTGTATTTTGTGGTACCAAATAATGTAAGTTTATAATCCAATAGTGTTTACAGTGCTGACTAAAAAAATAAAAGTTTTATTATAACTAAATGGACTTGCCTCACTTTCAAAATCAATGAATTATTGAAAACGTTCATTTAATTGGGAAATATTTCAGTTGCATCAGCCTTTTTTTAATAATAAAAACAAAATACTATTCAAAAATTTATAAATTATTTATTTGATAAAAAGTGAAACAAAACAAAGAATATTCTTGTAGAAAATATAACATAACAAAAAACAAATCAGTTTTATTAAGAATTTCAATGAAATTATACATTTTCAGTTTAAACATAGGTATAATTAAAGCATTAAAGCAAGATTTAACATTTAAAAATGTTCATGATGAACATTAGGTATATATGTTAATAAATCCATCATGTCCTTGCATTTTTCAGACGTAATAGATCTCCTTTTTTTCTTACATAAAAGATAATTTTATATTTCTGAAATTACTTTGTCTTCCTCGTTGTGGTGGCAGATCGATAATTTTAAATTCAACATCTCATTCTATCGAAGTTTTGCAGAAGATTTTGTATGATGCATCCCTTGCAAATCTGATCCAGCATAAAGTTAAACAATTCACGGTTTCTTCATTGGTATTTTTATTTTATTTTAAAATTGCTTTCTCCAGAGGTTGGGTTGAAAATAAATATCCGCGTTACATTTCATGTGCTAAAAATTTATTATGTTTTCGACACTTTCGTATTATTTTATAGTAATCCTGCGGAATATACAAGGAACTGGTTTTCCAGATTGCCCTTTCTACCACTCCAAAATCCCGACCGTTCGGTAAAATTGGAGCTAAATTTTGCCGTAATATCTTCTGTCAGAAATAATTTCAATTTAAGATGGACTTGCACTACTTTCAAAATAAACAGATTTTTAATACTGTTAAGAGCTAAAACTCCCATCTCCAAAATACTAGAATCTTAATTTTTTTTCACTTTAAATTGTTTAAGTATAAAAAGACCATAACAAGTTTTTTCTATGAATACCATTATCTCCATTTTTTTCAAAAATTGACTTGTCCCACTTTCAAAATAAACGGCTCATATAATGCCAATTGCAAAAGATGATTCCAGTTTTCTATTTGCAGATAACTTGCAAGGCATTCGATTTTTATATTTCAGGCTGATGGTACTGTCAACTGTCCTTACTATTGCTATTGATTATCTTCACGATATTATATAAAACATACAGTGGTGGCCAAAATTGTGGACACTTTCGGAAATTTTTATGTTTTCTAAGTTTGTATGCTTATAGAAAATGTAACGTTTCACAAAATGCAAACTCTTACATATAATTTTAAAAAGAATTCAATGCTGATTTCAATACAAAAAGCAAAATTCAAATATTTGCAATACAAAAAAATTGAGTGGCAATAATTATCGACATACCTTAGATGCTGATGACTGCAGCGAATTATCAGTACTTAGTAGGATAGCCTTTATTTTTTATTACAGCTTAAATGTGATATTTCATTGAACTGACTAGAGTTTTAAGCGCTTCCTTTGTTATTACAGGATGCCAGAAAACAATTATAGCCTCAATTAATTCTCTTTTATTTGACGAACGCTTCATATGTACAACAGTTTTCAAATGATGCAATAAGTTCTTAATAATTTTGAAGTCAGGACTGTTTCCTAGCCATGATAATAATTCAATGCTCTTTGTACTAAAGCACTCTTTCGATATTTTTGCTATGTAGCAAGAAGCTGAATTCGGATGAAAAATAAATTTTGCGTTGTGAGGAAATAGATCACTGATGGGAAGTGTAAATTTTGACTCTAGAATAGTATCAATGTATTTTCTTGCAATTAATGTCACATCGATAACATGAAGGAGACCAATATCGTCTACTGACATGCATGGCCAAATCATAACATTAACTGAATTCTTCATAGTTGCCTGAATGTAGTCAGGATGTAGTTCTTCGCATATTCTATGTGCTACCTACTTTCACCATCACTACCGAATAACAATATGTTTGTTTCAGCACTCCGAATAACTTGCAATTGCTGATCATCTGCTCAATTAATGCGTTCCTTTGACCACTGTAATATTTTTATATGCTGCTTAAATTGAGATAAGGATTTTTTTCAGTCAATTCTACCTCTTAATCCAACATCTAATAATTTTCTCCTGATTGTTCTTGAACTGACATAAATGCCAACATTATTCTATTAACTTCTGATGGCCGTTGATGACATTCTTCTATCTTGGAGACATAGTCTTTTTATTTTTCTGTCATCAACAGATGTGGTTCACCTTTTCCAACCATTTCCTGCTTTTTTATTGAATTTGTCTCCTGATATCGAAAAGAAATTTTCGGATTCCAGATGTAGTCACTGAACCACCCACCTGTCTTGCAATTTCAGCATAGGAAAGACCACATTCATGTATCACAATAATCTTAATTCTCTTTCTAGGAGCTCAATATATTCTTTCATTTGATGTCATTGATTCTTGACTAAATATTAGAAATATTTACAAAAATTTCAACTGTGTATTAAAAAGTTTAATAAAAGTTCTAACTTGTAATTTAATTGCATTAAAAACAGACATACTTTTACAGAAAAAGCACAATAATGAATTGTTCCAACTTTAAACATGAATTCAGCTTCTGCTAACAGTTAATAACATTTGATTGGTTCCCAGAACAAGAACAGTGATTTGCCAGGAAAGTTAGAAATTACAATCCACTTCATCACTTTGTTTGTTATTCAGACTAAAGTAAGAATAACTTTTTTGTATTGCAAATATTTGAATTTTGCTTTTTGTATTTAATTCATCATTGAATTCTCTTTAAAATGATATGTAAGAAATTACATTTTGTGAAATGCAACATTTTCTATAAGCATAAAAGTTAGAAAACATAGAGATTTTCAAAAGTGTCCACAATTTTGGCCACCACTGTATATGCTATCTTATAAAAATTAAAATTCTTTGGTAAAATGTTGATATATTAGTATGTGATTTAAAAGTTAAATGGGCCCATAAAGGGTTAAAATAAAAAACAAGCTATTTTGAACACACTTACAGATAAATTGTCTTCAGTCATTCCGCATGTTGGGATCTCAAATATTTTTTTAAAAAAAAAACCAACTTATAAGAATAATAAAATTAAAATTTATACTTCAGAAAAAAGAAGAAAAAAAATATATGATATTTCTGTTAATGAAATCTCGAAAAAGTATGTCAAAATTCAATAAACATGATATTACTTTCGCTGTTAAGCAAAACGGCAGACTAACACAATGTTTGATTTCTGTATTCATTACGCATAATTATTTAGTTTCTTAAAAAAACAGAAAAAGGAAACAAATAGTCAAAAAAGATTTTTTATTATGAAAAATTTACTTTGGCATAAGATACATATTTACAAATTTTATACCGAATACACATTATTTTGGTACATATTTTAACAATATCCATTTAGATGCTTCAAAGAATGTAACAGAAGAAACAATTTAATAAATTTATGTTCTGTCAAACAAAACAGAATTCACAGAAAATTAAGGAGAGAAAAAAAAAAGATTTTTCAGTCTGCAAATTGCATGCCATTCATTTATTACAAAAAATTTATTTTAATCATTAACTTTAAAACTTTTCAAGTGAAGTGAAATGAATCACTGATAATACAATCATGCAGACTGTTATGAGGCAGAATGGCACTAGTTGTACAGGTTTACAATCAGTTTGATTCTCAACATGAGTAGAAACTCAATCATTTATAAACTATTTAATTTTCAACGTAACCTTATATAGTGTACAAATTATTTATTTAAAAAATATCTTTAAAACTACATACGTTACAGAAATACTATTTATATTTGTATGTCAGTTGAAAAGCTCTTGCTGAGAAAAAGTTTCAGTAAACATTACAGTAATGTGGTTTATTCTTTCTTTATAGTATGTTTCTAAAACGAAATTTACATGCAAATGCTTTTGTTTTCATGCCTCTTTAAATGTCTTGTTAAATTTGACTTCACAGAAAAAGCTCTGTTACAAAAATCACATATGTAAGGTTTTTCCTGCGTATGTGTTCGCAAGTGTTTCATTAAATCCGGTCGTTGACAGAATGCACTTTTACAAATGTCGCATTTGTATGGTCTCTCATTGGTATGCAAACGCATATGAATAGTTAAACCACTTTTTCTGGTAAAGGTTTTATTACAAACGTCGCATGAAAATGGCTTTTCTTGCGTATGTGTTCGTAAATGTTCCCTTAATTCCGGCAATTGAGTAAATGATTTTTTACAAAAGTTGCATGCGTGTGGTTTTACATTCGCATGTCTAAGCAAATGAGTTGTTAAATTTCCTTTAACGGAAAAGGTTTGCTTACAAATTTCACATGGGTATGGTTTTTCTTGTGTATGTATCCGAAAATGAACTTTTAAATTATCCTTCCGTTGAAAGACTTTGTTACAAATGACACATGTATAAGGTTTCTCAAACGTTTGTGTCCGTGAAAGTCCATTTAAAATGCCATTCTCAGAAAATAGATTATTACTAATGTCGGATGCACACGACTTATGCGATAATAAATGACTCATTAAATCTGGTCGCTGAGAGAATGTTTCATTACAAATATCGCATTTTATTTCTCCCATTATGATTGAGTTTCTACTAAGAAAAAATGCCTCTTTAAAACAGTTTGTTTAAAAAAAAATAATAAAAAAGTGGCTTGAGTCCTCTCCTCCAAATGTTTTCATATCATACTTATCATCAGTTTTCTTTACTCAGAGATTCCTCAAATGGCAGAATTCATCACGATTCCTCCAAATGCAGCTCTGAAATTTGTAGGGGAAAAAAACATAGAATAAATAATACCATCATATTCTGAGCTACAGAAAATAGTCAAAGTTAGCCAAAATGTTTATATATGTATTTATCCCCTCATTTAATTAGCAATCTGCCAATTTATATAACATCAGAAGCACAAGGTTGGTTCAGTAACATCTATAGAATTGCTATATTTATTTATATTTTAAAGACTTTTAGCACGAATGTAAAATCAAAGTTATTTATTCCAAAAATTGTAATTATGCCGAAAAGAGGCTCTTATGCAGGGGGGATCCAGATATTTGAAAATTTATAAATAAATGATTTGCCAATGGAACAGGAATATTTGTTAAGAAACCAGAAATACTCTCAGCATAAAACAAAATACTGTTGCAAATGGTGGAGCGAAACGATATATACACATGATGACAAGAATTGGGCCATAAAAAAAATTTGGTATGTTGTGAGTAACATCTAGTAGAATTTAAATATGAAGCAGTAATAACATATAGAATTTAATAAAGAAGTGTATAAGAAACAGGGTTAAGGATCTGTATTCCTCCAGACAGCCCTCAGGTAGTAAATCCATAAACATAAATAAGATTTATCAACGAATCACATTAGTCGAATATTTCCATAGTTCTGGTTGGAAAAAAACAATCAATGAGGGTTTGCTTAATAGCCGACCAATTTATTTGAATATTTAATATTCGGATCCATTAGTCATTGAATACATTTTAACCCTTTCTAGGGCCGTGGGAAGTATGCTTCCCACCAAATTTATCAATATTTGCATGAAATTATGTAGGTTGGCATAAGTTCTGACAATTTCTTTTACAAAGACAGAAACTTAGATGCTTCGGTTCTTTATCTTACACAAAATGATGTGTCTTGATTTGTTACTTAATTATTAATTAATCAAATTAATTAATTAATCAAATTAAATTTATCTAATAAGTTAAATGAATCCCTTTTCTTATTCTAATTTCAAGCCTAAAAATATTTTAACATAACATGACTAGAAAAAAACGGCCCTTTAAAGGGTTAAATAAATATTTTATTAAAAAAAATAAGTTTTGTAAATAGTTTCGTTCATACAACCACCTAATTTTATTTATTTTTTTAGAATTTAAATATTTTGGTTGAATTTCATTATCATTTAATAATATTTGAATAAATTTATATTTAATATCCTTTATGTTTAGTTTTATAATTCACAACATTATTTTTCAAGATATGAATTATTGCTTAGATGCCATTTCAAAAATTTTGAAATCAATTAACTTAAGTTTTTCTACAAATTCTTGAACACTTCCAGTTAAATCTATAAATAGGTAATAAATGAGACTTTCAGCGCATCATGACCTAAATTGATTCTGGTTGGAATATTCGCCACCTCCAAACCTTTCCTGACCACTTTGAAGACAAAAACTAATTAAACTTTGAAAAATTTTGTATGTTTCGAGAAACTAAGAATGATTTCGGAATGCAATTTCTAGCAACAGAGTTCTTCTTCCCTTTTATACTCCTGCTCAAAAAAATAAGTAACAAAATTGGAATACTTGCAAAACTTGGAATAAACAAAAAATATTTAATGAATATGCGTGAAAGTTGCACATGAGGTAAGTGTGGCATTACTAGACCGCATATCAAACAATAAAGCAAAAATATTAGGGTCGTCGCGGCGGGACAGCCAAATTGGTAGGCTGAATGTGAAATGGGAACCCCAAGCTAATAACGTGTATGATATCCTCTAGCTGAAATGAATGTTTGGCAAAGGTAAGGCATGCTGACAATAATATCGTTGATCGCTTGTTGTGGCAGTATTGCTCATTCCTGTAATAAAGCTTGTTGGAGCTCGTGCAGGGTGACTGTCGGCACACAGCGACCTGCAATCCGTTTCTCTAACATATCCCACACATGCTCTATGAGATTCAGGTCTGGCGATCTAGAAAGCTACGCCATCTGTAGAACGGTTCCACTCTCCAGATAATTCCGCACGAATCGTGCTCAATGAGGACTGGCGTTATCGTCCATAAATATAGCGTCAATACCCATCGCAACGATAAAAGGGTGTACAAGAAAGTGTTGGATTTCGTCGCGGCATCTGACAACAGAGATAGAACCCCCAACGAACATATGGAGGTCGGTTCTGGGGTTCATTGCTATGCCTGCCAGAGGCGGCGGTAGCAGGAGGGCTATTGCCCCCCTGTCGACAGCGTCTTGCCCCACCCCCGTCGGCGAGAAATTCAGAGTTTCGTCTTTAAGCGTTTACCACTTCAGGATAGTTGTAGAGAGATGCGCATTATCGAATATGATTATTTAAAATCAACCTTGAAGTTAATATTTTGTAAACAGTCGAAATATCCAAGTAACGATTAAGGTGTTTTGACTATATTTGGCAAAATAATCGATAGAGTGACAGATCGATAATATGATGCATTTTGCGGACAATTTTTGATAGACCAACTAAGAATTGAATACAATGGATGTCAAAGATGTTAAGTTCGCAGATTTTCAGACATCTATTTCAAATGTCGTTCATTCAGCTTATAATTTGTACTACTTTTGACATATAACCGAAGGCTAACAAGGTGATATCGACAAGGTGATAGGCTCATTTTGTTGGCAATTTTTGATCGGCCGACTATGAATTCAATGCGGTGAGTGTCGAAGACGTTAAGTCTGCAGATTTTCAGACATTTGATTGAAATGTCGTTCATTTAACTTATAATTCAATGGATGGCGACGACGTTAAGTCCAAATTCTCAGTCATCTTATTTAAATGTTATAATGTTCATTCAGCATATACTTTATATTATATTTAGCAGAATAATCAATAAGCTGGTAAGTGAATAAGACTTCACATTTTTCTCGACTTATCTTTTTCCCTTCAGCTAAGATTTTATCATAGATTATGGGAAAAAAAATTATTTTCATTGAGCACTTCGATTACCTGCCAGTAGAATTATTAGAGAAATTGAAGCTTTTATATTATTCATGAATAGGCCGATAGAGTTGTTTTACATAATTCATCATTCAAATTCAAGTTCGAAAGTTAATCGTCGTCTTATTCATCTAATTGTTACTTCCTCGATAACGAATTGGTAAATTTATTTTATTAATTTTACTATGAGAATTGCTTGACTAAAATCTAATTAACGATTTCATCAATACTCTTTTTTTTTACATGATTGTGCATATACATGCTAAAAAAAGTTACTGTACTGTAGCGAAATTATGTGGCTTCATTATAAATTACTGAAGTAATTAAATTGTATCATTGCAAATTAAGTTTATTTACAGTAAAATATCTGTTTTCTTTTGTATTATCAAGCTACAATTATTACACTAAAGAGCTATTACCGACTACAATTGACGACAAAAACAATGTGGTATGATAGCTTTTTAGTTACACTAAAAGAGTTTAACCAAGTATGCACTAAATTTGTTAAATAAATTACTTCCTAAATGATTCAATATCATGACTATATAATCGGGGAACGTATCGTTTTCTTTTCTCTCAATTACTATTCGCAGCAAAAACTATATGATTTCAGATGTTTCTAAATTTTTAATAGACTTTATATAAAGATATCTTGATAAAAGGATGATTAAAATTGTTATTCATAGAAGATTCATGTATAACACATTTACCCCTTGACATACGAATTTACTTTACTTCCTAATTAGATAGCAGATCTTACTTGGGATAATTATTGTTATTTAAATCCTTAGAATAATATAAGGGCATTTGAGGTTATGATGCGTTTTCAAGTGATTTTTGCACTTTAAATTACTTAATACTTTTCCTTAATTGCAGATTTAAAGTCAAAAATTTAGTAATTCTATAGCGAAGCAGACTCGTCATTGTATACGAAGATGTTAAGAAAAACCAATGCATGCAATTGAGGAGATAAAACTCACTTTTGGGGAGGGAAATATTAGCTTGCAATAACTTTGAATTAAAAAAGTAAACCATAAGAACGCATGCCTAAAAATGAAGATAAGGGAATTCATATTCAAGAACTAATTGTTTCTCAATAAAATTCACTGGTTTTTTTAAGCCTAAATATATATTGAAAAAAAAATACATGGGAGATCTAATGTTTAAGTAGAACATTTTTCAAGAGAATACTTTGCATATCTTACATAAAATAGTAAGTTTCTACATATATTTACAAAATATTTTCCCCAGTATTTTTAAGAAAAGATATCATTGTATCTTTTACGCATTCTATATTGATCGTGTCAGAACTATAGTATTTTTTTGTATTAAATGTAATTTGTTGTATTTTCGTTGCTCACTAAAATCCTCGGATTCGAAACATATCTGAATTCCTGCTCGTTGCTGCAAATATTTTAGGTAGGAGGAACTACGCTAAAAAATCGATTTTTGGTGAAAACATCGAATATTTATTATTTATTTTTTTAGATCTCTGGAAATGTTTCTTTTATAAAACTTTTTCTTTGAACATTTATTTTATATAGCTTCTGATATAAAATAAGAGCATGCACTTGTTCATTTAGCATGACACGTCTTATTCTGGAGCAATCTGTTTTTCTATCTATATACTACAATCTAGAAAGGAATATAACATATTTTTTCAAATTTTAGATCTCAGAGAAATTAAATCTCAACAGTCTCATAAAGAAATAGACTCAAATATTGACAATTTTTATGGTCATTAAAAGAAACTGATAACATTTTTTTACAAATTCCTTTGTAAAGTTTTAACAATGAAAGAAAAGATCAGCATTTGAATAAAAAAAGAAGTTTAATACTTGATTATCTTTAATTAAATGTAAAATTAATTTTTATGAGTTATTTTGAAGCCAAATGAGAGATACTGTGCTTGCCCCCCCCCCTGTCGGCTTTGTCTTGCCTCCGCCTCTGATGCCCGCCCAGACAAGTAAACAATCACCTCTGTAATTGTATCTTTCGACAATGTTTAGAGCCCGATAGCGTGTCTCTGACTCTCGACATATCTCTCTCCTTTGGGAATCATTCTGGAAGTTAAATCAAAATTCATCCATAAAGAGTACGTGACCCCACTGTTTTAGTGTCCAATTGCCTCATGGGCCTAATGCAACCACGCTCTGACGTGCGCTGGGGACAAAGGCATACAAACGACAGATCGTCGTGCGAACAGTCTGCCTTCATGCAGCCTGCATGACAGTTTGGCGGGATATGGACTTTCCTGCAGCAGCTGAGAGCTGCGATGCCAGCTGTCGCCCTGTTAGTGCCTCCGGCGTCTGGCATATTGCAATAAGTAACGTTCGTTGGACGATGTGGTGATTCTCTGGCGTTCAGACCCATGTTTTCTAATGACGTTTTGATTCCTTTGATAATGGTTCTACAGTCAATGGATGGCACTACGAGACACATACAGTTCTCTGGCAAAGCAGATTGTTTTGCACCAGCTTGCAATATACCTATACCCCTTCAACGCATCTCATCGTGCAAAGATTACTCATGCTTCCGCTTTAGCTATCTCGGATTTCGAGCAATTATCGCTGCTTGCGAACTGAAGCATACGACGGTAATCCCCTTTTTAAGGGGTTAACGGTTTGATTCCGGGTTTGCGTTTTATGGTAATTTTGGCTAGTCATTTGCATTCGGCGATGCAACCTGTCTCATATGTAAATTGTGTGTTTTAATTTGCATGTGTGCCTCGTCTTTTCGTTTTTGTTTTAATCTTTCAATTTAGTTTTCCTTCTGAAAAAGATGAACTGTTCAACACTCTAGGCATTAATAAACATGTCATATCAAGAGTTTTTGTCTCTTGGTAAGATAAGAATGGAGGGAAATTTTTATTATATAACTGCATAATTTGTTATGATTGTGCAAACAGCTTGCATATAAATATTTAATGACAAAATTTAGTATATGAATTTAAGAATATGAATTACATTAAAATATCGTGCCACATGAGGAATTTAGATCACAATTTTAATAAAAACTACAGTTTCTAAAAACATTTGATTTCACATACAAAACTTTTGGTTTCCTCTCTTTGTCTTTGAAGGATAAGGAATAAAAGTGATACTGAAGGATTAAGAATCTATAATATATATATATAAGTTTAGATAACTGAAGCATTTTAATAATTATGTATGAGATTTAATTCTGTTACACTCAGCTGACCCAGTAGCATGGGAATTTCATAACCACGGCACAAATGATTCTTGGTTAATGAATTTAAACGATGATAAAAGTTTGATGAGCATTGATATTTAATTTTACAGATTGCGGGCAATGAAGTTCAAAACAGTTTTTAACAGCCACATGAATTATTTTCTGGTAGCTTACTATACAACATTATTTAGCAAAACTTCTTAATGATTACTTCAATAAAAACGCTTAGAATAACTTTCACTAAAATATTAATAATATATAAGTAAATAAAATTACAGAAGTAAAATCAGTTTTCATGAGTTATTTGTAAGGATAGAAGTAGACATATTTTGGTTGAAAGATTAAAGTTGGTCACTTAATGTATTACTTAACTCTGAAATTAATTACAGGAATTGCTCTGGATTTTACAATATTCAAACGAAATATATCTAAGCATTTCATAATGTACGGCCGATTTTAAACATTAACTGTGTGAATAAGAGAGAGACAGAATGAAAACTATTGTTTTCGAGTTTCAAAAGATCTTTTCTATGTTTTAAATTACTAAAATGTCAAACAAAACATCTTCACTTTCAGTATATTACAATTTGAAGAACAAAGAAAGGAAAGAGTACTAAAAATAATATATGGAACATTTGGGGAATTTTGAAAAGAAAAGAGGCAGATGTAAAAAAAAAAAAAATCTTTAAGTCAAATATGCTTTTCAGATTTTATCTTCGATTTATTTTCGATCTTATCTTTTATCTTCGATGACTGAAAAGAGCAGTCTAAATTACAAGCTAAAGAAAAGTTCAAATTAATCATAATCGATTTTTAAGGCACTTCATGCACTACAGTTTTACAGTTGGATGCTTCTAGTTACGATATAATACTTTACAATTTTTCGAACTTAATTATCAGATAATGGTTTAATTTTAATTAAGTTTGTTCCATGAAATTAGTGCCATCTGGTAATGAAAAACTTTTTAAAAAATAGTAAATATTCCAAAATATTATAATAGAGCATTAAGAATAAAAAATTTTAAAAAATTTATAAAAAAGAACTTTAATATATATAGAGTAATAAAATGCAGAATTCTTTAAAATTCATAACGTAGAAATCAAAACAAAACTGTAAAAGTGTAAAGTGCTGGAAGTTATATTGTAAAGATATAAAACCATAATGAATACCCATTATGAATAAGAGCAAGAAAATTCGTTAACTTTCATTTAAAATTAAAAAATATTAACAATGTGAGTGAAATTCAAATTTATTAATTTTATTCAATGCTTCAAGCTTTTCAGATTTTTGCTTTGATTTTCAAATGCAAAAATAAAAATTATTTTCTCGTTTTTTTTTAAGAATATGAATAAAAACATTTTTTAAATTATTAATTTCCATGTTGAATACCTTCGCAGCAATGGAAATATGCAATAAAATGAAGAAAATTGATTATGAAGATGTAAAAGTAAAGTAATACAAATTCAAATTAACTTAAAGTACCAGTGACAAAGCCAGCAGTGTCAGTCCTTTAGTGAATAAAAACAAAACGTTATATTATACAAAAAACAAGAGAAGAAAACGGTAGATGAAACAATTAACTGCTTTTAGATCTGATATATAAGAAGTAAATTACAATCATTACGTTATTTCAAAAAATCTTTTCCTTAAATAAGGAAAGGTAAATATATATAGAAAAATAATTATTTTTTAAATATAAGCAAGGGTGAAAACCATAGTATTTTGTAATCTAAGAAACTAAAATATTACATTTTTGTTGTAATGTCAAATTTGACATTTAAAGCATTTATTTCAAAAGAAGAAATATCTAATAAAAAAAATCTTTGCTTTTCATTATGGTTTTATAGTGTACATAAACTAATAGTCGACATTATAGATTGAAATTACGATCAATGAGAAACATGGTAAATGCACAATCATACTGTTTTACTGAGGTGATAAATTTGTTTCATCATGACAGTTAATAAAGAATCTTTATGATAAAAAAAGCATTCTTAGAAATTTTTTAAGTTTTTATTTCCTTGATATGTTTATATTTTTTCAAGAATGTGCTTATGAAAATATAATTTGGTCAATTTTTTTTTTATCCTAATATGACAACATACATGCACAATATCCCCAAAAAGTGGAACAAGCATTTAGTCCCTTAACTATTGCAACTAGACATATACTTCCATTTTCAAAGTTTGATCAAATAAGGTGCCCAAATGTATGAAAATAATTTGGCTTCTGTGGAGGAAGTTAATTAAAAAATAAATGAATTTTTATGCTGACTCCATAGCAAAAAAGTGTCAATTGGTAAAACATTTTCTTATATCCGTCTACGCACATACAAAGTTAAATACTTCAATCTGTAAAGTTTGTCGGGATATTAAAAGGCAAAATTATTAACTTCGAACACTTTTTCTATACCTCCGACAGAAGTCTGAGGAAGCCTTTCGTTGGAACTTTCAGAGATAATATGCATATCATGAAAGATATGAAAACGGCAGAATCAGAAAATAATAAGGCAAATAATACATTAATTGAAGTGCTTAAAAACTTGTTGAAAATGAACACCAATACATATAAAAAGTTGAATTTTTTAACAATAATTGCACGTACACAATCTAGTTCATCACTCGTGATTTGCTGTTGAATCCGTCCACAAAAATCTACAAAGTGTTTATTGCCAAAGTCAATTCATCCTTTAGTTCAATTATAAGACCAATAAAAATGAATATATCGGACACTTTTCAACCTATACGAAATAAAATCAACCAGTTTCCAAAAATGCCACAATAAATTTATAGAAAATTGCCCTGATGATAATTTTTTTTAAACGAACAGATTTTTACCGTTCCAAAATTGATAGTTTTGAAGATTAATATATGTGTCTCAATTAAAACAACATTCGTCTGTCCAAACTGCATTCCTCAGAAAAGGAAGAATTGATTTTACTTAACTCTTTGAGGCATAATGGCTTCGTTTGAGTCCACCTATCCTTTCATTTTTTCTCAACCGTGCATGTGGCTAAGATTTACTATAGTGGCTTCAAATGAAGTCACCCCCCCAACTTGTATGCAAATGTATCAAAAAATTAGTAAATTGTCATTTTTATTTTCTTATTGTCCATTTGATTTAATTTAATCGATTTCCACCTGAAAATTAACAGTTTTGTGTCTCAAAAGGTTAAGGTAGGGCCTGTCAAATTTAGACGTTGGTCGCGTAATTGTCCGTATATGTTGTAACAGTCCATGTATTTAGCGAATGCTGTAGGAATACCAGCTATTATGTTGAAATATTCTCTACATTGTCGGTTTTGGAATGCTGAGTATAGAACTGACAGCTCGTAAATTAGCGTGAGAGTATGGGATATAATTGCAGTTATCAGAGTGTTGTTATTATTCTATCTTCGAAATAAAACACCAAGAAATCATTCCGATTAAAATCCACACACTTTTTATTTACACCTCGCGTCTTACATTCTCCTCAAACAGGAAATACGTCAGACATCGGTTCTCGTCTGGCGTCTCTATTAATTGCGACTGCAATCAAGTAAACAGCCGCATTGGAGAGACTGCTTTCACCACAAGAGTAATTTTAAAAAATAAGGCAAAATGTCAATTTCACAGGTATAATAGTTCATCTTCTCCATTCCTCTCTAGGAAAGTAAGATCCAGCAAATTTTATTTATCGCTAAACACATTTCCTAAAAGGATAGCAGGAATTCAGTAAACGACGTTTGTATTCTTCTACAACTAGGCCGCCACTACGATTACATACAGTATCAATCGTCAGTATATCCAAACATTCCTTGTTACTGGAATATATCATTCGTTTAGAAAGCACACAAGGGCGAGCAAATAATTTTACTTTCTTGTTCGGTATTCCAGTAATTCTTATTGTAGTAACAACTCAACTTTGTATCAGACAAGCGACAACTCAACTCTTATGTTTTTTAATCAAGTATCCCAATTGTAGCATGCAGTAAAAAAAACGGTTGCGTTGCTAGCTCTTATTATGCATCTTGGTTATTTATTTGTACTTAATTAATTGCTTTTTTGTTTTACCCATCGATAGTATTTATCGATAACCTTAACAATTCTCAGAGGCGTTTTAAACATTTAGTTTTTCAAGCTTCTCTGCTCCTCATGATATAATACGATGTTGGAACTATCAATCAATCAAAGTGAATAACAGTATAAGTGATTAGCAAATTTCTATGAAATTATGAAGATGGGTTAAAGTACTAGAAAACAAATACTTATGTATTACAGTTTTTCTGTACTGAATAAGTTCACATTTCCGAAATAAATGCTTCCATCTAAATTTAGAAGTAAGCACAGTTCTGCAACTTTGTAAACAGAAATGTGATAGATGAATGGGGGAAAAAACACTAATTGACACTACTACACCATGGGGAATGTGCAAAATTTTTATTTTTTGTAACTTTTTACTATCAACTTTCGCAGAAGTCAAAGTGTTTTTATACGGTTGCCTTTTTTAATGTAACAATACAATTGGAAGTATATGACTAAATGCAATATTTCAGGAAATAAAGCCTTACTCCACTTTTTATAGGACATCCGCATTTATCTAATATGATCTTACAACTGATACTTATTGTTAATAATGCACTAAATACTTTGTAAAAACTTTTAATAAGTTATATGAATATTTTGTTTGTTAAAAAAAAAGTGAATTTCAGGTCTTTGGATTTGACCGTTAAAAGGCTAATTTCAAAAATTCTTTGTCTGATTTTAAAAAAAAGTCTTAATTTTTTTTTTATGTGTGAACAGTAGTCAATGCTGAGTTTTTATTGGATTAATTTATTTTTATCTTTCCAACAATACTGAATAAATCAATTCTAACAATTATAAATATTGGATACAATTTTAATTACAATGTATGTTTAGTGATTACCTGGCATTGCAAAAGAATTGCTTATAATTTTTTTCAAAAAAAAACATTCATTTCATTATGTTGTAAAAAATTAGAAATTGATTTGTCCTTAAATCATTCTGCAACTTCGTGACTGAGAAATCATCACTTTACTAATGATCTACTTTGTTTTTGATGTATAGTTATTATAATAACTAATAAATAACCATTTATAAAATTTTTAAAAAATCTTTTTCACTCTCCACAGATGTTATCATCTTCACATATAATTCTTTCAAAGTAATTTATTCACATGAATTTTATAATTAAATATAATAAAAAAAATACTCAAATATGACCAAAAAATTTAATGAACTTCTAACATACTATATGCATTCGAATTAAAATTTTCATTGAATGCAGATAATCTAATACATTTTAATAATAATACTGAAGTTCTTCCCACAGTAAATATACTTCACAGCTAAAAAAGGTAATTGAAATTTTATATGGAAACTGTTCCAATGTAAAGAAATTAGATCCATATAATGTTTTTAGATTTGCTCGATTATACTATTGGAACTTTCTGTAAACAATCTAATCTCTACACAGTATTATAGAAGACCAATAAAATTACTAAAAATTTTAGAAGCTTTTCAAAATTTTGACAGCTTCATTGCACAATAATTAAAGCAAAATTATTTAAAATTCTCTCGGAGATGTTTATTTTTAGTGTGCCTGCAGTAGTTAGTTTAACTGAAAGAACAAACTTTTCAAAGTCCTAATTTTATATTTTGATTAGAAAAATAAGGTATTGTAAACTCTCTCTTTAGGTTTACTTTCGAAATTTTTACTTCGTTTTGCATTTACACTCATTTTATTTTATCTCCTTATATAATAAAAGGAGGAGAAGAGAGCCATTTCTTTGTGCAGATGTTATTTTCTGTCATTAATTTACAGGTTTCATAATGTATCAAAGCTAAATAATAGGAAAAGGAGTATTTATGCTTTATTTTGAAGTGCTTTTAATATACTTTTTATAAGATTATTTGAAAGCAGTTTAAAAAATTAAATCTGAATGTAAAGAAGAATTATAATTATTTTGATAAACACATTAATAACAAAATATTATCATTCTGTTAAATTTTTTTAAACTTAGTGCTTAAAAAAATACCATTATTTCTAGAGAGTTTTCAGGAAAAAAGTGTAAATGTTACAAAAAAAAAAAAAAGATAATGCATGTTTTTTTTTAAAGTCTATCAATATTGTATATACTGAACTGATAAGAAATGATTCATTTTATGTTAATAGACATGATCAAAAATTTCTATACAAAAATACTCTATTATAGATTTAAATAAAGATATATATTTTTTTTTATTCAATGTAAATTATTAATATAAAAGAAAATACTCACTCGCATAACTATGAGAAAAATGCTTGCTAATTTCCTTTATTGCTCTCAAATATTTAATATATAATAAAGTTCATATGCCTAGAAACAAAATAAATATTAATTAAAATGGGTTCTAATCAAAGAAAACTGATATAAAAAAAGCAAACTAATTAGAAAATTAGTCTGAAGTTGGAAATAATTACATTCTATTTAAATTATGGAAAGTAAAAGATCAACTCTCGCATAAATTCAGCAGAATTCTTGTATTGTAAACCTTGCAAGAAATGTATATTGTTGAAAAGCATTGAATTGCTAGAACCTCATTCATGATGGTATTTGATGACTTTACATATAAAAATAATCATTAAAATATTTTTAATTGACATTTTTTAAGCGCTAGATTTTATAGTCAAAAAATGTATTTAGAAGAAAACCAAACTCAATTTTTGTTGATCAGGGTGTATAGACTTATTTTATCTTTAAAAAATATGAATTTTATTAGAATTTTTTATGAACCTTTAGAGAAAAATTAAGAACCAACTATATTGTAATATTTTGTTGAGGTCTATAAAATAAATTGAACTGAATATTAACTAAGTAAACACTCAATTTTATAAAAACATAAAATACTACAAGGAATTCCTGATTATTCTTCACCAACATTGAAAATAAGTCATTTAAAATGTTTTTCTATGCAAGATTTGTTTAAAAATCTTATTAAGACTTTCATCGCATATTTTAAAATTATTTAATAACTCTACAGTTAGTAGTATCAGGGGAAAAAAGTTATATTGCTACTTAACATTACAATTTCTCAAAAAAAAAAAGTAAACAGGTCTAGAATATAATAATCATGCTAATTTTATTAAATATATAAATAAAAGTTTGTTTCTTTTTAGAGATTTTTCAAACACTTTCAATTCATGCAATTTTTTTCACTAATAATTTTTTCCAACTCATTGCATATTTTTAGTAGGGAAATGTTTCTGGCTTGTTGAACAAGTGCATAGGTTTTAAATTCAATTTCAGCAATTTCCTTTCCCAAGAGATCAAGCTTTCTTTATGTCATTGACAACTATTTCTTTCATCATCTGTTTCTCTCAAAATAGACAATATTTTGAATGGGCTGATACTGCTAACAATCTCAATTCTGTAGTAATATTTACAGAGTAGATTCTATTAGACTGCTTTGTTTGGTCATAGACCATATGTTGTGAAATATTTGATATTTTCCATTCAAATTTACCACTTCAGTATTTTGATAAATATTGAATCCACCTTCAGCAGAGGTTAGTTCATGAGAAAGAATGAAAATTTTCAGAACTTAACACAATCTTTTAAATTTATGGTCTTCAAATGAAGGATTTAAAAAAAAAACTCATCCAATTTCATTTTCCTGATATGAAAATTATCAAAAGTGGGTAAAGATGATTTGACTAGGAAATATATTAACTCCATGAGAATAGCATCTTTTTATTCTTTCCAATAAAAGTACATTTACATTTACTTGCTCTCTGCCAAAACATTTCTTGCTGATGCAAAATTAGCTGAAGACCAATTCATTATGCATTTTACATTTTTAAAATAAATTCCTGAAATCACACTTGAAAAAATCTCATTTTATCAGAGACTGCTTTTGAGGAATGTAATTCTTTCAACAATTTGTCTCTTCTTATGCCTCTACTCACTTTATCAATTGCAAAACAAAATACACTGTTAAAAAATCATGCAGCATTAGTAATTTACTGAAGAAATAATTTCAACTGAAAATTTTTCTTTCATATCTTTAAAAAACACAATTGTTGTTTTAAAAACTTATGTTTATCAAATGCATAAAAAGTCAAAATTAGCCATCACTCAGATACATTTGAAGAAAGAGCTTAGTAAGCAACATTTGTGAAACCATCTGAAAATGTCTCTCCTTCATTGTGCACTCCCTAAGAAAGGTATTATTACTTGGGTAAGGCAGTGAATGCCATGAGTATACAGATTTTTATTTTCAGAACCCCACTATATTAAGAGAGAAAAAAAAGGGGGAGGGGGCAAGTATGCTAAAAAAATTTTAATCCACCCATTGAATCCAAAATTTATGAAACAGTTAGAATTTTAGAAGCAATTTAACTTACTAAATTTTATTTCTCAAAGTTGCTGTGCTTTTTTTCTTATACGAACACATGGTTATTTCAAATTTTTGATGTATTTGGTTCAAAATTTTGATTTGGATCTATACTTTAGATGCTAAAACTGTGTGGCAAATTTTTACCAAGGTAGTGCTTTGCATTTTAAAGCTATCCATTATTTCACTTGTATTCAGATAAATCAAAAAAGGAAGGAAAAAAAAACCCTTTTTTTGGAAATACATTTTTTTTTTCAAAATTTGGTAGATATCTGGTATTAAGAAACTCCACCCAAAGCATTTTTTCATTTATCTTGTTCACAGACAGGCATAATTACAAAAAATGTGTTATTTGGAGGTTTGGATCATGGAGAATAAGCAAAATCTGGAGTTTAAATTTTCTGAGGATTAAAGTTTTTCCATTTTGAGTAATTCATATACAAAAAATAAAAAAGGAATTTTATTGGCAATTATTTATTTTTGGTATCCTTCAGTGCAGTTACAATGAAAGAAATGCACATTTACTGGTATGTTCTAGACTTTTGCACAAACATGAATTGAAATAAAAATACTTAAATAATTCACTAATGGCGAATCACTAAATGATGTTAATTATGTTTAACAAATGCTCTACAAAGAAGTAATCACATGTAGAAAAGCAATGATGAGCTGAAGTTATTGTTGAAAAGCAACATTCATGGTTTTACATGAATACATAAAATTGTCTCTAAAAATAAAGCGGTTATTTTTTCCCTATCTATTTTCTTAAAAAGGAGGTAAAGCAATGTTGAGTAAATGAAAATTATATATTTTTCTCTGTTTAAAAGATATGAAAGATTCCAGTAGATGAAAAGGATATATTTTCCCCCTTCGATTAATATTTTTCTAAACTTAGATAAAAAAAAACTTTTCCTGTTAACTTCAGATTCATTAAATCCATTAAACATTATAAGATCTAACACTGCAAAAAAAAAAAGGTTATATAAAGCATGGTGAAATGGTTCCACCCTCATTAAAAGGAAAATGTAAGCACTTGGAATAAAAAAATAAGCACTTTCAAGGTCCTTATATAAGGACCATAAAAAATAAGCAGATTTAAAGAATTTTTATGATGCTATATACCATGTTGACATCTGAAACAGATTTTTTTGGCAACAAATGATCAATTATTTGCAGTATTTATATATTACTGAGCCATTAGGTTCTTATTTGTTATGCACTCTGTTCTCACTAAGCACCATACACAAAATGAAAATTATAATTATATAGCTAAAATATATAAAGTTATAATTATATGAGAAGTTTATTATAAGTAGCAAGAAGTTATATAAAATAATAACCTAGGACTATAATATTATAAAAAATGAAAAATAAAGAGAAGCAGTAAGGTTTAAGCTTGTAATAACAAGTTACTATTCTGTGGATTTATATTTTAAAGGCAATATGTCATGCCATCGTATGAAAACATAACATCCATTCTTGGGGCTTGTTGCTTTTCAAGATTATTCTATTAGCAACTAATCAATCTTTTGTGCAAGTTATTTTAACATCACTTAATCTATTTAGCTATTCTTTCAGATAATTGATAAAGCCCTTTCTTACGTGTTTCGATATAGAAGAAATATCACTTACCCACGATTTTCACGTTCAACGATTCAATCAACAACAATACATCTTTATAAAACAAACAGCAATTTATCCAAATCAAACTACATTTTAATGAAAATTTCGTCAAATTTCGTGACAGTAGATGATGTTTAAAATGTTGCAACCACTAACAAAGCCTATTCTTCCAAGTCGTGCACTGACATCAAAAGACCATTGACTAATAACGTTGTCTTATTTATGATATATACCTCATTTATGATAATTTCCATATGCAAAAGTCAACGTCAACTATCGTAATAATTCTAAACCACATAAAAAGGGAGAAATACTGGATGTATACATTTGAGAAGCTTGTGGTGGCAACTCATCGCACTGGACAAAATCAGATTTGAATGCCAGAGACAACTCAACTCTTGTTTCGAATCTTGTATAGCCAGTTTATTTTTCTTATTTTATAATTTCGTTTTTGATATCAACGAAACTTCGTCAACTGATAATCCAAATATGTCTTCATGTAAATAGTTATATATATATGCGTGATTGTGTTATAAATAAAATTAGTATTTTTCTAAATCGCCTCCTCAAGATTGATACATAAACCCTACGTAAACATCACTGTCCCATAAGCTAATCAAATTATAGAAAGATGAAGGAGCAAGCTTTAACATTTTTTTTGTTTGATTTCATTTAAAAAAGCCTGGGGATTTGTACATAATTTTTTAAAAATGAATTAGTGAGTAACGAAATTAAATAATATAATCAATTAGGTAAGTTTCATTCCATGAACCGATATAGATAATATTCGATGATAAGTATTTAATGGAATTACCTCTTTGCAATTACACAAGCTCACTCTCTTCCTACAAAGAAACAAAATTATACAAATTTCAGAAACTTCTCAATCTTTATACATATAAGATTACCGCAAACCATATATACTTTTTAAATGAAATGCAGGATAATAATACGGTTATATTTATTTAATTTAATATGAATTTAAATTAAGCTATACTGAATGAAATCGTTTACAGCGCCGCCTGGTTTGAAACTGCGAGGATAGCATTCCCATCAAGAAAATAGAGCGACACAGGAAAATAAAGTAATTTACAAAGATGCGGAGCATCATGGATTTAGTACAGAAAAACACCTTGTGGACATTATAAGATAAAATAAGAATTTGATATTTTAAGAAATTGATATTTAAGACATGAAAGAAAGAAGAAAGAAAGAAATTGATATTTTATAACAAAATATAATATATAACAGCTAAAAGATTAAATGATAATTTTATTTTTATTTCAGTATTAATTTAATATTTTTAAATAAAAAAATATGAATTCTTTTTTAAAAATCTATAATAAGCAAGAAATATATAATTATTTGAATTCTCCTCGTACGAGATTTCAAAAAATGCATATACAAGTTACCTTGAGGTATATTTTTCTTAGAACTTTCATAATTCTTAGGATTATTTCCAACATAAAAATAAAATATTAAAAATAGATTTCATCAAAATATATATAATACGAAAAAAGTTACGAATCTTATTATTTTGGTATAAAAATCACATGGACAGTATTTAGTATTCCACAGGAAAATAATTGCTATTAGCTACATGGTAGGAGCATTTATTAACATGAATCCATTTAAGTAAATACTAACATTTATTAAATCAAATTACTGACACTTGAAAGCCTCTCATTTATCTTTTTTCCCCCTCTTATTTCTTTTACTGTCTCAGTTTCTTTCGTTCTCTCCAACTAGATTACGAATTTTTTTCTTTTATTTTTAGAAAATAGTATATAGTTATTTAAAAAAATTGGGAAGCATTTTTTAATAAATTTTAAAAAACGAATCATCTTACTTTTAGAAATTTTGAAGTATTATCTTTTTAAATAAAGAGTATGCCCACTTAAGTC
>JAPMOR010103087.1:1558878-1572593 GCA_026543865.1 Argiope aurantia
TTCTTAGAACTTTCATAATTCTTAGGATTATTTCCAACATAAAAAAATATTAAAAATAGATTTCATCAGAATATATATTACGAAAAAAGTTACGAAACTTTTTATTTTGGTATAAAAATCACATGGACAGTATTTAGTATTCAACAGGAAAATAATTGCTATTACCTACATGGTAGGAGCTTTTATTAACATGAATCCGTTTATGTAAATACTAACATTTATTAAAGCAAATTACTGACACTTGAAAGCCTCTCATTTATCTTTTTTCCACCTCTTATTTCTTTTAATGCCTCAGTTTCTTTCGTTCTCTCCAACTAGATTACGAATTTTTTTCTTTTATTTTCAGAAAATAGTATATAGATTTTTTTTAAAAATGGGAAGCATTTTTTAATAAATTTTAAAAAACGAAACATCTTACTTTTAGAAATTTTGAAGTATTATCTTTTTAAATAAAGAGTATATCCACTTAAGTCCTTTGGCATTCTTTTAATTTCTGACCGGCTATTATTATATTCATAAAAGTGGTATTTATGTATAGTAAAGGAGCCACGCTCTACTGAATGAAATCGTCTACAGCGCCGTTTGGTGGTAAACTGCGAAGATAGCATTCCTATCAAGAAAACAGAGTGAGATAGGAAAAGAAAGTGTTTTACAAAGATGCAGAGCACCATCGATTTAATACGGAAAGATACCTTGTTGACATTAATGAGAAAAATAGAAAAGAACGCGCATTTGTTTTTTCGTGATCTGCTGCACTGTGAAGTGACAGAAAGATTTGAGGGAAAAAAAACAGTTATAACAATATACCTTTATCTGAAATGTTCAAACTTCTCACCATTAGTTGCCATGCACATTTCGATCCTCGTTTAAATTTCGCTTTGCATTCTTTGGAGCATAGAGGGTGACATATCGGCACAAGCGTCCATAATGCATTCTTGAAGATTCTGAAATGTTTGTGGACAGGTCGCATACACCTGCTGCTTCAGATATCTCAACAGGAAAATTTCAGTGGAAGCGAATCCGGTGAACGTGGAGGCCAATCTCTGAAACCACCATACTCAATTATTTGGTTCCCGAATTTTCTTCACGAAATATTGCCTCATTGGAGATGTCTTGTGAGCAGGCTTGCTGTTGCGTTGAAACCACAGATTCTCAAGATCAAACAGCGGCATATCATCCACAAAATTGGGAGAAATTGCAAATATCCTGCACTGTTAAGGTAACCATCGTAAAACGTTGGGTCGATCGCTTGTTATAGTAAATTGCACACAAAACATTAATAAAAAACAGTTTTTGATGTCGGATGTCTGTAAAACATTTAAGATTTTCCAGCGCCCAGTAATGGGCGCTTTGCCAATTGCACATATCCCTCAGTGAAAAGCATGCCTCATCCGTCCACAATATATCTGCAAAGAATGTTGGCTATACCTGTATCTGATTAATGACGAAATTGCACCATGCATAGCGTCACTCGCAATTCTCGTCCAGTAATTCGGTTAAACTTGCCGTCTTACCTTAGCTGGTCTGCCAGATCGAGGTCGACTAGTCTCGCAGCCTGTCTTCCTAAAACTTTTTACAACAGTTAGGATCGTTTGATGCGAAGGATATGGGCCTGCAGGGAAACGTTGCCGGTACAATCTTGCTGCTGATCGTGCCTTGCGTCCACATTCACCGTACGGTGAAACCGTCTCAAAATACTCAGCTTTCGGAAATCGTTCCATGACCATAGCATCAAAATACTACAACCCCAAGAAGATGTCTCTTTCATAACTGTCTCAGGTGAACAGGCGTGACATTTTTTACATATTTACATACAGCAAAAATTTCGAATACCAAGCTCAAGTTGCATTGAGTTGATGCGACGTTATTTTACACGATTTACATATTGGCTACTCTGTTTATAAAGACAAATCAAAGACAAGGGTGCAACCATCGGAGTTTTGACTGAAAAAATGTACCACTGTGCCACATTTCGGTGCCGTGTTTTGCCCGAAAGATAATCATTACTCCTTCAATTCAAGTTCCGTGATGTCGCAATGCAGGAAATTATGAAAAAGCAAATGCGCGTTTTTACCGTTTATGTCAGCTGGGAATGCAGTTGCATTATATCATTCTGTCCTTGTAACTCCCATTAGTCAAATATCTGTAGCTGTTACCAACTTTTCAAGGCAGGGATAAGAATTAAGACCATTTTTTTTTCAATCAAAGTTGTTATTACACGCTGAAAAATAATGCAACTTGTACAACTAAAACTAAGCCTGCTTTGAAAGAGGAAAGCAAAATTCTTATTCAAAGTCCTTATTATTTTGTCATATTACGTATAGTTATATTAATTATTACTTATAAAGACACCGTGGTGGATTGAAGATCATTATGATCCGTGCAATGGAAGCAAGAGGACTTATGTTTCCGGGGCCATTTCTTTAATGATCATATTCCACATGAAACAAACACAAAACATGAAAGACAAGACAAGACATTAACGCTCGCACCTTAATAGAACAGCATCACATCTCATTCTGATCACAATAGGAATGAACTATGGGATGCGTACCTAATCAGGCATTGCCATCTATTATCCAAAAAGAGAAGACAGAGTAGACAACTGCTACAACACGATTTTTTAAACTATTTCTCAGAAAGTTCAGCGAATATAAATTATACAAAGAAATATATAAGTGCTTCACATTTGCTACATTTACAAATAGAATTTAAAATTTTTTGGTATTAAAACTGCAGTCAAAGCAACATATTGATGTTTTTTTTATTAGTTTTTATTTTGTAATTATAAAGGTAATCAATTGCAAACATTTATTTTATTTTTAATATTTTTGAATCGATAACTGTAGATCTTTGAATAACTATGTAAGGAGATTAATCATATTTAAAAGGAATAATTTCAACATTTTCTATTTTTTAATAAAACGACTTTCAAATTAAAAAATATTTTTGTAAATATAATAATGATATCAGCTAACAGTTCTCATTGTAAATATCATTTTTTATGTACCATTTAATTTTCTTGCATTACAAAGAGAAAAAGATAGTTAAGAAAAAGACAAATAATTTAAGAAAAATATAATTCTTTTAATATAAGCATTTATTTATTTATTCAAAAACGATTTTGTAAATTTCGATAAAATGGATACAAAAGTAATTTATGTTCATTTACTAAAATATTTTATAAGTGAAGCTCCACAATTACTACTTTATAATATTTATTTTCATTTTAAGGACGAGGATTATTTTTTGATTACTCCAGAATGACCATTCGACACGCTACGTGATTGCAACGCCATCCGCATCTCTCGCTGCATATACAGTGACCGATGCTCTCTATAACAACATTATACTTCGATATGGGCCGCCAAGTATGTATATATCAGATAGAGGAACTGCGTTTACTGCACACCACACGCAGCTATTTCTGCAAAAATATGGAACCATACAATCACTGACACCGCCCTATTCACCACAAGCCAATAGCATCGTGCCAATGGAATAACTGGCACGGCACGATGTTAATCGAAAAAAAATCATTGACAAAAATCCAGAGAAATGGGACTTATTACTGCCTAATGCTTTACTGGCAATTAACACCACAAAACAAAATTCCACAGGAAAATCCCCACTCTGTTTGCCTCATGGATATGAGCCACGCCTTCGTCGTGAACTTCATATTGGAATTTTCGTAAACGACATGCCACGTGAGGATCAACTTGACCTTCTAAAATTGGCATTTAGCGTTTGTCTTTGTCTCCGCACCGCCAACAAGTAATATTTCAAACGTCGCCAGTTACTGGATTGTATTTACGACGCTGCTCATGACGTGTATTAAAAGATCTGGATTGAGTTTTCGGAAATTGGTGTGGCTTTTTCTCTTGTTTTGTACTTCAAATTGCATCAAGTGCTGTTGCTCTGTCAATCAATTCTTCAACTGTGATAGAATTCTGAATAGCTAAGGCAATCTGCCACTTTTCTTCTGTAAAATCACCAATGATCATACAAATACGGTCAGGCTGTGGAATGGCAAAAGGAGTTTTTCCAGAAGAGCATCTTTTGCAAAAATGTAATCAACTAACGTCTCACTGTGTTTCAATTTTCGTTCACTTTGGTGAGCTCAAAATTCTAGCTTTGTGATGCGTCTTCTAAACCTTGATGCGAGAGCAGTTTTCCACGCAGTCCAGTCGTTATAAAAAAAATTTCTGTTGTTAATTGCCAATTTTTTGCTGATACAGAAAGGCGAGAAATAGTATTTGTTAATTTTAGTTCGTCCGACCAGTTTGATTGAAATTCTGAAATTCTGAAATTGAATATTGAAATTCTGTCAACCCCTTTAAGTTATTCGAGAGCATCGTCAATGGTATCTTCTTGAAATATTTGAGCTTTGGTATCATTGGTGGACGTGATTTGAATAACATTTGACGTGTTTAAATGTTTATTTAATAATAATTTTTGCGTCTCCATCAACGTAGCGAGAATTGCAGAAATATTTGGATCAATTTGAGAAAGAGGGGATATGGGAGGAAGTAAGGGATAAGAAGGATGACTTAACAGTTCTACTTGTTTACGTAGCGTTTCAATTTCATTCAACAATACTGTTTTATCAGGAATTGTTTCATCGAGATTTTCATTATCATTTTGAGATTGCATACGAAGAATATTTAATTCATCTAAAGTTCTATTTTCATTTCTTTTAATATTATCCTCAATAATGCGCGAAATTAAATCCTTTTTATTTCCGGTGGTTAAAAGTTTTCTTAAAGGTAAATCCATTTTCAATTGAGCGACCTTAAATGACTAAGTGATTAAGCTTCGGAAGAATTCAAAACAATTTCGTTTGTTGTCATTTTTTGTTTGGTGAGAAAAGAAAAATCACAGCTGCTCTTGGCGAGAAGCAGGGTTGGGTCAAATATGTTTGGCGACGTTTTTAGTGAAAGAGAAATGGAATAGTATTTTTGTAAACGGAATGTTAATTTTTACAAATTCTACGAAAAATAATGAAATTTTCATCAAAATAAAATTACCTGGGCTAGGTATAGGAGTACGATGATGATACTTTCTATTTCTTTGTAATCAAAACCATTAGAATCTTTAACGGAAGCTTTCAACGAAGTTATGGAGTTGTTTCGCTTCTTTTTAGCTAGCAACTTTTGAAGCTTCTGCAAAAGATTTTTAAGGTTTTTTTTTTTTTGAAAAAAATTGGTTGCTCCATATAAGAGGTTGTAATATTGTATGAGGATTATCTTAAGAATGGAAAGGCGCAGTTGACAGAATAAACATTTAATTAATATTAAAGGACGAGAACATTTCTTATGCGATATCAAATACAAGTAGCGAAACTAATAACAACAAACTGCTGTTGCCACTCAGTATCTATGAATACAGAAATAATAACACTAAACATAAATGTGAACCTTACATTATACAAGGAAAAAAAATCATTAGATGGGAAGGTTTATTTTTTTATGCGGCCACACTGGAATAACTTTCAAGTTATCATGCATTTATCATGTAACCCTATCGTTATCGCATGACCAGTTGACAATCTGAAGCCAAGAAATTTGCATGCATATGCTTTTACAATGGCAGAAAATAATTGGCTAAATACAAAATTCTGTCACGCCATCGTGTATCATGTGACCAACCGAAATACCGACGCCAAAAAAATGTGCATACATATATTTTTAACACTTTCATCGCAGCAATGGCGCGCCTTTGTCCTACCCTCTGCGCTAAGAATCTGCACCTCTCTTTCTTATATATAATAATTATATATAATATATAAGACGCCGCTATAATACATAAAAACCTTGAGTAGAGTACGAATTATCTCATCCCTCGCGCACAGCGAATATTCCTGGAAGACGAGTTATCTCGTCCCTCGCGATGAAAGTGTTTAACAAGGAGAAAAATCGCCAAACACGAAGTCTGCTTTTGTTGTTTCTAAATGTTTAAGGTTTGTGGTCCAGCTTTGTGGTTTCTAAAGGTTTAAGACTGAATTCATTTATAAAGCTTAAAGGGTAATTATAGGAAGAAGGTATATAAATTATTTATATCAGCAATTTTCAAAATATTAACTTTTTAATGCATAAAACAGATTCCTAATAAACAGAACTAATTATCTTAACAGAACAGGAAAAAAGCTACAAAATACTAATTATATTAATTTAATACAATCTATATAATTAAATTTTAATAAAATGGATTATTACATTTCATTTCCCAGGTTTTGAGCATTATTTTGATACTTGAAAATTCAATTTAGCTTGAGAATACTTTTTACAGTGTTGTTGAGAATGGCACTTGTCACAGGCAAGCCAGTTGATGAAGTCTAAGAATGTTGAAAGTAGATCATTTTTTACTATGTATTATTTCAAAAAATATCCAAATGATAAAATCCAGAGCAGTTGATTAATTTACTCAAAAACACCAGATTCGATATTTTGTTTTTCTTGTACATTATTTTACGAATGAAGAGGAAATGAACAATTTACATGAATTATAAACGGCTATAATAACTGTAGAAAGCTGTCACTCGTTGGAAGGCCAAAATAGATTCGGTTAAAGCAGAGTATACAAAATTTGAAGAATTTGTAATCCCTTAGAAAAATTTATTGATGCAAATAACGATAATACAACGGTTTCCGAAGCTAAAAGTCTATTGGATTCAATACAAGAAATGCATTTATTTTATATTTATTAGTATGGTTTGCAGTATTGTCCGAACTTAACACTGTCAATAAACTATGTCAAGCAAAACCAATTGTTCTTGATTAATTTAATTTAATTTAATTTAGTCAATAAATTTAAAAAAGAAAAGCAAAATTTAAGAACAAAACGCCTTTTAGAGGAAGCAAAAGTGATAGCACGAAATTTGAATATTTCAGAATATTTTTCTGTAAAACGTATTCGGGAAAAAAAAGGGGGGGGGGATGTTATACTCCGAAAGAGCAGAAGAAATTATAGAAAACTCGATAAAGGAATTTAGATATTATTTTTTAATACTGTTATTGACATTATTATTGTACAGATAGAAGATAAATTTCAAAATAGTTCAAATTAATCACTGATATAAAATTGTAATAAATATTATAAATTCGAAAAATGTTTCCAAAAACTTTGTAAAGTTTTATAACAAAGATAAATGTAGACGAAAACCTAATCCAGGAAATTTGTTTGCTATAGAATTTGATTTTGAATAAATAAAAAAGATTGATTTTGTGTAAATAATTCACAAGTCATTTTGCAATACATACGAAATTATAATTATAATGCTATTTCTAAATGCCTTAATTGTGTTAAAACTTTTCTTTACGCTGCCAGTTATTATAACAAGTCCTGACTAGTCTTTCAGCAAATTAAAATTAATAAAAAAAAAATGCTGGAAGAGCGCTTAGCACTCTTTGTAATCAAGCATGTGTGCAGAACACTTAATTGCACTAAGCATCGAAAAAGAAATTGCAAAAACATTATAATTTTTTCTGAATTAATTTATAGCTGAAACAAAATCCCGCATTAAATAAACATGTGATAGTAATATATGTAGCATGAGCCCCTATGCTACTCCCCGTTTCTCGCCGGCAGATGGCAGTAGCGTTCCGACTACTACTATGAAAAGATTTACCGTGATTTACCTAATTTACTAAGTTAGATTGGATATAGTATTTTGATAGTCCATACTATAAAATGTTTATATTGTTAGGTCTAATTATTTCCCTGCCAAGGAAATATTCCCCTGGGTATCAAAAAAGAAAATTAGCAAGAAAGAAAAAAGAAGGAAAACCAAAATTCAAAATCTCATGAGTAGATCTGTTCTCATGTTTACGAAGCAATTCAGACAATGATATTGCTCCAACGGAAGAAGAAACTTCTACCCAAATTACACAATCTTGCAATAAAATTACAGAAACTGAAATTCATTGAAGAATCGCATATTTATACAAATATGATCAAATCAGAAAATAATAATTAAAATGACGATAACAAATATGATCAAGCGAATATAAGTGATCGTTTATGACCAAATATTACAGCTGATGTTAAGAATGTTTTGTGTTAACAAATGTATGTTCTGTGCAACGCAATGGAGTTTTTTCTAAGAATGCTGAAAGTAGATCATTTTTTACTGTGTATTATTTCAAAAAAAAAATCCAAATGATAAAATCCAGAGCATCTGATTAATTTACTCAAAAACACCAGATTCGATATTTTGTTTTTCTTGTACATTATTTTACGAATGAAGAGGAAATGAACAATTTACATGAATTATAAACGGCTATAATAACAGTAGAAAGCTGTCACTCGTTGGAAGGCCAAAATAGATTCGGTCAAAGCAGAGTACAAAATTTGAAGAATTTGTAATCCCTTAGAAAAATTTATTGATGCAAATAACGATAATACAACGGTTTCCGACGCTAAAAGTCTATTGGATTCAATACAAGAAATGCATTTATTTTATATTTATTAGTATGATTTGCAGTATTGTCCGAACTTAACAGTATCAATAAACTATGTCAAGCAAAACCAATTGTTCTTGATTAATTTAATTTAATTTAGTCAATAAATTTAAAACAGAAAAGCAAAATTTAAGAACAAAACGCATTTTAGAGGAAGCAAAAGTGATAGCACGAAATTTGAATATTTCAGAATATTTTTCTGTTAAACGTATTCGAGAAAAAAAAAAGGGGGGGTTATACTCCGAAAGAGCAGAAGAAATTATAGAAAACTCGATAAAGGAATTTAGATATTATTTTTTAATACTGTTATTGATATTGTTATTCTACAGATAGAAGATAAATTTTAAAATAGTTCAAATTAATCACTGATATAAAATTGTAATAAATATTATAAATTCGAAAAATGTTTCCAAAAACTTTGTAAAGTTTTATAACAAAGATAAATGTAGACGAAAACCTAATCCAGGAAATTTGTTTGCTATAGAATTTGATTTTGAATAAATAAAAAAGAGTGATTTCGTGTAAATAATTCACAAGGCATATTGCAATACATACGAAATTATAATTATAATGCTATTTCTAAATGCCTTAATTGTGTTAAAACTTTTCTTTACGCTGCCAGTTATTATAACAAGTCCTGACTAGTCTTTCAGCAAATTAAAATTAATTAAAAAAAAATGCTGGAAGAGCGCTTAGCACTCTTTGTAATCAATCATGTGTGCAGAACACTTAATTGCACTAAGCATCGAAAAAGAAATTGCAAAAACATTATAATTTTTTCTGAATTAATTTATAGCTGAAACAAAATCCCGCATTAAGTAAACATGTGATAGTAATATATGTAGTATGAGCCCCTATGCCCCCGTGTCTCGCTGGCAGATGGTAGTAGCGTTCCGACTAGACGGAGAAGCGAGGCAAACGGCAGAAGAGAGACGCTTGGAGCGAGAGAATGTGAGCATCGAAGTTGAAGGATAACAGCCATTCTATGTTCGCCTAAACTGCAACCAATCCTATACTTTTGTTCCTATGCTTAATGTTCGTGTAGTCCTGTGTTCGTCTATTAAAATATGGAAAAGACAAACGTGTAGTATTCTTTCGATGGGGAACACGACCCTAAATATATAATTTCTTGTTTCTATTTTTTTTCTCTCTCTCTTTTCCTTTTCCTTTTTTTTTTTTTTTTTACTTTATAAAAAAATAGGGCTCCAAATGGTTTCTTGCACCCGGGCCTCTTTGTAGAGAAGGAGGCTCTGTGTAAAAACACCCGATTCTTCAACAAATTTCACCGTTTCAACATTTTCATTGCTAGACTGTGTACTATGAGAGGAACTTTCTTCTTCAGTTGAAGTTTGAATTGTAACTTCTGAAGGCGAAGCAATTTCTTTGCCAGAATTACTTCGTAGCCAAGAAAACGGATCTATTTCTGTCTTCTTGAAGTCTTAGCTTTTCTTCTTTCTTCTTTTCTGATAATTTTCTTTTTTGACACCCAGAGGGATATTTCCTTGGCATGAATATGGTTATATCTAACAGTATTAAGCAGTTTATAGAATGAATTATCAAATTATGATATGCTATACTATAAGCTAGTACCTAGTAGGTGAGGCAAGTGATTGTAAATCTACTTACCTTATATTAACAATATTTTGCACACTTGCACAAGACTATAATATATATTGTAAACTTCGTATATTTCCAAATCCGTAGACTGCTCCGTTTAAACTTCTTCCTTAATTCTTTTCATTCTGGTCATGGCCGGTGAAGCAGTAATGCAATGTGCATTGCTAGGAGTTGATCATTTATTTATCTTCGTTTAAATTTTTTTATGTAACTTAATATAAACAAACATACATAAATGCACGCATAAAAAATATTACATTATATGTAGAAAAATTTAAATAGCTGATGATTTACAAGTCCATTTGAACCCAGCCTCATCCTCGACTTCCGGCCGCCGCTTGCGCCCAGAAATCCCGCCGTTTTGTCTTAACATGTCTGAAGGGGATTTCCTTATTCATAAATAAAATTTCCCCCCTTTTTATAGGGGTATCACTGCGATCATTGCCTTATAACGGCGTCAGTAGACACTCAGCCAGCCACGTGGAAACAAATTTGTATACTTTCAGTATGTGTAAATGCTATTATTGCTCAGAATATTATTTTAATTCTTTATCATGGTGGGACCCCCTCAGTCACGGGGCCCCGGTGCTTAGCACCCTCCGCACCCCACAGATGGCCGGCCTGATCGTCAACAAAAGCAAGGAAAAGATTAATGTATATGTAACTTCCAAGATAAAAACCGCAATAAATGAACGTGCTACATAAAAGTGAAGACGGATTACCAGCGGAAATTTGACAGCATAAAGTCGAAAAACAAATATGTTTTTTCGGTTAGTTGGTTCTGAAATCAGAGAAGTATTGATATAGGACTTCTCAACAAACATTTATGACATCAAAATTACCCTTTAAGAAGTAATCCGATGTAAAATTATTTACTTTATATAAGGGCTTGTTTATTGTTCCGAAAAATAAATATATATAACTGTTTTAAATTGAATTTCCCTGAAAAATTAGTTTGTAATATAATAATTAGTTTATAATAAATAATTAGTTTAACTGACTTTTTATTTTTGAGCAAAATAAAAATATCTATCTTCATCTACATGTGTGGAGCCTGCAAAATATTAAAAATTCCTTAATAAGAAAAATGAGGAAACACTTTTGATGTAGTGAACCAATTTTTAAAGATAATGAAAACTGAAAATTAAAATAATTGTTGCTTCAAAACTATCAAAGGTATAGATTAAGTAAAAAATAATTAAGTAGTAATTAATAATTTAGTTAAAAGTTCTTGACTTTTTTTTGGTTTCTTTTCTTTTTGAAAGAATATTTAATAATTCTCTAATACCGAATTCTCGAATTTTCCAATTTTATAGCTTTTTGATTCCTTAAATTATCATGCTCAAAAACCGTTTTGAATTTTACAAGTATCTTAATTGCTTAAATCTTCAAGGTCGATTAAATGAAACAAAAATGATTTTCACTAAGCGTCCATAGTAAATACTTTCAACCTTTTTACATATAAAGTTTTTCGAAATGAATTTTTTTTCAAGAAATTTCCCACATATCACAGGATTCAAAAATATTTTTTAAATAAAATTTAGCTTCCAAACAGAGAACAGAAAAAGGATTTACTCATCCTTATTAACTGGAAATAGCGGATGATCGGGAAATCTAAATTTTATTAAAAGAAAAAGTAATTTTTTCGCAAATAGTAATTAAAAGTTAAACTGTATTAATTATTCTTTCTTTTATTTTTTCTCATTCCGTCTCAATTTATACTGGAATTTCAAATGCCCAGAACTGATTTATTATTTGTCTATTTAACTTGTAATTATAGATTATTTATGAAAATTTATATTTTTTGCCTCCGCTCTCTATATTTTAATTCATAGAATCCTATTTCTCGAAAACTTGTGAAGCGAAATTCATAAAAAATTCCTTAACATCAAAATCAACCAAAACATTTTTACAATTATAAATATAAAATAAATCACTGCTTACAATACTAACGTAAGTGAACATTTTTTTTATCATGTAATCATAATTCATAGAGAACAATTATCCTTTTTGAATTTATTTTCCAAATGTGAACAAGTCTAATTGCAAGTGAATTTTAATTGTTATAGGGTTTTCGGGGAATGAAATTATTTTAATTTCTTGCGAGAATATCAGAATTTTAAGAAGATATTTTAAATTTATTTTTGGATAACTCATTATTTTATTCACTCATTATTCTTAAAACCAAGTGTGTTCTTAAAAAAAAGGATGTCATGAAAGATTTTATATGACTTATTCTTCCCAAGTTCATCGAAATTATATGTATGTGTAAGCAAATAATCTTGTATTAAAAACTTTCAAAAAGATATTTTTTAAAAATATAATCCAATTATTTCTCGGAAGATTTTAAAAGTCAGAGCTTCATTTATATAAAAACTGTTAGTATAAATTCTCTTATCAAAATTTCATGAAATTCGGAATGATTTTATAACATATATATATATATATATATATATATATATATATATATATATATATATACTAGCCGCCTTTGGCGACCAGCCGGTTTTTCAGTATTACCGCTCGCTACAATTTTCAATTAAATATTTTAAGTAACTGGTCTCTTAAAGGATTCTCAAACAAAACATTTTTAATCTTCAAATTTTGATAGCCATACCAAACTTATACTGTTTAGATCGTTTCGTTCAATTTACTATATATATTTTGCTAATTTGTTGTCATTACTTTTACAATTTACTATATATATTTTGCTAATTTGTTGTCGGCAAAACTTCAACTTTAATTTAAATTGTAAATGATGAAATTACAATTAATATTGATATTTTTTAATAAAACCAAGCGTTTTGTTTTATTTATCATCTTTATTGTTATTAATTAATTATTATTGTTATTGAATGTGAGTATTGCAAACAGAATCGCTCGGTATTTAAGTCTTATGTGAACTACAAAATATTTTTCATCATTTATGTAATATCTCAAACAATAATTCAACAAAAATTTCTGAGATTCAGCATAAAATTCAGTTTTTAGTTTTGCTTTCAAAAGGATTAAAATGAAATCAACAATATTTTTTTTCCGGCCTATAAATATATTTCAAAAATTATGAAGTCTAAATTTAATGCAGTAAGCTATCATATTCTGAGAAATATTCTGGACACACCAAATTTTAAATAAATGAATGAATGTTTTTATTTTCCACGATCAACTAAGACTTATTTATGAAGTTTTAAATGTTAAAAATTTAGAAAAACTCAACATTTTCATAATCTTAGGCCAAATAATCTTGAGAAACCTGCGCGCTGATTGGCGTATTTTCTTTGAAGCGATCGATGGAAAATCTAAAATTATCCTATTTTTATTGAATAGTGATATTCAAATTTTCATAAATCAGTCAGTTTAAGTGATTGGAAATTAACTCTTAAAAGTCAGTGATATAGTTGATTGGAAATTAACTCTATGACCACCATAAAATCTGTGCTTTCTCTTGTGGTGTATGCATTCTCCTTAATATCCGCAATATCCGCTCGAATAAAAATCACATACAAAAGTACTACATAGAACAAACACATCAAAAGTAAACATAACATTTCAATAATTGCCAAAAACAAAAGAGAGAAAAATGCAATTAATAAGCAGACGATATTTAGAAAAGTACAGATATTTAGACTGGAAAATGAA
>JAPMOR010103091.1:0-23067 GCA_026543865.1 Argiope aurantia
TTTTGTCGTATATATGAATACGATAACTCCAGAACACAAGTTATAAGGGCAAATTTCCATATAAAAATCTATGCTCCAGATCAGTAGATGTATTAAATTTCAATCTAAACCACTGTAGGATTACCTTTACGTTCATTCATATGTATTAGAACACATTTGCTAAACATAATATAATTAAATCAAATTGATATGTGGCTTTAAAAGTCAAATTATTTGTCTGAGCCACATTTTGAAACAATAAATAGAAGGATAATCTTCCAAAGTGCTTACTTAAAGTCCCTTACTATTCTACGAAATTGAACACAAAACTCACTCTATTAAGTAGATATACATCGTCCCTCTTATATCAAAATGTCGTATGTTAAACTTTCCAAAACATTTTATAGTTTCAAAACCATCCCGTCTTTCTCTGCTTCTAAATTATTGAATATGATATATAACTGGATAATATAATATATGGCCGATGGCTGTTACCTAAAAATTCATTTGTTTTCCTGTATTTGATTTTTGAATTCGAAATTTCGACATCAAAACATGCAAACAGTGAAAACATGCAAAATGAAGATTCATTAGTTTTTTTTTTTCGTTTTTTGTTATTGTTGTTAAACTTATATATTTAATGTGCTCACTTTACTAAAAATCTGAGTTCATAGAAGCTTGTTTTTTGTATATAAAAAGCATTATATTGCAGATATGCATCCTCATTATTATATTAACACATTGATTGACGAGTTGAATTTATTACAATGTAATTTATATGGGTCCACCGGTCACCAGTGACCCCATGGCAATTAAGGTGTTATTGCCATAATTTAGCTGCATCTGCTCCTACGTTGTTGTACAGGGTGCGGCTAAAAAACTCGGACAAAGTTATTACATCATAGAATAGAAGTTAATTAATTTCTTTATAATTTTTGTTAATTTATTTTTGTGTATTAACATATTTTATACTGCATCTTTTAGTTTACTTTGGGGTTTTTGTACAATGCCAAGCGAAACATATGCTATTTTAGAGTTGTGTAAGCAAAGAAAACGGAGTTATGAAATCGTTCGTTTGCTTAATATGCTTCGGCAAACAGTGCTGATTCAATCGATCGTTTTCAATGAGCTCGGCAATGATGGTCAATGGCCAGGAAGTGAACGAAAACATATGGTGAACCTTTTCAATAGCCGGAAGTAGGGATTGCAATATCGGACCAAAAGTTCAATACCGGTATTCGTTATTTTTTAGATCTTGATACCGGTTTTAATACCGGTAGTAGAAATTTTAGAAAAAGAAAGAAAACGCAGATGTTTCTTTGCTTTATTTTTCAGATTTATTAGAGAGTGGAAATGTCACAAAAAATAATTTGTAACTTCTAAATTATAACAGTATATAAAGAATCACAAAAAAAGTAAAGGAAATTTATTTATTTAAATCGCAAAAAAGTGTAAATATCACTATTCAGTGTGGTACTATTAGAAATTTTTGAAATGTGATCTTAAAAAACATAATGCAGGAATTGTACAGACATTAAGTCTGGAACGTAATTTTGTGTAAAAATTATCAGCAGTCGAAAACACTCTTTCGATATCTACGCTAGTTGGTAGTACTGTTAGCAATGTGTGATATACTTTTATCAAGTATTTACCTCCAAATCCCTTATCTTCAAATAAATCGATTTCTCGTCGGATGGTTTTGGATATAGCTGATTTCTGTAATGTATTTTGGTTTATTCAGATTTTTTTTTTATTTATCGCTAATTCTAATTTTTGTTCCAGAGACAATTCTCTCTCACTGTCGAAATTAGTGTCGTCATAATCTTCGATAGCTATACCGAATTCTTCTGAATATTGATAGGTTTATGGGTAAAACATTTTAAGAATATTTACTATAAACTTGATCAAATTTGAATTGTTAGTTTCTTTTCTTTTCATTTTTAAAATCATTATAATTATGTAAATACCGTAAGACATTTTCTATTTCGGTATGCCTTTCTTCTGTGCGATTTTTCAATGTAATATATAATTCTTCAGACAGTAATGTGTGCTTTTATTTCAGTGTCTGCACCATGAAATTTATTGTTGCATTAGCTGTTAATAAATTAGAATCTCTCCGACATAATGCCTCAACAGCCAGTTTTATTGGAAGTAGAGCTAATACAGTTTTGGATATTAAGTCGAATTCACTATCTGAAAAATAATTTGCAGGTTTAAGTCGATTATTGCTTTTTGAATTGGATTTCTCAATTTCAAAAATCGTTACATCAATAGGAGTAAAAAAAAATCTAATAAATACCGAGAAAACGGTATTCAAACTTGTGAATACCGGTATTACAAAACTGTACAAATGGCTCAAAATACCGGTATTCGGTATTGCAATGTTTAACCGTAAGGTTATGAAAAAGCGAGTTCAATGAAATTCGAGGGTTTCCATGAGAAAGATAGCGCTTGAACGAGGAATAAGGGATCGATCAGTACAGCGAATGGCTAAAACAGAGCTTGGACTGAAGCTTTGCAAGTTCCAGAAATTTCAGCTTCTCACTGAAGAAAACAAATTCGTGCGGCTCCACAGACACCGAAAACTTTTGAATGGGCGCGCTTAGAGAGATTCCTTTTCACTAATGAGAAACTCTTTACTGTCCAAAAGCTCATGACTCCTAGAATTATAGGATCTTGTCTATAGACACTCCAAACACTTCAGAAATTGTTGAATATCGCAAAAATCCATAGTCGTTCATGTTCTGGGACGGAATTTGCGAAAGCGGCAAATCATCTCTGGTTTTTGTGGTTGAGGGCGTTAAAATAAATCAAAATAGTGTACCAGGGGTGCATTCTAGAAGTTGTATTTCCGTGGGCCAAAACGCACTTCTGCAATGTAAAGTGGGAGTTTCAACAAGACTCTGCACCAAGTCACAAGCCCAAAAAGATGTCCAAGTGGTGTAAAAGGCGCATTTTCCAGGACGTGATATCATCTGGAGAGTGGGCAGAATACTCCCCGAATCTCATTTTCATGATTACACCGTATGGTCCATTTTGGAGTCTAGGGTTTGTACTAAACGACGTAAAGGTTTGAACTCCCTTAAGCAATGGTTTCGGCGGGAATGAAATAGATTAAAAGTAGAAGACTTGTGACCCATTGATGAAAATTTCAATACGCATGTGCTGCTCTTCATCGCTGCAAAAGGCGGCCACTTTGAAACTAATTAATTTCATTTAATAGTAAAAGTCTACTCTTATTATTATTTGTTATATTTTGTTAATTTATTAATTTTTAATCAATTTATATTAAAAATCGTTTGTCCAGGTTTTTCTGCCGCACCCCGTATATGATAGATGCATATTGTCAGAAATTATCATATATCACTATTAGTTCCAGCTGTTAACTGAAAATATGTTTTACTGCATGTAATTTTTAACATAGGAGATTTTGATATAGCAAAGAAGGTAAAAAGCCAAAGGTGAACAATTCCTATACTTTAATAAACTACTGGAATCATTTGTTTTTATTTGCAAATATATGTTCATATTTGCAATCTGAACACATATGAAAATATGTGAATATTATGAAAAATTGTATATATCGTTGCTGTTTTATCAAAATGTAGTTTGCTAAATTTTTCTCAAATATTATATTGCTGCAAAGCACTGAAAAGACTAGCTATCTCAGCTTCTGAATAATTGCATATAAAGATTGTTTTATATTATCATTTAATATCATATATCGCTAATGGTTGCAGCTATTATTTTAAAATTTCATATGTTTTGCGGTTTTTAGGTTTTTGACATACGGCATTTGATATGACAGTGAAAAATATGGAAAGGAAGTTGATAACATTCAGGTTGTTTTAATAAAGATTTAAATTCATTAAAATTAATAATATTTCAGGAAAGAACTTTGTACAAAATTCAATCCTGCTGAGATCTTGTAGAATCTATTTTTAATAAGGATTTAAATTTTCATTTTTAATCATAACACGTTTGAATATTGTTGTTGCTATTGTTCCTTATGGTATTTTTCATAGACAAGCCAGCTGACGAAGTCAACGATTTTAAGCCGAGAGTGCATCTCTTGTTTCAGTAGCACTATCTAGGATCAAGAGTAAGACATACGTCATTTTTGCGGGGCGGACTTCATTCATATATTTCTTTCATTTAACCACAGATCGTAATTTCGACCTGCATCGAAGAACGATCACCTCAGATCCAATACCCCCAGTGGTGGTATTTTGACTTGTGAGACTTTGCGGCCACGATAAATTTATACGTGTACCAGCCACCACACACGCGGGTTGAATATTTGTAACAAAGTTGAAATTCTTACATTTTTACCTATGAAACCAGCTCCATCAAATTTTCTCGCATACGTGCAATATTTAAGACATTAATTTTGACGTGAATTTAGCATTTTTACTTAATATATCGTGCCATCTTGGGATAATGTTTTTGGTAATAAATCCCTGGTATATTGTAGGCCCAAAATCCTGTACTAAATTTGATAAACTTAAATAATTGCGTCTTAGAGTTATGACGTTTACATGTTTCTGAAAGTGTAGATTGACAGACGGTAAATCCCTTGTTGCATTCGGCTGAAAATTTGAAAGGCGCTCAAACTACACTTCGTTTTGTTATTGTTGGGCTAACTTATATTCGAACAAATTTTACTCAAAATTTGATAGCAATCAGCAAATTTGGTATGCGGTTGATTGAAAGTTTTGAGTTTTCTTTGTCACAGACAGACAGATGGACATTTTCTAAAAATGAGTTTTTCGAACTCAGGGAAGTCTAAAAAGCGAAGATTCATCAAATGTCTGGTTGCTAGAAGTTTTTAACAAATACTATACTATGGGACTGCAGTGGCTTTGTAGTAATGTTTCGGATTTGGAGCCGGATGGTTTCAGATTCGAGATCCGATTCTACCGAAGAACCGCATACCAAATCGGATCTAGTGGACGTTAAATCCGTCGGGGTCAAACGTTCTCCCGTTGGTGGGATGTAGAAGTTTGGAGAAGGATGTTCCAGCTCAGGGGTATCCACGTCATCTAACCTTGGTTCAAAATTACGAGATCAATCCTAAAATAGCCCTAGACTTGCTTTAAAAAACGAGCGTTAATTAATATAACTTAACTAAACTTCCCTCTACTAGGTATACAAGAAAGTAAAATGGACATAATTTTGTAGGTTTTTCTCCTCTAATAAACGAAAATACGTAATTTAAAGTTTGGTTTTAGAAACGTCTATCTCCTGACACGCGTAAAAAAAACGAAAGAAATGACCATTCAAAGCTAAATTGACATATAATCTCACCTTAAGCCCTATTTCTGGAACTGTTTTTCTTTCGGTTCTGTTTCAATCAAAATCTTTATCTAAAGCGACATGTGAGCGACGCCCGTAAGATGGGGATTTGCTCTCGATAATACGGCACAAGGCAAAATTGAGATTAACGATTTCAGAGCAGAAATAAGATCTCCGCTCTTGATCCAAAGGTAGAAATCCTCTAGAGACTTTGAACACGCATTAAGAATGGTAAGACTTAGAGAAGATTGATTTTAAGGTTAAATATGACATGAGGAGGACTTCAATTAAAAATTTTGTTTGTAGTATTGGTTTTAGGCTTCTTGCGAATGGAATAAAACCTAAGCACGGTTTGAATACGTTCCTAAGACTATTATTTCATCATTTAAACTGTAAAATGCCATATATCTTAATTTAAAATATGACCTACGATATATTTTATTTAATAAATATTTTATCTTTATATTTTATCTGAAATTATTAAAAACAATACCTGAAGAATTTTTCTTTTCACATTGTTTTGTAATTGACGATATGTATTTGATTTATATTCAATTAATACAATATTTGGGGATTTTATTTCAATGTGTACATTCATACTTCGTTACGGAATATGGACACTGAATTTTTTTTTTCAAATTAAAAGAGGATCTCGATAAGCCCACCCAACCACGTTTCGTCATGTATTGCGTACTCTTATCGAGATACCATTAACTCTTCAATTTTCTTAAAAGAAAAGAAAAAAAATCTGCTGGAAAAATTGCTTCAAAAGGCAATATTTATTTTCATAATTTCATTTCACAACAGCAATCATTCACAAAATCGAGAACCTTGATCAGTAATACTATTTATAACAAAAAAACGAGATACATGTCTTTCAAAATAATAGTTAAATTTACAATTAACATACATTATATTAATCATATAATAAATCTTACAAAAATAGATAAAAATATTAATATTTGTTTATATAAAATTATATATTTGGTGTTCAAAATTAATAATAAATATCTCTGGTAGCATGACATATTTATTATTATTATTCAATTAAATTATATTTTATTGTAAATTAATAAAATTGTTACTCTTCTTCCACAGGCTGAAGATACTCTGTACTGAATGGCATATGAAAGGGGAAGCAAATTATACACCTATCCTTGACAATAACAATCGATCAGCGGTTGCGTCTCTGCAAAAAACAGGAGGTAAGTAGAGGCAAAATATTTATATGCTTAATTCAGTTTCGTAAATTCAGTTCACTGGAGAAAACTATTACGAAACGGAAGATAATTGTATTCTTTATGGCACTATTGCTTGCTAATACATTTTCTATGACTAAGTAAAATAAATAATATTGATACTGAGTAATAAATAATGCTTCGATTTCCCTAATGAAATTACGAGAAAGATTTTTTTTAAAATTAATTAATGGGTGTACTTTCAGTGAGATGACCCGTTAATGACTATCTAACCAAATTCATCAAATATACGCATGGCCTTATGAAATATATGCATTTTACATGTTATAAAATGAATGGAAATACCGGAATTAATTTGACGAAAGTTCAGGCTGTGTCAACATGAAGTTTGTTAGATGCGGTTACACCAACATGAAGTTTGGAGGAATAGCTTGGAGGAATCAGAATTGGAATGATTGATGGGAAACGAAAGTATAATTCCAATAATCTCAATGATTTTTTGGGAAGCAAGTGTTCTTCCAATTACAAAGAGTAGTCAAAAGGATAATTATGTTTTATCACTGATTTGAAGTTCACATATATATGGAGATTCTCCAAGTCAACTCAACTGTTTCTAAAGAACTGCGAATTCTCCTGTTATGCCACAGTGAGGGATTCAATCAGGACCTTTCTGGCTTTCGTTTCCGTTCACACTTTTCTTCAAAATTAACAATGGTAATAATTTACTATTGGATAATTAAGAGATTCCTCCCCCCCCCTCCCCAAAGATACGAAAGGAAAGTTATTACAATAATGTCCATAATTTGTAATACTTTTTGTAATCACCATAATTTGAGATTTGATGGGCTGTGTTACCCTTCTTATCAGTTAACAATGCTAGGAGACTACTATTGGGCAATCGAGAGATCTTTCAGAGATATTATGGAAATGTTAAAAGAAAGCCCCCAGCTTGAAATCGAAACATATATAATTATTTAGTCACTTATCACGCTCTTAAATTCCTATAATAATATTTTACCATAAAAATTCTCAATAAATATGTGGAAGTAGTTTTGTAAACTTTACTTCATATCCATAAATTATGTACTTCAATTATTTAATAGCCCAAAAATATGATTTGGCGATATGGCAATATTTTGATACCCTATATAGTTATAAATATACTTAACCTCATTTGAAGGCATTTACAACATCTTAACAAAAATTTAACGTAATTCAAAAGATGCAAAATGGTTTATCTTTGATCAAACGAACATTATCCAACAGATATATATCTGTTAGTAATATATAATAAAAAATCCACTCGGCAGGCTAGAAGGCAAAAGTATATTCCTTTACACCTAAGTTACTATCTGGCAACATAAATTTTTGATGTTAGAAACAGTCAAAATCAGGGTATGAAAATCACTTTTCAGCCCATAACTGCTAAGATATTGCAAATGTCGAAACCCATTGTATACAAAAGTTGTTTGTCTTAACAAGGCGCTAATTTTGCAAATTGAATTTATTTTCCTATTTTCAATATTAAAAAGTTATAGCGAAATGAAAATTTTAATACTCCACCATTTCAACCCTTTTCGACCCAGAGGGTGATTTACGGATTCGTTCGAGATTTTTACATTCATAACAACATATTCCAAAATCAAAACAAGGCTATTTTAATTATCTTGTTCACAAGATAACATGCGGAAAGCGTTATACGCATATATACATATAATAAAAACTTTTGAGCGAAGTGTGGTTTTGGGTTCTAGAGACTAAGATCGGTGAAAATCGACAGAAATTTTCCCAAAGTCGTGTCATGAGAAGTCGTTTCATGAAAGTCGCGTCATGTCCATTGCAATAGATAGTCTTCCTATAAGAATCTACCTAAAAGCTTTCAGTCATTATCAATTGACTGTATTTTTCTTTGACTGTATTATTTCATATAATTACTGTTTTAAAAAAGGAAAATGGAAACATTCTCAGCTAAATCGAAATTATAAAACTAAAACCTTTATCAATAAGTGTTTTTTTCTTCAGTATTGATAAAAACTAATAAAATGCCTGTTTTAAAAAAATAAAAATAAGTCAGTGAAACCTGGTTACAGCATATCAAACAATGAAACTGGGAATTTATCCAACGACAATCTATGCTTAGCAGGTATTTCGATGCGTCACTGTTTTGAAAATGTAACGCAACTCCAATTATTGCCTACGCATCTTTGTAGACACAGCTATTGACCCAAAGCTTCAAATTAGTAATTGGTAGATAAACAATTGCGTGTAAATCCTCGTTCCACCATCTTAGTAATTAATTGGCTTCATTAATTCTAATTCATCATTAAAATTAATTCAAACTTATCCAGACCTATCCTTTAATGAACTTTTAAGTTATGAAAGATATATATTAATTAATCGCATTTTTAAAAATTGGAAATTCTTTTAGAATTTAATCTATATAAAATGTTATTTAAGGATTTCAAAAATTTAATTTTAAATGCAGCAAAAGGACACCAAATCTCTCATCTTTACGTGTCCAGTTAGAAATCGATATTTGAAAAAAACAGATGCTCCATTTGACGCAAAATTTGAATGAATTTAATGCTGCAATAAAAAAAATTCATGCAAGCATAATTCTAAAAATTATAATTGTTCTCTATAAAATTACTTACTGAGCAAAAAAAAAAATAATTAATGGTTAAAAAAACAGATTTGATAGTTTTAGACAAACTAACAAAAATAATTTTTTAGAAGTGTTTAACACTATTCAATAATTTATCATACTAAAAATTAAAAAGTGTTCTATTTTAATTATTTTTACTCTTTAATTTAAACAAATTCAAAGTTAATTTATAAAAATTAATTTGTTTATTACAAAAAATAAAATGTGTTTCACCAATTTGTTACAGATGGCTCTGCTTTTATGAAATAAGAATCTAATTAAGTGCACGGAATGGCTAGTAATTAAATTCTCGAAATCGTAAAATGGTACAATATTATCAAGAATACACAAGTGCAAAGTTTAAAAAAACACAGAAAATAAGAAAATGACTAAAAATTTACTTATTTTCGGAATTTTTTTTTAGAAACATGTTTCTATACAAGTTCAATAAAAGTTTGCAAAAATAAAAAATATTCAACAGATTTGATATTTCCATAGAATCTTAAGTTGTAAACATTATATTATAAAGATATGTTGTTGTAGTATTGAGAATTTATTTAAAAGGGCTGTTTCATTTTTGATTTTTAATAATTGCTACATGATAAAAACACCATCAGAAAAGGAATCATAAAATTAATTAAAAATGAATAGGAGGTACTAAGTAAATTTATTTAATTAGATTTACAATTATAATGCTGCATTACGTAAACTATTCTTTAAAGCGTTATTCTTATAAAAGTATTCTTTCTTGCAATGATTTGTTTATAAATAACAATTCAAATTTTTAACGTGATTCAATATTTTTTCAAATAAATTTTCAGAAAATTGGATGGAGAAGTCCTGAGTTATGTTAAACTTAATGATTATACTAATATATTTATGTGCATAATGGCTTTCATAGTATAAAATTACATTATATGACTTCAAGCATTAAATGAAGAACAAATATTAATTTTCCTTACTGTAATTAATTTTAAATTGAATAAAAGTAGTTTTATAATTTTCATTTTGTTATGCATTAGATTCATAATTTATCTCATCAAAAAATGTTAGCTGAAAATGATTTGCCATTTAACTGGCAAATCATTTTCAACTAATATTTTTTAATGAGATAAATTATGAATCTAATGCATGCAAATTCAATGCAAAACAAAATGCAAATTCAATAAAAAAATAAGATAGTTAACTTAGTGGAATTTTTTTAAATGTGTATTTCAGTTAGCCAATTTCAACTCTCTTATTTGCATAAATATTAAATTTGTTTCTTAGCTTTTAAAATTCATTTTTTGAAATTAAGAATTTGTTTTCTATGAAATATGCAGTAGCTTAATTCAGTGTTGAAAGAAAAATGTTTAATATTATGAATTAATCAGATATTTCTTAATATAATTTTTTCAATCTCTTACGTGTACTTTTTACTTTCTTTGTATACGAAGTATATTTCTTTGTATATTTCGTATACAGAAAAATTGTAATATTTAAAAAAAAAAGTTTACAATTTTTTTTTATGTTTTAGATTTTCCCTCTGTCCCTCCACCGGATTTGAAATACACATTTTTAGAATTATCTTTTTATTTTGGATTAACTTAATAACACTTTGATCTAACAGCATATGGAATTTAATGCATCTTATGTATTTAAAATTTATATATTTTTATAAAAGTTTGAACAAAATCCATACTTTGGAAATTTGTCTAGCATTTCGAATGGATCTGAACATGATATCTAGGCAACTTAATGAGTTAGAGGGATAAAAGTAGTTTAGCAAAAGTAGTAGGTACACAGTTCTATATTGTAAAGTATAGATCCGTATCAGATTTTGTAGCACTTTCGTTAACAGGTTGACAGTCTGTTTATCTGTATAACAGCATACTTTTAAGTGCCATAATTCAAACAGGCAATGGCAGATACAATTTGGAACAGATTTTTACTAAACTTTTAGTCTTCAGTCAAATTTTTGTTTACATCGACAAAAAGTTTTCCAAAATATGTATTTCTGACGTACAAAAGGCTTAAGGGTAGGGATCTTTAAAATAAAAATCTGAGCTCTTTTGATGTTGCGGTCTCGACTAAGGTCCAAATTTTCATGCGAGGAAAGGGGGATAGCATTTTATTATGGAACATACGACAAAATCTTGTAAATATCAATCACACTGCTTATAATATAATATAATATAGTTACAAACCTGCAATTCGGCTTCCCAGCATCGTTTGTTCCATCAACAGAAAGAAAGTTTTACAGTCATCTCTATGGGACAGAGTCTGGGCGTCGTGTCGTGGGTCCCAGAGCTTGGCGACAAACTTGGCGACCATTTGGCGACTTGGCGACCAATTTGGCGACTTTGGCGCCAAAATAGATTATACCCGAAACTTCGAGAATTTTCCCGATCCGTCCAGTAGGAACCGAGATACGTCTCGAACGTTCCTGATTGGTTGAGAGGCTTCTAGCCCCGCCTCCTGAGACCTATAAAAGGGGCTGCAGCTGCCGGAGAGACGACGAAGCCAGTAGTCGGGGACGACGAGTAGTCCGAAGACGGAGCGGAAAAGCCAGTAGTCCGAGTTCGAAGGTAGAAGGCAGTAGGAGTTCGAGAGTCGGAGAAGTCTGAAGACGGAGCGGAGGAGTCGTAAGCGACGGTGAGCAGCGATGGAGTCAAGCTCGTGCTGAACTGAGCTGTGCGCTACTGTCTACAGTAGATTCTGGTTGTATGCTGCTGTTGTATGCTACACGTCTCGGCTGAAGATAGTCGTCTCTATGCTGTATATAGTTATCGTTTTTGTGCTGTCCTGTGTGTCTTCGTGTAAATAAACGTCGTTGTTTTTATTCTACTTCTGCCTGCTGATTGAGCGTTCTTTACACCATATCACTCCCACTATCCAAACGAACCCCGGTAGAAAATTTCGTAACAATATAAACCATGATTTTGTAGATGAGGGCCGGAAAGAGGAAACTTTTGAAATTAACGTTTACACGGGAGGCATATTTTGTATAAGGGAGAAGCGATAAAACAATGCATCAATCTACAGAGTAACACAAGCGCCTAAAGAAAGAGAAATTTGTCCCTTCAGTGATTTTATAACGAAATTCTGACAGGAATTTCTTTGCCACGTGTCGACTTAAGCAAGGGGTTCTTAGATATCTTTAAAAAATGTGTGTAAGTGTTAAGGAGTTTTATCTTTTCGCTCCCGGAATGGGAATCAAAGGAGTCGGCTATTTTGTTAAGCATGTTAGAAATAATTCAATAAAAAGAGGGAATTTGATCTGGAAATAAGATAATTTTTTTGAATGAAGTTAATATAGGTCATATTAAGATAAAAGTTAGGAAATTGATTAGTAATTAAATTTAATTAGATGTATATAATAACATTTCCCCAAAATTTTATTGAATAATCATGGGAAAAAGTGAAAACGAAATTGAAAGCCTATTAAACAGTGAATTATAATATGATTAAGATAGATTATTATACTTGCAAATGTTTATTTTGTTGTTATAAAAAAAAGTTCTACTTGCAGCTGCTTACATAAATAGCAAAAAAAAAAAAAAAAAAAAAAAAAAAAAAAAAACCTAAAAATTATCAAGTTTTTGTAGTCCATTGCTTTGAGGTCAGTTAAATTAGCGTTAACTGTTTTGATGAATATTATAGATCAAATATTTCAATGCAAAGAATTGAAAGTTTATACAGTAATCAACAATGATATTTAATGTTATTTGTTTCAGATATTGAAAATGGAACGTGAAATAAAATACTTCTTAGGTATAATTGGAAACATGTATTAAAGGTTTTAATTTAATGCTTACTTACAAATCTGAATAATAAACCAATAAAAAAGAATAAGTAATAAAACAGAAGAGAAAAATGGACTATGCAACCGAAACATTTATAAGCAGAGTGGTGACAAAATAATCTATCGAGTCTGGAGGCATCCGTAGCTTAAGCTAATGAATTGCACAAGAAAAAATTAATCTGTAAGTTATAGAAGCCATAAAAATAAATTAAAAAAAAATCTTATCAAAAAAAAAAAAAAACCCTGGCGCCAATAGAACAGATTCATGCACTGTCGGGATGTAGAATTCTGAAATCAATAAATATGACCGATGCACGGAAAATGGATTTTGAAATATTTCATTATTGTTTCCAGTGATAAAAAAAAAGTGCTCATACAGAAATTAACCGTTCATCGCATCATATAGCCAATGGGCTACATGGTTTTATATCCATTTATAAATTTCACATGACTGATATAAATGATAACAATGAATAATTGGTAAATCCTTTTTTAATGCTTTTAGATAAAAATAGTAGAAAAGATCGATATATTATATTAGCTGTACTAGATTTAAATTGTAAACTAGAAGAAATAGAAGAACGGCTGTTATATGAAACGTTCTGCCATTAAAAATGCAATCAAAATGCATTTTTTTTGCACCGTAAAAAATATACTGGTAAAGAGATTCTTATTTTTATTGCAGAATTGCTATAATGCGTAATTGTTAATTTATTGTTTAATTTAGAATCTAACTATTTGGTTTTTACAGTTTAATTTTTTAAAAAAATTCAAAAAAAATTTATTTTAAATTTTTTTAAATAATTTTTTTGAATTATATGCAGCAATTCAAAACACATAAAAAATAACAAGTCATGCATAGTAGAATTAATGTTATCTGGAATGAAATTCATAGAAATATTCTTTATCAATTATTCATTAGGTGATATATATTCTATGGGCTAATCGTTTTTTAGGTATTTTTCTGAGTGAGACATTGAATTTAATTTTTTTTCTGTATGTAATTTATCTCCCATTGCCTTACACATCTTACGAAATTTAATTCCATTCCGTTTATTAATTTTTATTATTTACTAGCCGCCTTTGGCGACCAGCTGGTTCACCAGTATTACCGCTCGCTACAATTTTCAATTAAATATTTTAAGTAACTGGTCTCTCAAAGGATTCTCAAACAAAACATATTTAATCTTCAAATTTTGATAGTCATACCAAACTTATACTGTTGTTTATATCGTTTCGTTTAATTTACTATTCAACTAATTTACATTGGAAATGATGAAATTGAAATTAATATAAAGATTTTTTAATAAAACCAAGCGCTTTATTTTATTTATCATCTTTATTGTTATTTATTTATTATTATTATTATTGAATATGAGTATCGCAAACAGAATCGCTCGATATTTAAGTCTTATGTGAACTACAAAATAATTTTCATAATTTATGTAATATCTCAAACAATAATTCAACAAATATTTCTCAGATTCAGCATAAAATTCAGTTTTTAGTTTTTCTTTCAAAAGGATTGAAATGAAATCAATAATAATATTTTGTTCCGGCCAATAAATATATTTAAAAATTATGAAGTCAAAATTTAAAGCAGTAAGGTATCCTATTCTAAGAAATATTCTGGACACACCAAATTTTAAATAAATGAATGAATGTTTCTATTTTCCACGATCAACTAAGACTTATTTATGAAGTTTTAAATATTAAAAATTTAGAAAAACTCAACATTTTCTTAATCTTAGGCCAATTAATCTTGAGAAACCTGCGCGCTGATTGGCGTATTTTTTTTTCTTTAAACGATCGATGGAAAATCTAAAATTATCCTTTTTTTATTGAATAGTGATATTCACATTTTCATAAATCAGTCAGTTTAAGGGATTGATTTAGTTAATTGTAAATTAACTCTTTTTATTTAAAATATTAGTGTTTCAAGAACATTTTGTTATTCGTGATTTCCACAGCAGAAGCTTTATGTAAAATCAAAAATTCGTTATTTATTAGAGCATTTATTGAATTAAGTTACATAAAATATAATCATTTTTCTATTTAAACCATTTTAGTAAATCTGTTGTGTTCGTGCGTCAACAAAAATAGAATGCAGACAAACTTATTATGAAACTAAATCTTATTACATTATAGATAATATTATCAAATTTACATCAACTTATTTTCATTCAAAATTCTAGCATCGTTTTTAAACAACAAATTAAAAGTTCCAAAAATATCACTGTTGCCAATCTGAATTTCACAACTATTTACAAAATAAAATTTCTAATTATTAAAACAATCGTTTGCTACTTTTAAATAAAATATTTACGATTTATGTCGCAACAGATCTGTGTCTTACTAAAGGTTTACAAATTAGCTGTGTGGCATTGATTTGAATGGATATCCTGTTCATATTAAACAAAACTTGCCTTAAAATAAAACTGATTTATTGGATTAATAATATAGAGTGTGTAAAAGATCATAAAATAATTTTTCTTGAATTTATTTTTTAGAAAAAATAATATTTCTTATTTGTTTCATTTCCTACAGACACGTGCCGAAAATTATATTTTTGCAGATTTCATTTCCAAAAAGATTTAATTTATTTTTAATTAGAGACTTTAATCAATGTGATGGCAACACTTTGAAAAAAGCTAATTTTTTCCCATGAATTCGAAACGTGCTCGTGCAGCTTAAATTTTATTTTTATTTTGTACGAAAAAAATTGTTGAAAAATATTGTTAAAATATTTATTTAAAAATTCATTAAAAATAGAAATTTAATTTTAAGGTTAAAACATTGGTATCATTTAAAAGATGAATTTTTGATCTTTGGCTTCATGTATAAATCTTTTTTTGTGCGGTAATATTTTCGGAAGTTTTAGCAGAAACACGCCAAAATTTCGCTTAATTTTTAAATAAATAAAATTCTAACTAAAAATACGAAAAAATAACACCCAGGTGCACATTCCCGACATTCAAGGTATACACGTGCCAAATTTGGTAGCTGTAGGTTGAATGGTCTGGCCTGTGGAGCGCCAACACACACACACACATACACACACATTGAGCTTTATTATAAGTAATAGATTTATTTAATTAATAATCCGTTTATTAATTAATCCTCAAATAAGGAAAATTATTTTATGCTAATCTTACATTTATTACCATGCAATAAATTTGCATATTATATACGTTTTTGTATTAGACCTTTGGATGAAAAGAACTAATGACTGTATTATTTTAGCTATTATTGCAAATGTTTAGTAATTTTTGAAATGAAAAACAAATAAACAATATTATTATAATTTTTAAAGAATTGATAATTTTTCTTCAACAATGCATAATAATGCATAATTCAATAAAAACAATGCATTTTTTAGGAATTAATTCTGTAGCCTGATATCCTGTCCTCTCTTTTCTGCAGTTGTAGGATTGTCCTTTTTTGTTTGTATATGAGTGTATGAATAGGAGTTTTGTTTTGAGATTATGAGTTGAAATGAACAATGTTAATATGAATCTGTAATATTGCTTTCCTGCTGTATATGCATTCTCACTGGAAAGAGAGATTTGCAGATATTCTTAATACGTTGAATGCCATGCCGGTCACTGGTGACAGGCACTAAATTTGTTCGTAGTGCCACGGGGATCACCGGTGGCCAGTGAAGCTAAATTATTAGAAACACGTGATTAAAGTAAATTTTCTGTTTTCAAATTTTTTTAATCTTATCATCGTTATTAACACGATGTGAAGAAATTAATGGAATATAGAACATACAAAGGACTGAATTTCAGCGCCATGGGGGACACCGGTAACCTTAGAAAAATAAATGCATCACGACTGATTGCACAAAATAAGCTATTTATTTTAATTCACATTTCAATAAAATATCCAACCCATAGTTTAATGAAGTTAATGTTGGCCAGATGGACAAGCCTAAGCGGACAATGACTAAGCGATCATTTCAGGATTTTTGCAACTGAAATGGAGGTTCTAGAAAATAAAAGAATAATGGAGATATCTGCATTAGATAACATAGAAATCTTCTATAAAATTCCAAGCTTTGTAAGTAAATTATAAAGCGCAAAGCGATCACTAAAGTGAATTTTCTCTTTAGAATGTTGATCGCGAAACTTACCCTCTAGTTATTTGCGTTGATCTGTTTTAGTGACTTATTTACGTGTGTTTGGAGCTTCTATAGTGCTATTTTTTAAAATTCTCATCGGCTGTTCTTTATCTACCGGTGCTTCATATTTTTCATTGAATAAAGAATCATTTTCCTTTATCCACAGAATCAGGCTTCTTTTATTGTACAACCACGTGACGATTTCCATCACAATATTCAAAAATAGTATAAATAAGTGACCTGATTTTTAAAATTCATATTTTCAAAATTATTATACATAAATAGAGATTCATAACATTCAAAGGAAACATTCCAAATTTAGTTTTTAACATCGCTCAACAAGGGACCATTATTTAGGCAATTTTGGTAACTTTATTTTTCAACGGGATGGTGCCTCATGCTGTGAATCCATCTAAATGAATAGTTTCCACGCGCTTGAGTGGATGTGTAGGTAACTTTGGTTGTATTATATCCAAGTTCTCAGGATCTTATCTAATGTGACTTTTTTCATGGGATTACAACACAATTCATTTTTTTAAACCTTCAATGCCACAAAAGTCAATGAAATAAAGAATGTATCTGCGTACTACAGTATAACCATTGCAGGTGTAAACTTCAAAAGGTGTGGAACAAACTTGATTCACTGTTTATCGTGCTACGAAAGGTTACGCATCAAAAAATTAATATCTGGTAGGCTAAGTTTCGCTCAGAAGGTTTCTTTTTGTAAAATTGTGGATTTTTTTCTGAGAAAATATTTTGATACCAGTCACATTTTGATACCGATCACATATAGATATCAGTTGATTCACTCATACATATGAGTATTCGCATACTGATCATACCTCATCTCACATCCATCAGCGCCATCTCATAAAATTTTGAAATTCCAGTGAGTTATCATCTTATGGCAACAATGTAAGCACCATATAAATTTACTAGATGGCATTATATGACATTGTCAGTATGAGAGCAGATAGAAAAGGGCTCTAATAATTATTTATGAAAAAATTGTTTTTTTTTGTGTGTGTGTAGGGAAAATCGCGTTTATTTATTTTCAAGAAAGACATCTATATAGATAAAAAGTGAAACCTTATTTAAATATATAAAATATGATCCAAATCCTTAGAGCCGTTTTCGAGATGCACGGTATTATATATAATATGAATTGCTCGTTTAAAATTATAAGATAGATGAAAATATTATCATATTTTTTTATTTTCCTACATTATTAATTATGATATGAGTAGTAGTTTTGAAAATATAAATGTTTAACATTCGATCATTCATCTAAGCAAATCATGTATTTGTAATCACATGCCGTATAGTCGGATTTATATATTTGTCTTAAAATAACTATTAACTCTTCCAAAACTTTCTTGAATTAGAATTAAATTAGATGTTTGTTACATTTTATTTTTATTAAATTATTAGGTTGTACTCCTAATTTTGTGATAATATATATATTTTTTATAAAATATTTCACACAATCAAAGCTAACATAAATTATTCTGAATTCTATACATAGTATTTATTCAGTTTCATAGACACAAAGAAGATGGTAGAAGTTTTTTGCTGAAAGAATTCAATTTAAAAGAATTAACGTTTTTTATTTAATTAATGTGTACATTCTTTAATTATCGTTAATTGATCTCAAAGGAAAATTTTCCTTGTTATATTTAATTTCTCTCTTAAAAATTTCCAATGATATGCTAAGTTAGCTTCCTTGATTTTTAATTTTTTTTTTTGTTTTTTTTTAAATTTTTGAAGTGTATGCAAGATACTCTGTTTCTTCTGTTAAGATTTTTCATTAATTAGCTTTACTAAGCAGGCTTGATTTAACGTCGTATGTAAACACTTAACTCCGCAAAATTTCATCTAAGAAGCTGCTTTAACTAATTTATTTCATAAATATTTTGCTACTAAACGATGAAAAAAATGTCTTCAATTTTATAGAAATTTTAAAAAATTTGCTTTGCAAGGCCGAAATTCAAAAATTTCAGTCGGATACAAACTTGTAATTGAGTTTCTTTTTTCTTTTGATTCTGTTTTTGAGTCAAAATCTAATTATCCGACATTCATACTAAAAAAAAAGTTTCCGAAGGAATTTGAAATAAAGTTGCAAATATTTTAAAATTCAGACTAGAAACCGACAGAAAAATTTGCTTTCTAGAATTTTTTTTAAATGGACATCAATGAGAATTTTTGTTTCCTAAGTAATAAAAAACAGACGTCTCCTTTCACTTCACAAAAATTTTTCATAGAAGTTATTTTTCTAAGCTAATTAGAATTCGAGTAATGGTTTTGAAATGCGTTCTAATCTGCTATTTAAATTATGCATTAATTGTAAAAATATTTAATCTGCTTTTTTCCTTTCAGATTTCTAATGGCTTTTTTCTTCTTGAAAACTGACTATGAAAATTTCTACTATGCAATATGTGCTTTAGAAATAGCACTGTTTTTGAATGGTTAAATAATTAACTAACTTTCTGCTATCTCTTTTTGTTTATTTATCTTTTTTCGAAATATATTATTACCCAAATGAAGCGATAATTCGATTTTATATCTTTTATATTTCTATAAAAAAAGTAAAAATTTTTAGAATCTAAATTTTTCTTTTTTCCTGTCTTAAATATTTATTAGGATATTTACACTATATTATCAATATTCAATAAAAAAACAGAAAAATAATTTAAAATTTTATTTTTATTCAGGACACTCCAAGAATTATTTTCTGTATTTTTATTGTTGGTTAAAAATCTTAAATATATAAACACACACACATACACGCAAAAAAAGAAAAAAAATCAAGATGAGTAAATTCATACATTCAGTCGCCCTTTGAAGTCCATTGTTTCAAATCTGTAATTTAAATACTTTTCAAATTTAAGAAACATTTTCCATTACAATGTTTTAATGAAATTAATTGAAAGTTTTTGACGAAATCCAGTAAAAAAATTTTACTAGTAGCTGACCACTTTTGGCGATCATTTGCGCGTTATTGTAAATTCAATTTTTAATTAGTTTGGTAAAAACAAAATTTTAACAGAACTTTTCTTATTTAGCTTTTAATAATGAGAAAAAGATCAATCGATATAATATTTAATGAATCTATGAAAATGTTTCGTTAACAATTTAATCTGGTGTTGGAATTAGGCTAAAGTCCAAAAAAATATTAAAGATTATTAAATTGTTATCTGTAGATAAATACATTTTTTAGATTTTAAAGCGGTGTAAAATTTATTTTTGAGCAATGATATTTTCAGATATTAATAAGAAAAAACGGAAAAATTCAGCTTAATTTTTTTAAATAATAAAAATTTTAATTATAACTTCAAAAAAAAAATAGGCGCCGATTTTTACCTTTCAAGATTTATGCGTGCGAAATTTGATATCTGTTTGTTAAGCGATCTGGCCCTGCAGAGCGCAAATATATACTGACACACATTTGTTCACGCATCACACATGCACATTTCTAGACGCATCTAACAGTAATTCAAAATTATGACATCCATCCCAACATAATTCTAACTTTGCTTTAAAAGAGAGAAAAGCATAAGTTTGCCAATAATAGTTTGAACTTGAATGCAGCACCTAAATCTAAAGCAATACAAAAATAAAAGAGGGTTTTAATTCTACCACCATTCGTCTTACAATTAGCTACTAAATATTCTAAAAGTAATAAAATTAACAAAGGCCTTTATTTTCTTTGATATAGAAGAATATGACTAATGTTTGGATTTGTAGAAGCAAATAGATGCAGTTAATTGCACCGTTTTCCCATTAGGACAAGGCTTTTTACATTGGGATCCCGTTAACTAGCAAGAAGGTCGGTCCCTGTTATTTTGAGATCGTCGAAGTAGCCTTTTCTGATGACAATTTTTTCAGAATAATCACACTAGATTGATGAAAAATTCTCTCTAGGTTTCAAACATTTCAGTAATCATTATTAAATTAACGTATTCAGCTACTATTTTCCTTCCGTAATTACAGAATGATTTACTTCGCTTTGTTATTTTACTGTTTTATTATGCTTACTCAACTGCAAACTCGTGGTCATCAAAACATTTTCATTTTTATTCAAACATTAATGAAATATTTTTGAAACCGAAGTCGTAATTGGAAATAATAATAATAAAAACATTGCATTAAAAATTGGACTCGAAGAGCAACCTTTGTTCAATTAGTCTTTTGTTCCAGTGTTTCCAATACATTTTCTTTTATTTTAACTTATCGAAGAAATTGTATGCTTGGACATTAAATTTCATCCTTAATCAATTTTAATTTTAAATAGGAAGAAATTGTAAAATCTTTTATTTTTAAACTTGTTCTGGTAAAAAAAAATTCGCATGTGTATTCCAAAATCGCTATGCCAATCACAATAAAATAATAATAAAAATAATAAAATTGCATTAAAAATTGGTCTCACGTAACAACTTTTGATCTGTAAATCTTTTGTTTAAATGTTTCCAATAAATTTTCTTTTATTTTAATTTATTGAAGAAAATGTAAGCTTCGACATTAAATTTCATCTTTAAACATTTATAATTTTAAATTTGAGGAAATTGTAAAATCTTTTATTTTTAGACTCGTTCTGGTAAAAAAAAAAAAAAAAAGGATGGGTATGGGTATGCTAAAACCGCTATGCCAATCATAATAATAAATAATAATAAAAACCATTGTATTAAAAATTGGCATCATATAGCAAGCTTTGCTCTATTAATCTTTTGTTCCAATGTTTCCAATAAATTTTCTTTTATTTTAAATTATATAAGAAAATACATGCTTGGACATTAAATTTCATCATTATTAATTTTAATGCTGAAGAAATCATAAAAACTTTAGCTTGAAACTTGTTCTGATAACAAAGGGTGGATATGGGATAGCTATAATTGTTATGCCAACCATTTTCTAAAATTTCAACCATGCTAAAATTTCAATGGTTGCAAATTTTATGCAAAATTTACATTATTCAACTAGTAAGGTACAAAGGATTTTATTAGTGTCTCAAAGTGTTTGATGCAGTTAATTTGCTTATTTGTGTTTTTTTTATCCGAGTTTTAATATACGGATTTTTTTTATTCGACATGTATAAAATAGCATAGATAACAGCATATTTCCAGATTTACACTGTTGGTGCTGTTTGAGGTGAAAACATTGTGTAAAACATAAATCCACATTCTATTTATTATATGGATCAGGGATTCCAAAATATATTTTTTTGTCGCATATGACTGAATCTGAAATATAAGATTATGTTTTCCTCAAACCGAATGCCTTTAAGTGCATCTCCAGTGCTGCCTTATGAATTACTCTTCTTTGTCCCTTCTTTTCCTTCCCCAAACAATCCGTAAATCTGTATTTCCGCCCGAAACCGAAAGAAGAAATCTACTCTCTTCAATCCTTCCGAGGACATTGTGAAACATGGAGTAATGTCTCCCGTCAACACGGACCAGAGTGATAGGCCATTATCCCAATGTCAAATGCATCATCCATATGGATTAGCCCCAGTCGTTCCTCGCATCTCTAATCCCATGGAGCGAGCTCCAGGGACAGTCCCCTCCAGCCACTTTACCAGATCCAGAGAATCCCTTTAGTGCCTGGACTAGTTTTTAATATCTTCGCAGTAGGCTTTTATGACCGAAGGGCTCGTCAGATGGGGAGCGCCATTGGAGAATTGACTTAGGACTTCTTTTTTGCGTGTCTTCGCATACAAAGTTGAATGCGTTAAAATTCTTTTAGTGGTGCTTGTCCTAAAAAGGTCTTGAATGGAAAGTCATTATTTGGACATTAGGGTATAATGGATTTACAACCCTGTTTTTTTAAAGGATATATAGGCTTTATCAAGGCTTACTGAATACCACTTAAAGGAATGTATACATTCTATTGGAAATTTTTATGATAGTCAAAACGTCAATAACCATTATAGATAATCAGGACATATTTTCTTAAAAAGGAGATTTAATACATGCCTGTAATGTATTTATCCCAGATTTCAATGAAAACATTATTTTTTAAAACACACTTTTATTAAATAATTAAAAAA
>JAPMOR010103093.1:0-36290 GCA_026543865.1 Argiope aurantia
TAATGAGTAAAATAAGAATCATTTAGTTTTAAATCATCACTCATTCAGTACAATTTACCCAATGCAGTAAATTCAATCCCACCTGATACACGTCAAACGTATTCCTCCAATTTAATTTTAGAATTTATTACATGCTCTGATAGAGGATAAAGGACGTGTGACCATAGAGTAAGACAGCTTACCGTTCAATGCAACGTGATTTGTTTCCGGTATAAAGCGTTGCATTACCTTCCGTTTCAGAACTGTGCCTGCATTATTATAATGCACATCAGTTGTATATTGGATATAATCTGTCTCTAAAGTCAGTTGGGGTAATTGGGAATGAATTTTGCCAAATTTATCATTTATTTCAATTTAGAAAGCTCTTATGAGAAAAAAATGTCTATAATTTATGTGAGAGAATAATCATGTTCTGCAAGGCATTAAATAATGCCGTATTTAAAAGAATTAATTTATCAGTAACCAGTCTTAGTTACAGCAACGTTCATAATTATTCTCATTTTATATATAGATGTAGTATAATAGAAAATATGGGGTAATTGGGAAGACATATTCTGACTTCTTGTCACAATAACGAATTGATTTGGAGAATATATTTGTAAGGATGATAAACTATCTGTTTTGCCACAAAATTTATTTTACTTCTGTCTCAATCACCTCAAAGAGCTCTTTTCTATTGTTTTTAGATTAAAAATTGTTGTATTTTATAGGATATCGTACATGAACTGTGACTAATATATTGGATTCAATTATTTGCTTCAATTTGGAGTAATTTATAATCATACTATCCCCAATTTTGTAGGAAAAAGTCAGGAAATGAATCGATATGACTGAATATTATGACACAGGAGAAGAACATACACATTATTTAGAAACACGCTTTAAAATAAATCAGGACAAATAGTTCAATTTAGTAGCCGAAAGTGGAGCTCCCATTTCAAGTAGAACTTTCAGTATTCAAAATTCAAAACAAAATTCTATAGGATCTGCCAGTATAATTTTTGTCCATTCTAGTAAGTCGTGAGCTATTATTAATTGAGGATTAAACAGTGATTTAATGTAATTGACGTTTCCTCACTGCCGCAATTAGATGACAAAAATTCTTGAAACGAAGGGTCATTCATTCAAGTACCTTCAATATAATTCATCAAAATGCATATATTGTTAAAAATCACCATGGATGATTTGTGAAATTACTTTCTCTATCTCTATATCCTCCGTTCCGTGGGGCCGCAGTGGCCTGGTGGTAAGGTCTCGGCTTCGGAAACGGAGGGTTTCAAGTTCGAGACCTGATTCCACCGAAGAACCCTCGTGTAAGGGGGTCTGTTGCACGCTAAATCCGTCCTGACCAAACGTCCTCCCGCTGGTGTGGTGTGGTGTGGAGAGGGGGGTGCCAGCTCAGGTGTCGTCCTCGTCATCTGACCGTGGTTCAAAATTACAAGGTCCGTCCCAAAATAGCCCTAGTCTTGCTTCAAACGTGACGTTAATATAACTAAACTAAAACTCTTTGGTAGGAATACAGCGTTTTCACTGAATCTTTCGAATGATCCTTGGCTAGTTGATTGGCGATTTATTCCTGCCATGCGTTAATAGTATTCAAAATTCCAATTTGTGTTTTGTTGTTTCATATAGCACTTGCCATGGCCCACTGTTACGAAGACAGCGATTTAGGCCTGTGGGGGAGCATCTCTTGTTTTTATAGTAGCGTCAACTAGGGGCAAGAGTACGACTTTGCTACTTACGCATCACTTATTCGTTTGAACAACCCCTTTGTACAGGAAGGCACATTCACACATCTCACAGATAGAACAACCATGTCCGAACCGGGAGTCGAACCAAGGACACCCAGATCACAGGGAAGACGTGCTACCCCTATGCCAGGAAGCCGGCGATTTGTAATTTAGACACTATCGGTATTTTCCAACCGATTGAAGCAAAAATTTTGACACAAAACTATACTTATAATCGCAAAATCTTATGCTACATTTGATATATTTAAGTCACTGAGTTTTTGAATTATCGTGTTAACTCGTTTCTGAAGGTTTGGATCAAACTTTGATACGTGTTTGCACAATATATGTTGAATCGATGTACCAAATTTTATCTATATAGTTCTTTTCGTTCTGTCATTATAGTTTTAACATATACTCGAACAACGGGACAGACAAAAAAAAATTATCGAACTCAGAGACATGTAGAATATGAGATTCGTCAAAATGTCGAGTTTACTATACTTCGTTTATGAGAAAGTAAAGAGCATTGAATAGTTATAGTTCACATTTGTTAAACCGTTCCTAATATCCATTCCACTGCAGCTCAATGCTATTCATTTTAGTCCCCCTTTCCACTTCATGCTATATAAATATTTCAGAAACCCCATTCAAAACCCTCTCTGCACAAAAGACCAGACTTTCTAAAATCAATATTCCACTGGCTACCATTAAACAACCTTATCAGCTCCACACCCCTATAAGGAGATAACCGTTCAAGATGTTCCATCCTCCTCCAAAGACCGTCCACATCCTAAACGATCGAACTATCCGATGATGGAAAGGACTGGATTGTCTTCTTGGAGAGTGGCAATTCCCCGAGCTCCTCAAACGGAGTCCTGCCATTGATTATTTCAAAAGAGATAATTATGATTAAAGGTAACGTCGTCCCGGAGGTCCAACTGTCGGAATGAAAACGAGAAGAAAGGGGTGGTTTAAAATTGAAAGGGCGCTTTTAGGTGAGCCTAATTTGTTCTTTTCCTGGTAAATTGGGTTATTGTCTCGCTCCGGTCCTCAGAGACAGTTTCTCAATCAGCAGATTCCTAGAATGAAAGTTTGCCACTCGAAACGGAGTCGTTTTCCATACCAAATGGAATTAAATTCTTGATAAAGCATGGGTAAATGCTTGAGTTGATCGCAGGAAACAAAAGATTTGCCGAGGATATCGAGGTTTTGGAAACGAGTTATTTATTATCGTCAATGACAGTTGAAGGTGATGAGCTACGAGGTGTAGTATTGTGCCGAGATGATTAATCTCGAATTTGATAGTGTTAAAAACCTGCAATTCTGCTTCCAAACATAGTTGGCTCCATCATCGGAAAGAATGCTTTACAGTCATCTGTATTGGACGGAGTCCGGGTGTCGCGTCGGAGGTCCCAGAACTTGGAGACAAACTTGGCGATCATTTGGCGACTTGGTGACTTTGGATCCAAAATAGATTATACCCGAAACTTTGAGAATTTTCCCGATCCGTCCAGTAGGAACCGAGATACGCCTCGAACGTTCCTGATTGGTTGAGAGACTTCTAGCCCCGCCTCCTGAGACCTATAAAAGGGTCTACAGCTGCCAGTCAGAGTAGTCGTGGTCGTAGTCGGAATCGACGTTGAAGAACTGGTCTTCCTGGGATTAGCAGAGCAGCGACGGAGTCAAGCTAGTGCTGAACTAAACTGTGCGCTACTGTCTGCAGTAGATTCTTATTGTATACAGCACGTCTCGGCTGAAGATAATCGCCTTCTATGTTGTATATAGTTGTCGTTTTTGTGCTGTCCTGTGTGTCTTCGTGTAAATAAATGTCGTTGTTTCTTTTTCTACTACCGCCAGCTGATTGAGCGTTCTCCACACCATATAACTTCCACTATCCAAACGAACCCCGAAAATTTCGTAACAATACTAATATGATTATTTAAAGTATTTGATCAATTGGAACGAAATTTGGTATTTAATACCGATGAATTGATATTCTGTGTAATGGAAAGATATATTAGAATAAAGTTGTTTAACTTTCAATACTTTTTATATAGTCCAGATCCACTCAGAAACATCTATCATGTTTGTGGCAGGATAATTGCAACTTATTTCCAGTTTCATTTGCTATGGGCTAGAGAAATGATTTAGGCTCTTGGATGAAAAGATGTGATCTTTGTATTGACCTCCTGTGATATTATTTCCCGAAAAGTAAAAGAGTACTTATTGATAGTTATTTTGTATTAAATACAATTATTTGACGACTTTGTGGTAATGTCAGCAAGATTCCAGATTGGATATCTGATTCCATCGTAGGTTTGTCTTATGTTTTGCTGTGATGTGAAAGTTGAATTTAACATCAAATATCAATTTAACGTCAAAGATCAACTGAACGTCAAAATCAATCAACTTTAAAACGATCATTTTAACATTACATTTAAAGTCAAAAGTTATCCATTTGATTTGGCTTGAAAATTTCAATGATGTTCTAAAAAACTGATATCGAAAGAAGTTCCATTTTTTAATCATTTGCTTTATTAGCTTCTTTTGTTTTCATAACCTAGAGTTGATAATTTCTGTATTGAAATCGAGGATATTTGGCTTGGGGAATCGTTCAGATCAGTCATTTTCTTCAAATGCAGAGAGTATTTACAGATTTTTAGAAAGATTTCGAAAATAATTTTTAAAAAATCAAATGTTTTGGAATCTCGTTAATTGTAATAAAAATATTAATTACTATTTTTTAATTTATTTTACTTTCAAAATATCCCATATAAATAAGCTGTGGATTAATGGATATGATTTTGCACTTTCCGAAGAGGAATATTCCTATTTTATTTTTCAAAAGTGCTATGAAATTTATGATGTCAAAATTTCTTATTTACTAAGTTCAAATCGTTTAATCGAAGAAGGAAAAAGCCATCAATCCTTACCTCTTCGTGGGAAAATGACTCCAAAGGATTACCCGAAATAGTTATGTTCTTTTAAAAAATATTTTCTAAAATGAAGTCATAAGTAACAATGTAGAGGGACGAGACTCTTTATTATGTGTTATGTCATGGATGAAAGAATGAGTTCAGTTTCATGAACTACTTTTATTAGCGGGTTAAGTTCCACGGCACAAATATTTAACACAAGCATATTGAAGAACAAGGCATAGAACAAATACACACTGCAAGCAAGGACAACACAAGAGACAAGAATGAGGAATCATGGGAAAACATGGCTCTTGATAGGTGGCTCTAGTAGCGCCACCTATGAAGAAAGGAGAAGGCAGTAATTGTAACCGCTACAACAAGAGAAAAACCGCCGACGCAGATGCCAATTACAAAATCTTTAAATACATCCTTTACAACAATAAATAAAATAATGAATAACGATTTATATTTCAAGAAGTTAGAAACATAATGTTCATCAGCCTTTGCCGAGGCATGTGTCTCAAAGCAAAATAGTTTGTATAATCCTGTTTGAAAAATATTTAACGAGAGAAAAATAGAAATACATTATGACCTTCGTTGATATATGTGTTTATAAAATGACAGCAAAAATTATAGGTTTATTATCAAAAACGAAGAAAAACTGGCTGTAGTTAGCTCCTCAAAACCTTCGAGCAGTATAGATGCTGTATCAAAGAACACCTTGCATGAGACTGCAGTACAATATTTATGAAATATTAATCTTTTGCATAAATAAAATTATATTATGTTAGTCTAGGGCGAAATATTAATCTATTTGCGTTTTTCCCAACCGATTTAATCCAAAATTTGACTCGGAAATACAATTGCAGTCACAAAAACATCTACCGAATTTGATATATTTAAATTAATGTATTTATAAATTAACATGCTTCTGAAAGTACAAATGGACAGATGTTGAGCAACACCCTGCTGGAGTAATTCAAAATTTAATAGCTGACTACACTATAGATGTCAAATCTGGATACCGAATGTTATCTATCTAGCTCTCTTCGTTTTGTAGTCATCGCATTAACTTACATTCGAGCAGCTGGGCCGACAAACGTCCTCTGAAATAGATTTTTCTCAAAAATTGAAAGGATTCTATAAGTTTGGCATAAATACATACACCAAATTTCACTTGTTTAATTCAAAGAGTTTTTGTTACAGACATACGGACAGACATTTTTCGTAAAATATGTTTTTCGAATTCCAAAATCCCGACATCGAAATTTTTGATCATTACTGTACTTTCGTTATATTTCGTAAACGAGAAAGTGAAAATGAATATCCCCACTTCTGTCAGTACAAAGAAAGTTTGAGAAAAAGGTTTAGGATTGTCGGAGGGGTTCTCTTACAATTGTAAATTGAAAATAAGACGAATAGAAAAAAATATCTAAATCAGCTCAAGGAACTAAAATTAGAAAGTGTTAGGCCTGATATTTACAGATAAGGCTTCATTTCTTCCATTCCATGACTTTCAAAAAATGAAACTTCTCAAGAGAAAGCTACAAATCTTATTTCGAAAATCATAATTGCATTCCTAACAATAAAAAAAAAATGTCATATATGTCTTACAATCATATTGTTGTGAAGTATTCTGACATCTCACCAATTTTCATCTTTTTATCTTTCAGAGGAGGGGGGGGGGTATTCAGGGAGATTTAAAATGTGGTGATTCTTCACAATTTCTAAACTACATATGCAAGACAGTAAGTAAGGCACACAAATTGCATATTATTTTTCTATGCAAGGAGGCACAAAACTCTTACAGCACTCTCAAAATAAAAATTTGAACAATCATGATGTATACAAGGCATTACTTATTATACACAATTTAACACGGGGGAGAGAAGGGAGACTATCACCTATATTAGAAAATATACGAAAAAATCAGAGACAATTCGCGGTGTTATTATGAGAATACATAGTAAGAGCAATTTCAATTCCATCTCATTTTTCCTTTTTTTAAAAAAAATCTCTGATTTAAAAATGGAACTCTTCGGCATCTTATTAATTCATGTTTTAAAAATAACACACTTCTCTAATCATTTCTTTAAAAGGCACAAATTAAATTTAATGCCCGGCGAAAGGCGTCGATTCTCGGAGTAATAAAAATAACGCATAGTAACGACAAAATCGTTATGATTAAAACTTCCGCCGATCCTGTCGTTAGTTTAATTGCTGCCGTTTCCTAATCACGTTAATGAATGCAATTGAATCTAATAATGATAATCTCGATCAATGGACGACCGCTTTTCCGGACTGCACCTCTGTCGAGGAAATAAACACGAGCCCTCCTTCCGTATTTGGAATTTGTTTTTCGCTATTACCGCCTCTTGCTAAGTTTGAAAAGCATTAAGAATAATTGCGAGTTTGAATTTTTACTCCTGAGAAAAAAAATCAATTCAAGTGGGGTATTTAATTTAATTAACGCAATTAGTCGCACCTGTTACGACTCATTTCTTGTTTCTGCAAAAAATGTTATAATAATAATAAGAAGAAAATAAATATGAAAATTTAAAGACGAACAAACTAGTCTGCATTGGAATGGAAATTGTTTTTTTTTCTACTTCTAACGCTGATGTATGTTTAGCTTTAAACGCTCTTTAGTCGCTAACTGAACTTGTTTATCAAATAAATCGAATTACAGCGAATGTTTGCGGAGTAGTTTCCGTTGGTAAACATTTAGTTCTGAGTTGGTAGACAGTTTTTTTATTTCAGCGCTGTTGAGAAAATAAAGAGAAACCACGGCTGCCTGTAAATTTGACATTACAAGCAGCTGTGAATAAGAATGAATGAATGAATTACCTTTTATGCAATTTGCTGGACTTCTTTGTTGAGAATGTATGTTTAACTGACACGAATAGAAGAAAAGGAAATCTGATTTCATTAATGGAAGTGTTTAGGTAATTCTGACGTTGTTTATAGAAATAAGTAAAGCTGTCATTGCTCTGTATATATTGGGATATTTAATGGAATATGCTTGAAGAAAGTTTGTTTAACAAACTCTAAATGAAGAGAACTGAATATGATTTTGATTTGAAAAATGCTTAGATAGCATGTTGGAAGTACTGGGATTTGCTAATTCTCTATGTTTCGTTTACAACTGAAACTGCATAATGCATTGGATTGGAAATACATAATACATAAGTGATGCATTAGAATCAGACATATTTATTTTAATGTGAGAATATTATGTCGTTATGGTCTGGGGTTTTTGAAACCTCAAAATGCACGTACAGAAAATTGGTGATTTATCTCTTTTGAGGCATTAATTTTTCTCTTTTAGGATTATTAGAGAATAATAAAGAAAGTCACATTTGGCGATAAGTCGCCAAATGTGACCTTGTTGCTTTCCATTCTATACTACCACATTCCTATCATGCAATGAGAGTATGTAAAAGAGGATAAAATTCGAGCATAAAAAGTTACATTATGAATAATTACCGATGCCTAGTCACATGATTAAATACATTTACCGTAACGCACATACTCTCAAACATACATAAATATATATACGGAGATAACAAAAATCATTGGAAATCAATACACAAATATGTAGATAATAGTAGTATCGGATACAAAATATATAAATGAGTAGTGCATTGGGAAGGCTTTCATTTATATTCAAAAGATTCATGTGGAAAGGTTTCTGGCGTGATTATGGCCGCACGGCGGGAATTAACAGACTTTGGACGCGGAATGGTAGTTGGTGCTAAACACATGGGGAATTACATTTCGGAGATCTTTTGGAAATTCAACAATTTGAAATCCACTATTCAGTAGCCTGCCGAGAATTCCTAATTTCAGGCATAACCGCCCACAATGGACAACGCAGTGGCCGACCGTCTGCACATAATGACTGAGACCAGAGACATTTGTATAGAAGTGTCATTGTTTAACAGACACGCAATTCTGCTTGAAATAATATACTGAAATCAACGTTGGAAGTACGATTGACCTGACTGTTAGGAAGTGTGGTGAAATTATGATTCAATGAGCTGCAGCAGCAAAAGACCGCCTCGTTTGCCTTTACTAGCAGCACGACATTGCTTGCAGAACCTATCCTGAGCTCGTGACTAAATCATTTGGATAATAAGCAATTGGAAAATCATGGTTTTGTCAGATGAATCATGATCTCATTTGTTAAGGGCTAATGGTAGTGTTCAAGTATGGCCCCAAATCCCACGAAGCCATGGGCCCAAGTTTTCAACAAGGCACTATACAAGCTAACGGTAGTTATAACGGTTCGGGAAGTTTTTACATGGAATGGGCTGGGTCTTCTAGTTCAACTAAGCCTATCATTGACTGTAAATTGTTATGTTCAGCTGCTTGGAGACCACTGCAGCCATTCACGGACTTCATATACCCATACAACCGTTGATTTTTTATGGATGACAACTACAGCTATTCGCTATTGGTTTGAACACTCTGAGGAATTCTAGCGACATACACACACACACACACACACACACACACACACACACACACACACACACACACACACACACACAGACACACACACACACACACACACACACACACACACACACACACACATATATATATATATATATATATATATATAATAAATTATATTTATATATATATAAATCGCAATGATTTTGTGTATCGTCAACAATTATTTTTTCCAATAAACTATTGATATTTGTTTATTAATGTTGTAAATTTTGTTAAAAAATACTGAAGAATAAAAAATGTTTTATAAAACATTTTTGAGGCAGTTAATTAATTAATTTTTCATTTATAGGAGAGGTGAAAATAAACGAAATCAATATATGTTCCTAATACAACTTGTTAATTATCTACTTAAAAAAAGTGTTCTGTTTGCTCACTAGCTCTATAACAAATATCCGCATGTATTTTTGTTCTTTAACAAAGAAAAATATATCGGTTGCTTTCGAACGCTTTTCGAGCAATTGAGTTTGAATGGTGGTCATATATTTTCTTTTCCCCTTTCTTCCTTAAATCACTAATTCAAAACCAATAAATTCATTTCTAATCAATACTATATGTATTAAATTAAAAGATAAAATTAAAATTTAGTAATATAGTAGTAATAATTTATAGTAATAATATAGTAGTGGTAATTTAGTAGCTATAATTCTAAAAATTGGCTGAGGAAAATAGGTATGAATTTACATAATTTAAAACTCAGCCTAATTTTTAAAGACAATTAATAATAATTTATGGATAAATTGTTCTGAAATGAAATTGAGGTCGTTCAAAAGGAAATATATTTAATTTTCAATTTTAAGATGCGTAAAAATCTTTTTTTGAGATAATTTCTTCGGATGTTATTATGGAAAAAAATAGAAAAGAAAAAAAAATACAAAAATTTGTTTAATTTCTGTTTAATTGAATTATTAATTAATTTTTATATTTCAAAAAGTTTTCTGTAGTCTTTCTTATAATAAATGCGGAGAATTTGGTTGAATTTGGCCGGAGGAGAGGATGTGGTACTTGTATACATAAGCATATACCGAAAACTGAGCTTTGCTGGGCAATTTTTTTAAATTTATTTTTTTATGAAATAGTGGTTTTCTGGAGAAAATACTTAGATACGAATCCCATACTTACATATGAATATTTTTCAATCTAACCTATATATAAATTGGTTATAAAAAAGTCACGAATGCACTTAGTTTAATATGTTATTCGAAACAATCTGCTATATTCGAGTATTCATTTTACAGTTTATCCATCATTGCTTTTATTTTTGAACTTACAATCAGTTTTACCTTGGTGAATTCGGAATTATTACATTGTCAGCAGGAGAGCAGAGAGAAAAGGGCTCTAATGGTTAGTTATGATTTTTTTTTTTGCGTAAAATCATGTTTTCTCAAGAAAAACATGGTTAATTATAAAAAAATATGTTTTTTTGTGTGTAAAATCCCATTTTTTTATCAGGATTAACTCATATAGATAAACTTAAAAAGTAAAATCTTATCTATATATAACATTTGATCCAAATCGTTAGTTTCGTTAAATCATATATAGATGTGTGTGTGTGTGCGTGTCAGCATTATTTTATGTGAAGCAGAATGCAGTTTCGAAGACAGATGAAAACTTTTTACATTTCTTAAAATTAATTTTAATATTCATTTCGTGAAAGCATATTTATTTACAAGCAGAGACGCGGACAAGACACGTCCGCCACAGCGCTGCACAAAAGCGGAAGTCGAAAAAGAAGAGAGAAATAAATTATCCCTCGTCTTATATAACTTGAGATTTTGATAAGGAAAATATTTCATATTGCTAATACATTAATAAGATTCTGATGAGGATTTCTGACGCATGTCAATCTCAAGTAAGGGAAACACAGGGATATTTTAAAAACAATGTGCTTACTGTGCTCCTATCCCTTCACGCGGAGCGTGAGAATGTGTAGGCGTTTAGCGATTCATCAATTTTATAAAACTTCTCTTGAATGAATTAAGTAATATATATATATATATATATATATATATACAAGAATTGATACATTAAAGTTAGATAAGATACAAAGCTACAACGACTTTTATTTATAATAAAATAAGCTTCAAAAGTAGGCGTTTATTTGAAAAATATATGATGTTGTAACCATCATAGGATCGAACAGCTTCAAACCTTGTCCTTGACAACCTCTTCGTGGGAACATCTATTCCGAGTAACTATTTTTGAACTCCACCGCTTCAAAACGTGTTACATAAATTTCAGAGTTGTCTGCTCTGCTGATACGGGCCGCCATTTAAGTGCCTTTCAAACATTAAATATTAATAGGTGGCTTGAAAAGATTAATTTAAATTTCATATTTTGCGGTTGGGGAAAACAGGCTAATGGCGTGTATGTCACAAGGGAGGAGGGGCCAAGATTTTCGGGGGGAGGGAATGGGATGAGGCTCGAAATCTGACGTTAGCAACTGCCTGCCATGAATATTTCATACCCGGAATTGATTAAGGGGTAATGAGATTGTTCCATTAAATGTTACCGAATTTCAGATTATACTTTAAATTAAAAAATCTTTTGATTATTATTTGGCGGAGAAATTCATAAGCTGTATCGATTTAATTCAAGGACTATCGATTTATTTATTCCTTCTTCTTATTAAATTGTTAAATGACTCTTCCAGCAAATATATTGACAGTGTACCTATTCGTAAACAGTGTTTCAGATAAATATATGTCACTAATGTCCACAGTTGTTTGATTATTTTAATATGATGCCAGTTGATAATGAAGTAAATTAAATTTAAAACGAAAAATCATATGAAAATGCTTAAACATAAGATAATGTGTAATTTAATTCTGAGCACCATCGATTTAACAACTCAACCCCATCTAGTTCTAAAATTGAAATATACAAGAGCCTTGTTGTTGTTGCGTACAGCCGACCACCCCACCACCACTGAACGTAGCAGTATCGACAAGATTATATATACAAGAGCATAAAGGTAAAATGGTAATTGCTCGGATAGCACAACACATAACCGACTATCCCAGACAGCTTGAATATCACCCGCTGAAGTTGAAAAGCTTATTAAAGACAGACGAGCAAAGAATACGCCGTATCTTATCGCTGTTCCTTTCTATATTTGATTAAATATATTTTTATTTCGTGGTATGTGAGAATATAAAGGAAAAGTACTGTAATAGTAAAAAATTTTTTAAAAAAAATGTGATTTTGACGAGTTACCTTTTGTCAGACCTCACTGAGTTCGAAATATGAATTTCCCGTAATTAGATCAGCTCGTTTTTCTTTAAATATAATAACTCAAAAAAGCGTTGACTGAAAGCGATGAATTTGATACGTAGTTTTTTTACACCGAATTCCTAAATTTCTATCAAGTTTTGAGCGAAATCCTTTCGCATGAATTTTATCTCTATACGATTGAATGATAACTCTAAAACATGATGTGAACATGATAGCTCTAAAACAAAAAGATTTAGATGGACAGAATTTAGTACTCTGCTTTAGCATCTATATAAGTGTCACTTTTTGTGCTAAATTCTTAAAGGAACGTTCAATCTGTATTTTTTTTATTCTTGTAAGCATGATATCGCCTCTAAACGTCTAGCATATACTGTAAGAAAAGTGTTATTCCGGAAAATGCCTTTCATGGTATTGCCATACAATAGTTACGAAATATTAACCTTTGGCTTGAACATAGCACTTTTACTGAATTTATCGCGTGATCCTTGGCGTGTTTTTTATTGGCGATTTTCTCTTGACGCACGCTTAAAAATATCCGTAAATCGAATTTATGCTTTACATATGTTTGAACGTTCTTTGAACAAAGAGGCCGTTTATTAGTTCAGAAGCAAAGTAGTATCTTTCTAGGTTATCTACAAGATTTTGAAACAATATTAATTTTAAATTTTAAAAATATGAACTAAAAGGATTTTGCTTTATTTCACTTTCGAGTCTAAGGATTGGGGGTAGGTAGAGTGCAATCCCCGCATACCTTTTCTCTGATATATTTTTATTGCGTAAATGTGCATTTAATGCATTTTATACAATAATCTTTTAAAAAAATCTATTTATTTTATCATTTTTCAAAAAATTTATTTTAAATTTATGAACAACATAATCGAAATTCACTTGGAATTAATTAGAAAAAGAAAACTTAAAATTTCCTTTAAGTGAATTCCTTTAAAAATTCGCGCACTATTCCCTTCTTTGTCGGTTACTCAATTCATAAAACAAACGAAAACTCCCACATTTTTAAAACTCTACTTCCGAACAATTTCATTTTTTTCCCCCGCCTTCCCAAAAATGTCAAAAATTATTTCCCCAAACTTGCTATTAGCCTTACTTATTTATCGATTTCCAGAATTCTGTTTTGGGGAGGGGGGGAAGGGGAGGGGGTGAACCGTTTCGCCATGTTGTGTCAGGAAAGAACGAAACAAATTGTTCTTTAGCTTACACTAAATTAAATCGCATTCGCATATCGCTGGCAAGCAGGAAACAGAAAAAGGCCGTTGCTGAGTTGTGCGGGTAAATGTCTCGCTGCTACAGCCTTTATTGCATTTTCTGGTTGATTTATACACACTAAAGAGTGTTTAGCGGTAATAAAGGTTTGCATGCTTGGGTATTTAATGAGAAAATTTATGGAGGAAAAGTGAATGTTTTGCTCCTTTAAAAATAAAAAGTTAACAAAAAAAAGAGAAAAAAAGGAAGAAGTAACTTGAAGGTAATTTTTACTTTCACGTACACGAAATATAGAGAAATTATTGGAAGCGAATTCGAGATTCTGATGAACCTCCACTTTCTAAATTTCTCTGAAATAGAAAAACGCATTTATGGAAATATCTGTGTGTCTGTAATGAAAATAAAGCAAAACCATGTTGAGCTAGACAGATGAAATTCGGCATATGGTCTTAACATGAAATTTATAGATTTTTTTTTCGAATGTTAAACAAAACACTTTCAGTTCCTCCTTGAGTTCGAAAAACACCTTTTTGGAAAAATGTCCTGTCTGTCTGCTTGTGACAAGGATAACTCAAAAACTCTTTTATCTACATCTGTTTCTATCTATTTTCGTTTTGGTGAACAGTCTTTATGTCAATTTTGTTGATTTTTTTATCAAATTTTGAACATGATCTCTTCAGTGATAGCCTATTTGTTCGAACATACGTTAACATGATATCTACAAAAAGAAGATGGTTCAACAAAGGGTTGAACGCGTGTACTTCTGGAAGAATGTCAACGCGACGACTCAAAGGCGCATTAATTTTCTTCTTTTTTTTAAGTATAATTCTCGAATACTTAAAAATAAATTTATATAACGTAACTTACATAAATTAATTAATTATTATTGTATAAATTAAATTAATTAATTATTGAATTAACGTACACTTGAGTATAAATTAATATTCTCGTACAAGAAGTTTAGAAAAAGTATTGCAATCGAAAAAAAAAAAAGATCGAACTCGAAATTTAGACGAATTTCCACGTACAGGATCTCCCCCAAGTTCGAAATACACATGTCTTGTCTGTCTGTCTCCGTATCTGCAACAAAGATAATTCAAAAGTTCTTTGAACTAAACGATTGAAATTTGTATATGGTGCTTGCTCTAAATTTTTATATGTCTATCAAATTTTCGGCAAAATCTGACCAGAGGAATCCCGCCTGTCTAGCTTGCAAATATAAATTAACACGATCTCAACAATACTGTTTTTACACACCTGTAATGTTGCTTCCAGGACGAAACGTTTCATCGTAAGAAAGACCGTTTTACGGTGAGCCCTGTTGGGTGCTGATCAGGTACCGCATCAGTTTTTTTTTTAATCTCAGAACTTAGCGACAAACTTGGCGACCATTTGGCGACAAAATAGATATTACTAGAAACTTCGAGAATTTTAGCAATTTAGTCAATAGAAAGTGAGATACTCCTGATTGACCCAGAAACTTCTCGGCACGCCTCCCGGGAACTATAAACGGCAGTCTCTAACTGCAATCAATCGTAACCAAAGTTGGAAACGTGTAAAGAGTCTACGGTGATTTGTTGGATCAGTCCACTGAAGTGTTTAAGAATTGCCGAATTGAGCTGTGTGCCGAATCCTGTTGTTTAGTGTAGAAGCAGCATCGTGTCGTGTGTGGAGTAGCCAATAATAGTGTAGTAGTGAGACGGAAGTTGGATACAGCTAAAGCGTAGAGACAGTGGAGATTTTCAGACGTTTGTGTGAAGCTACGTGAATTCCCTCTTTCGGTTGAATTCTGTTTGGCCGCTTTGTGTGCTGTGGTTGCTATTGCTACCTATTACTGCTTGTGGACTACTGTTTATTGTAGTGTGCTGCTGTGTATTTCCTGTGTTTGTTTTGGCTGTATATTTGTCGTCTGTGTACTCGTGTCCTTCGTGTCAATAAAAGTCGTCGTCTGTCACTAAGGACTGTTCATTTCATCGACCAACAAATTAAAAAGAACCCCTTCGTAAGAGTAAATCCGTAACAAGAAATGAGCTAGATGAATAAAATTCGATACACATATTATTAACATCTATATTATAACACTTATCAAATTCTAAATTAAATCCAACAAGAGTTTGACCGTCTGTCGATCTGCATTTTTGGAAGCATGTAAACGCGATACTTCAAAAATGAATTAATTTAAATATACCAAATCTAGCATGGGATTTTGTGACTGAAATTGTAGTTCTATGTCAAAAAAAAACGTGTCTAAAGCACAATTTTTAAAAGAGCATGTGAGAAATCTTTGGGATGACCACTCCCGTTATTTCTTCTCAGTTTATTTCAGGAATCAGAAAATAGAATTGCCGGAGCATTTACGTTTTTAATAACACTATGATGTCACGACTCCATAAAGTTTAGTTTAGTTATATTAACGTCCCGTTTTAAGCAACAATTTTGAACCGTGGTCAGATGACGATGACGACATCTAAGCTGGCACCACCCTCTCCACACGCATGGGATAACGTCTGGCCAGGACGTTTAGTGTGCACCAAACGACGGTTCTTCGATGGAATCGGGTCTCAAACCTGAAACCCTGAAGTTCCTGTGTCGAGACCTTACCACCAGGCCACTACAGCCGCCGTTAGGAAGATTATTATACATAATTACCAAAATAGACTAAAAGTTATAAAAATACCATTTTTGTTTCATTCACAATTTGATGTCTAAAGAGTACCTTTTTGGTCGAAAGATGAATAGTATCATAAGCATATGAGATTCAATTGATATCAAATATAATCAATACTCCCGGAAATCAGTTGGGACGCGGTGGCCTGGTGGTAAGGTCTCGACTTCGGAACCGGAGGGTTTCAGTTTCAAGACCTGATTCCACCGAAGAACAGTCGTGTAAGGGGATCAGTTGCACGTTAAATCCGTCCTGACCAAACGTCCTCCCGCTGGTGTGGTGTGGTGTGGAGTGGGGGGGTGCCAGCTCAGATGTCATCCTCGTCATCTGACCGCCGTTCAAAATTACAAGGTACGTCCCAAAATAGCCCTAGTGTTGCTTCAAACGGGACGTCAATGTAACTAAACTAAACTAACTAGCTCAAAACACGATTGAACAAAACCAAATTATCCAAGGACACCCCCATTTTTCTCATTTCAAAACAATCACAACTTTCATTTCTTTAAATTTTCTCCTACTTCCTGACTTCCCAAACGGTTCCAAAAACAAATGCACAATGATATATCCAACGAAAAGAGGAGAGCTTTTCCATTTAAAAAAAAGTGAGTCTAACACGAACTTTTGTTGTTATTTTTTAGTCCCATGTATATAAATTAGACATTGTTTTCTCTATCTAAACCCAAGACTCCCCACAATGCCACTTCCTTTTTGCCCCTCCCATCTGCTGTGAAAAATGACCATGGCTTTGCCAGGAGAAAGTTTCCGCCAATCTCTAAATTAAGATTAAAAGACTGAAACGCTTGAAAGTTCTATGAAATGTAATCCCTTTTTCTCCTCCGGAAATAATCTCGCACCATTTGTTCAAGCTTATCTACAGCTCTCCTGCCAGCAGAGATTGCGAGCTCTAACTCCGGGCTCGTGTGTTGGCTCTGGTTCTCAGAAATGGCTAATTGCATCTAGATGAACTTGAGAGTTTTGACTGCCTTGTTTTAGTGACTGTTTTCTTGCCAGATGTGAGCCAGTTTTGTTGGTTTCATCTTTGTGGACAGTGAAGAAGTTAAAAACTGACTTTGAATTGGAGGGGGTAGATCAATGAGTGATAAGAATTTTAAGAATCAAAATAAGCACCAATAAAAAAATATTGTGCACATTTTACTTACCTTACATATTTTTATTGACTGAATATTTTCATTTTACTATAAGAATTTTAACGACAAAATCAATATTAACATAAAAATATTGTGGTAAATCTTTCATGTTTCAATAATTATTTACTTTCCGGTATAGGAAGAATAGAGAAAGTTCTGTAATTCGAACTCGAGATTTTAACGAACCTCCGCCTTTTAAAAATCTCTCAGAAAACAGAAACACTTTTTGAAAATGTCTGTTTGTGGCTAAGATAACATAAATCTCTTTCTGCTAGATGTATGAAATTTGGTATACGATCTTTACACCAAATTTCTGGATTTCTATCAAATTTTGAGTATATTCAGTCTAGAGGAAGTCTGTCTGTGCAGCTGTTTGATTATAATTTAACACGATAACTACACAACAAATAGAGCTAGATAGATAAAATTCGGTACACAGATTTAACATCTATAGTATAGACATTTGTCAAATTTTGAACTAAATCCATCAAGGAGTTAATCATCTGTCGGTCTGAAATTTCAGAAAAATGTAAACAATAACCCAAAAATGCAATGACTTAAATTATCCTTAAAATATATCAAATTTGGTTTAGGAGTTTATGACTACAAGTGTAGTTCTATATTAAAATTCTTTTTAATCAAGGGGGGAAATCGCGTTTAAGACACGAATTCGAGTTTCGTATACTATTAGTCGAAACTCGAATACCAGATATTAATTGCTAAAAAAGTCGCCAAATATTAAACGATCGATTCAGTAAAATGCTAAATTCTAGCCAATATCATGCCAAGCATCCTTCATTGATATTATACTTCAATGCCATACACGACTTTCTTTGGGATAAAATTTTTCTTAGAAAATATGTGAGAAAGTTTTGGGAGACCAATCCTGCTGGTTTCTGATGAGAATTTATGTTTATTTTATTTTTGAATAACATGTAACATTATATTGTATATTTAGTTAGATATCTTCTTTTTTCTGAAAGAATCTTATTTACAAAGTAAAACACTCAATCAGGTTTTATTAGCTTCATGCCTTTAAAAATTAATGAAATTACTGTCTCATAATTTAGTATATGAAATGTGAAAAAAAATGAAATAAACATTATGAGAAGTGCAAAAATGCTTCAAAATTTTACAGAATTACAAAATTACTAGTCAAAATCATATTTACACAACTTATATAAGCATATCTACACATTTTAACAATAGTATTTATTACGAATTTACCATAAGTTTAAGCTGGTTCATTTCAATTTTTTAATAAGTGGACTGTAATCTTATTTAAAATCAAACGACAATTCGAAAGCCAACTTTTTATTTCATCGAGGTTCACCGACCCCGCGACGACTCAGTACGAAACTGTTTTTGAAAACTGATCCCATGTCAGCAGGGTTACGATAAAGTTTATCGCTGAAGCCAAGTCAGCGCATGGTTCCAAGATTCTAACAAACAGCGCCAACGAAGCGGTAACAGTATTCAGCACTTTTTACATTTTACACATTTTCATTTCACTTCATATATTTTACATTGGCAAAGTGGGGAATTTTGTAAAGAGCATTTTCGAACTCAGTTTTATAATGGTGAAATCGGATTCGAGATGGCGCTATATAACATTCTCAGCATGAGAGCAGACAAAAAAAAGAACTCTAATAGTTTCTTATTGGTAAAGATCGCGTTTTTTCAGGAAAGACACCTATATAGATAAACTTAATATTAAGAATACAAATAATTTATGTCGGTATCCGAAGTTTGTTTTCCCTTTTTTGAAACAATCTTTCCGCATTTATCTCTATAGACATGGCTTGACATTGTTTTTCTTAAAAACACTACTAACATCCTTGAATATGTTCAGCATTTCATTTATAACTTGTACCTAAACTAACAAAATTGAAATTCTTTATAAAATTATGGTTTCCAAGACTGTTGATTCAACTGAAAAATTACGTGTAAATATCGACTCCATTTCGAAATTCAAACAATTTAGTGTTAGTATAAGTTATCTGAAAAAGAGGACTCGGAAGATGAAGTGCATTCAAACGAGCACTATTAAGATACCACGAAAATATCGAAAATCGAATTGTTAAAGAGGGAATGAACACTTCAGTCCAACGCAACAAGTCAAGAAGTTTTCGCAATATTGAATGCTTCCATCGACTTCACTCTAAATGTAATATTTTATGCAAAAGTTTTCATTTGTAAGAATTATTCAAATGTAGCCAAATTGCTTTGAATGGGTTTGTTTTAGTTTGCTGGCACAATAACCACTCATTCGATTTACTTTCCTAGATTTAATGGCATTTTTCTGTCTGTTTAAAATAAAATAAAGCCCTGCTTAAAATTAATGTCCGCTTGCCAACATTGAATTTTTGGAGATATATTTTCGCCAAATGTAACCCTGATCATTTTTATTGCAGCCCTGAAAGCCTTTATTACCATATCATGTAGATATCGAACATTTGGCAAATTCTTGAAAAATTCACACAATTTTGTCATGCTTGGCGTGAATACTAACCGAACCGATTTTTTTTTCATTATTGATAATCATGATATGAATGCCGGCGTCCTGGGTTCGAGTTCCTGTTCGTGTATGGTTGTTCTTCATCTGTTCTGTCTGTGAGATGTGTGAATGTGCCCCCCCCTGTAAAAAGGGGTTGTGCAAGCGAATGTGATGCGTTAGTAGCAAAATAACACTCTTGGACCTAGTTGGCGCTACTTAAAAACAAGAGATGCCCTCTTTCAGCTTAAAATCGCTGACTTAGATTAGCGGGCTTGTCTATGGCACGTGCTATCAGAAACAACAACAAAGATATGAATATCTGACTTCGCATGATCAGTAGCTTTCAGTTTAAGGTATTCTTTTTGAAACATCTGTAGCATTTTGCTGTACTTACAATTAAGGTTTTAATTTAAGATACAGTCAGTGATGAAATTATTTTAAAGGGCGCCCATTTTAAATATTACTTCCTTTTTCTGTGATTATTTTGTCTAATTGAAGAAAGTGTCACGGAGTTCTTGAACTCATGGTTCTTACCCTCCGGTCATAGCAAATGAATAGAGCAGTGGTATGGCAATAATATTACTTAGTAAGTGATTGCGCTTAGAAAAATAAAATATTTATTTAATGGGTAACTTAATAATAAATTGAGCTGCAAATGAAGAAAAGAAAAGAAAGAATTTGCATGAATGTTATACTTCAAATTCTGTCCAGAGTCAAGTTGGTGTTGTAAGGAGTATATGTGTGGTAAAAATGATGACTTAGACATAAAGAAAATGACGAAGTCTCCTAGCATTTTTTGTTGGTGAAGGATCGTAATTTCTTATTTCCTCAATTGCAATATTATCACTTTCATTGATTTTTTAAGGAATCATATTGATAGTTTCTAGTGGAAATCCTGCAAGGGTGCAGGGTTAAGATCTTTTTGGATGTCTATATTCCTGACAAATCACGGCATGTTACTGATTTGTTTAATCATTCCTGTGATACAAATGGATGCGTAAACAGAAAAATCACAAAAATACCTTTTTACTATTTGTTTGGCGCAGCATAGCCAAACATGGCTCTTGCGCCAGAAAAACCGAATCAACAAACCCACCACAAAAATGCATAGTTGAATGAATCAGACAGCATAAGGCTTCTAAAATAATATGAGTTAAAATCTATGAAAATATAGTTATAAAAGTATTTAATTGAAAATTAAGCAGATGGGTCAAATAATTAATAATAAATGTTTTTAACCCTTAAAACCACTTTCTAGAACAGTGTGTTCTGTTTTTCTGTGAAAAAATAGCTAATTGAAATTGGCTGCTTTAGTGCTTTGAATTGGCTGCTTTACTAAAAAGTGAGTCACAATATTAAAAATATTGGAATCTTCTAAAAAAATTATTCCAGCAGTCAACCCATAAATAGTTTTCAATTAAGGATAACGTTTGCTTCATACTGATGTGTTATTTCGGCAGCCTGGTCACGGAACATTCGTCAGATCTGTTAGTTCATTATAAACACAGCCACGTCAAAACAATCGATTACAATGACACCTGTCATCGAAAACTCTGACATCCGATATCGAATTGGGATTCAGCTAAAAAGGGCATGGATTTTCTCTTCTTTATTCTCCCCCCTCCCCCCCCTCCTTCTGTTTTCTTTGCCAAAAGAAACATAGATAAAATCTAGACAAGCAGAGATATAGAAAAAAGAGAAAGAATCTAAAAGAGAAATCTGGAAATTTAAAAGCACACTCGTATTCATACAGATTTTTATCACGTCCTGGATTTACGTCGGGAAGAAATCTGAAACCCAGGCGCGATTTTCAAAAACGGATTTTTTTTTGCGGTGCTTTTTTTTTCCTGTTTCCGGGAATAACTAGTTTTACGTGAAAAACTTGTTTCTGGAAATTCTCTTACGAATGTTCCCTTGATTTTTGTTTTGCTTCTTTATCAATGTCTTCGGACTGAAATGAGGAATCGAGATTCAACTCACGTTTTTAATGATCGCCGTTAACCCTGGGTCTAGAGTTCCGCGGGGGAGTCAGGAATTTTTAGTTTCCTTTCTTTCCCCTCTCCTCTCCTCTTTGAGCCTTTCTTTTTGTTTTATTGTAAACAATTGCTGAATTTTAAAATTTTCTTTTTATTTCCTTCTTTTAACCTTTCTTTGTGGGCCGTTTAGATTTTTGTTTGGAGAGTTTTATGCCTCCAACTAGGAAAAGTCTCCCAATATTTTCCGATTTGTACTTTCTCGCATACGTAGTAACGAGAGAGTTTATCAATCGTCAAGAAATTCGAACTTGAGATTTTGACGAATCTTCATGTTTTAGAACTCCCTGAGTTCGAAAGACACATTTTTGGAAAATATCCGTCTGTGACAAAGGTAACTTAAAAACGCTTTCAGCCAGACAGATGAAATTTGGTATACAGTGTTTATTCCAAATTTCAAGATTTCTATCAAATTCTGAGTAAATTCTGTTCAGAGTAAGTCTGTCTGACCGACTATTCGAATATACGTTAACACGATATCTACTAAACGAAGAGAGCTATAAAGATAAGATTTGGTATACAGCTTTACCATCTATAATGAAGATAACTGTCAAAGTTTGAGCGCAAACCGACTTTAGGTTGACTCGTCGTTGGTATGTACTTTCAGAAGCAAATAAAAGCTATAATTCGAAAACGCAATGAATTATCTAATATGGTATGGTCTTTCAATCTATTGAGTAAGAATGTCTGAAGCACAAGTTCTATTTTCAGATATTATTAACCACATGCCAAGGATTAAGCGCCAAATAACTTACCAAGGTTGGCACGATGGAATCAGTAAAAATACTAAATTCACGCCAAAAGTTAATATTTCGTAACTATTGTACACCTTCATCATGCAAGTTATTATCTGACAGTATTATCATTATCAATATCTTTTAGTATGCAAGAAGGTTTTGGGGAGACAACTCCCGATGACTTTTAGGCTGAAGCCCAGTATTAAAGTATATGAGTGTGTTCGGAATGAAATGTTTGAAAAATGTTATAAAATAATAATATCTTTGAATCATTGCTTAAAAGCACCTATGAAGCAAAAATGCATTAGTTAAAACCAAAATTAATTTTGAAATTTCTTAAAATACGTTTTTTTATTGGTTGAAATGAGGTATAAAACAAAATCTCTTATTTCATAAATTTATCAAAAGATTTATTCAAAATCCTGAAGATAAGAAATATATTGTCTAGCTATCTGAAATTATTGCAATTCAAAGGATAAATAACATGAGATTTAAAAAAAAAATTTCACGATGTTAAGCATTCAAACAACTGTAAAATATTACTTAACACTTTGCTATCGCGCAATCAATGTCATGATTGCGTCAATTGCTTATTCTGTTTTACTAGATGTATTAATTTTTAAAAACATATTAAGAAATAAGTATATCCAATTCGTACCAAAAAATATGTATTTGATTTTATAGGATAAGAGGTTTTCGTAAAATTTTACTAGAATAAGGAGTTTGCGAAAGTATAATTTAAAGATATAAAATATCATTTAATGCCTACATTATGAAACTATGGAAACTATGCAAGAAAACTTGAATGCACATCGTATCACAACAAAGAAAAGTAATATTATAAATTTTAATTGATTATTAAACAAAGAACATTTTGATTTGCTTTATAAGCTTCCAAGGTGACGAAATTAAATGCCTAGAAATATCCAAGTTTTGAAGTTGAAGATTTCGTTAAAGTTTTATTGTACGATATCTGTCAAAAATGATGATTTTTGCGAATTTGAATAAGGCATCTCCTATTCATACGAAAGGAATAAACGAAATTAGTGATGTTGTTAAAGATAGGGATCTCTGTCGAGATGTTTTGCTGCCTATGGGATGCTTTCAGTTTTCTCTCGAAATACAAAGAAGTGTTCTACCATCCTTTAATAATTATCCAGAGGGATAAAATTCCATATATTATAAAAATTGGGGAAAAACGAAAAATTTTTATGTTATTAGTTACATCATTTTGCACATGACTCTAACTTGGAAACAATGTCGTTCTTTTGTTCATTATAGAAAATGGCAATGAAATAATGATTTTAAGATTATTCAAGGAAATAAACAGGGTGTCTCGGCAGGAGACAAATTAACATTTATGATTTTATAGGTCATAATTTTTCATGTAAATTAAAAATCCGCGAAATTGGACCAATGGCTGAGGCTGGACAACTAGTTATTTTGATTTCTTGATTATTCTTAGTATATAGATAACGGAGAATCCAAAGAGGCATGAAAAGTTCTTAATTTCAAAAAACGTATATTGATAAACCGGCATTAAGCTTTCCATTGTATAAATAGGACCAAATGTTAACAATGCTAAATTTTCAATAAAGAACTTTTACATTGTTGAGAACTTTGTTTTGTGGAAACTGATTGACAAAGGGATTTTACACTGTTTCAAAGAGGGAAATATTGAAACGAAGCTTTACAATAATATAACCAAGAGAAAAATGTAAAATTTCTTGAATAGTGTCATCACTTTATTAAGTTCTTGCTAGTGATACATCGCATGAATTGTGGAAACCTCCTTGCAAACATTTCGATTTTTTAAAAAAACTATGGATTTATTTTTATTTTCAGCTGCTGTTTTTCAATTCCTACTATTAGCTCACACTGTCTATATATCTTGCTCCAATTTTCAGTCGCTAATAAAATACTTTTTATTCATACACTCATGTTTAATTACATTTTTTAAAACTTGTATTGGATAATACTTGATTTTAATACAGTTTTTTCAAAGATTAATTAATTAATTAAATTTGTCCAGTAATTTCTATTTGGCCACCGAAGTCGCCAAATCCATCGCCATGTTGCCAAATGATCGCCAAGTTTGTCGCCAACCTTTATTTTGCCACTTAATATTGTAATTCTGTTATATGTATATACATATTGATATTAATTGTACTTATTTAATTAAAAGTAACTGAAATAAAAAAAAATGTTTGACCTAAGTAGGAATTTCTTAAATTTTTTGTTATATATATTACTTATTTTCGTTGAAAGTGACTTGTTATAGCGAGTTTATATACATCTTGCCAATTCTGGGATATACCTTACTTATGAAACTGTTTAAATATACAATGGCTTTGAGGAGGACTAATGAGAGTTAGTGGAAATGATAACTCTTATAATATGGAAGGAAACTGTTTTATGAAACAGACATCAATCCCAAATATCAAACTCTATGAAGTTTGGTTATTTTGTCAGGCCTAAGATCTCAGTGCTGGACTGATTACAGATGACAAAGCAGAATTCGAGACTAGAGTGCTAAAACAAAAAGCACCTACAGTGTGTTCCCCTACGGTTTGTAGTTATTGCGAAATACTTGGCATAGATGCTAAATTGGAATTTCCAACAAATGCACAGATAGTATTAAAAGCAGGTGAAATTCCAATCGTCACTTCGAAGGAAGTATATTTATTTTGCAGAGCGTTAGGATTGAGAGAAAAGATGGCTCATGAAGGAAAAAAAGCACTGAATTCATTGAAAGCCTGTTTTTTCTCGTTCTGGACAAAATGTTATTCTGTATTAAATATGGAAATATTGAATTGAAAGATGTGCATTTGAATATTTGCGTCATTTGCCTATTCGATGTATATCAGACTTATTACATATTCTGTATAATTATATTGGCAACAACTGTCTTGCATAAATTTCAAAAAAATTGTGAACGATAGGGGATTTATTCTCTTTTTACAATAATGCAATAAGCTTACTGTGGCCGCGGTGGCCTGGTGGTAAGGTCTCGGCTTCGGAACCGGAGGGTTTCAGGTTCGAGACCCGATTCCACCGAAGAACCGTCGTGTAAGTGGGTCTGTTGCGCGTTAAATTTGTCAAGACCAAACGTCCTCCCGCTGGTGTGGAGAGGGGGGTGCCAGCTCAGGTGTCGACCTCGTCATCTGACCGTGGTTCAAAATTACAAGGTCCGTCCCAAAATAGCCCTAGTATTGCTTTAAAATGGGACGTTAATATAATTAAATGAAACCAAATTAAAAAGCAATAAGCTTACTATTTGATGCAAACATGGCATACCTGCAGTCAAACCATAAATTGAAGAGGATTTTCACTCCATGCTAAACTTATTGGGGAAAATATTCAAAACATTTTTGATATAAAAAAAGCAAATTCAGCTTGATTATTCTACAGCGTTGAAATCATAATTTGAAAGTGACTTTAACTCCTGACAAATATTTTTAAAGAAGAGTTTATACTGTAGAACTATGTGCGTCATTCATTTTTTTTTTCTCATTTCTAACTAATGCAGTACCAGAAAACTTGAGTAACATCGAAATGCCATACTTAGCAACAGAAATGAACGCCTTTTTGTTTAATTGATGTGGGTTTCATTGATTTGAAAGTCGTTTGCCTTTAATCATAAAAAATATAATTAATTTTTGCGTATGTATTTATAAAATTTCGATTTAGGACATAAATGAAATATTAAAAATAATAATTAAAGACTAAAGGAATAATAAAAAATAGCAACTGCAACATTAAAAAAACATCAAAAAATGATAGTTGTAACATTTAAAATAAAGATTGGATTTTTATTGAAATATCAGCAATAGTCAAGTCCACCGAAAACAGTTTTTGCTTTCAATATTCTTAAAAATTTGGAAATTAAATTTTTTTCCTGTATATTGCTTTCAAATTGTTATCTAAAATAAAGTTTTCCTACTTCCTCAAAATGTCCAATTTTTTTTCTTTTTTTTTTGATGTCCAAAACATATGTTTTTCATTCATTCTTAATATTTCAGAGATTAACAATCAAGAGCTGATTTTTCTAGTATTGTTGTATTAAAATAATTTTAAGATTGAGTTTGATTGAAGATAAATTTTTAATTTATTGAATAAAATTGATTTCATTTATTAATTCATTTGATTAATTTATAATAAAAATCAATTCATTGCTTTTTGTTATAAGAAATGCGACATCCATGATTATATTTTATGCAATAAAAATAGAAGATAATTTATATGAACTTTGTATTCTACATTATATGTAACCTCAAAATAATAGAAACACTCATTTTATTATTAAATTAATTAAACAGTTAATTTTCTTATTAAATCACCTTACATTCCCAAAATATTGTCTAATGTTTTTTTCTATTTCTAAAATAGCACTGATAATCACAAATAGTAAGCATCCTTCCCATTGTGGTAATTTTTTACAACTTTGAGATAAACGCTTGATTTTAATCATATCTTCTGTATAGGAAATATTCAGATTGTCTTCTGTAAATTACTGTCATACAAATTTTTTTTCGTTCCAAAGACGGCAAGACTTAAAAAAAATGCATGTGCATAAATTTGGTTTAAGAGAGCAAATTAAGCAAACAGCGATATTCCTTACTGTCTTTCTATGCAATTATAGCTTCTTGGATAATGCAATTATTTTTTTAAATTCCCATTTTATCATAGATTTAACCAGATTACTCTTATTGAACGCGAATCACGTTCTATTTTAATTCGATTACTATAATGATTTTTTGGCATGCTTTGGAAAAATTTTTACTAAGGGATTTTTGTTATTTGCGTTCTGCCATTTACATTTGTTATAATTTTTCTCAAGAAAATTCCGTTTTTCCCTTACTACTAAAGATAAATGGGTTTAACTTAGAAGGACAGAGCTACTTTGATTTAAAGAAGGAATTCCGAACCATTTTCAGGATTTTTTAAGATTGTAATGCCATATGACATAAATCGTTATCAGGTTTATTGGCTGAAACAAAACTGTTTGAGGGGGCGTGTTCATTTTCTCTTTGGTTTAAAGACTGGAAAACCCTTTCCATTATATTTAAAAAGCATCTGATTACCTGTTATAAAGCTAGACGGTTTTTCGAATAGCTTGTAAAATGGCAGCAGTTTCTGCAATTGTACTGAATATTTTAATTAATCTATGACAAATATTAGTTGTCATAGAATTCTCGACACTACTGTTTGGGAATGATAAAAATGCATTGATGGATGGTTTTTCGAATGTGGATTCTTTTTTCCTTTTTTTTTTTTTTTTTTTTTGTCTAATCCGTCACAGCTCATATATATAACAAGAGAATGCAACATTTCTAATTTCATCGTCAGGCTTTTCATTCCTATTGTTACACATCTATTCAATTGCTTCTTAGCATAGCTAGTCTTGAGGTAAAGAAGAGAGTTTTACAGATAACTCCAATCGATGCAGGTTTAATGATGCCCGGCCTTGAACAGAAACTTGCCGATCGACGTCGTGACGAATTTTAGAGACGTAAATGATTAGGAAGATAATAATAATTAAGTACAATGGTAGTTGATAATTGGTTTGTATTTTTTTATACTTTTTCTTACACACAGTTTAGAGAAGCTTAGTAATCGTCGAAAAATTTGAACTCGAGATTGTAGCGAATCTCCATGCTTTTAGACTTCCCTGGGTTCGAAAAACACATTTTCGTAGAATTTCCGTCAGTCTATGACAAAGAATAACTCAAACACTCTTTCAACTATATGGATGAAATACCATACATGGTTTTTATATTAAGTTTATAGGGGCCACGGTGGCCTGGTGGTAAGGTCTCGGCTTCGGAACCGGAGGGTTTCCACCGAAGAACCGTCGTGTAAGGGAGTCAGTTGCACGTTAAATCCGTCATGACCAAACGTCCTCCCGCTGGTGTGGTGTGGTGTGGAGAGGGGGGTGCCAGCTCAGGTGGCGTCCTCGTCATCTGACCGTGGTTCAAAATGACGAGGTCCGTCCCAAAACAGCCCTAGTGATGCTTCAAAACGGGACGTTGATATAACCAAACCAAAATATTAAGTTTATAGATTTATTTCTATCACATTTTGAGCAAAACTTTTCAAAGAAAGTATGTCTAAAGTTAACACGGTAATTACAAAACGAAGAGAGCTAGATAGATAAAATTCGGTATACAAATTTAACATCTATATTGTAGATACTTATCAAATTTTGAGGCAAATCCAACAATGAATGGAAGGTCTCTCAGTTTATACTTTTAGAAACTTGTAAATGCAATAAATGAAAGTCCCAATGTCTTAAATATATTAAATTTAGTATATAATTTTGTCAGAAATGTAGTTAAGTTTTAAATTTTTATTTCAATCGGCTAAGAGAAATACGCATTTATTCCATTTGTTGGTCAGTACTTTCAGAAACATGCTAACACGATAACTGGAAAATGTAATGATTTAAATATATCAAATCTGGTATTAGGTGTAGGTGTAGTTCTGTGTCAATTTTGACTCTATAGGTTGGAGAAAACGCATCTAAAACCCAAATTCGATTTTAGAATACTATTAACCGTATGCCAAAGACTAATGGTCAAAAAAAACTCACCAGAGATCAATAAAAATACTAAATTCCCACCAAGCGTTAATATTTCGGAGCTATTGTACGCCATTACTATACTTGGCGCTCTCTGGGATAATACCATTATTAAAGAATATGCTAGAAAGTTTTAGGAAGATCACTCTCGCTGGGTCAAATAACAAATAGTAACAAACAACTTCCTTTAATTTCAATAATTTAGATACAATTGATGTAAAATTCATCTAAGATTGCATAAAATATGAGGAAACTAGTCATCCATCATAACATTCGTTCTCTGTAGGGAAAATCGTAATGAAACATAAGAAAACAAACAAAAAAGTTCCAGTTCATCACCCCCAAATTCTGTCCAGTCCGACGTGTTCATTCAGACTCGTCTCCTCCATCTGGTAATAATACCCACTCAATATTTTATCGCATTTGTCTGGAAGAGAACTTAGTTCGTATTCTACCTCGAACAAAAAAAAAATGCTATTTCCTTTGATTGCGCGTCCCATTCACAAACCCGGATTCATCATCAGCGGGGCAATTACGCGCAAGAGATGCATTCGCCAATTGGAAGCGGTGCGCGAGTTCACGTTCACGGACCGCCGGCCAATTATTAGTCTATTCAAGGATCCGTTCGTGCGGACTCGTGCCCACATTGCCAACACGTTCCGTCTGGAAACAGTGGGGGACTTTTTTTGTGTCCTATCTCTCACAAACAGATGTTTTATGCACAGAATATATATAGAGGGAGAGAGTTGGGAGGAAATTGAGTAGCTTGAAAGACGAAAAGGATATATGTCTAGATCTAGCTACTATTATGAAAATAGATATTAAAATCTGAAGCAGAGGAATCTGGAACGCACAAAAGTAACTTTTTAATAATATATAGCCTTTTATATTAATAAAAAAAAGAATACGTATGTAGTGCGCCGTTTTGCAAGCCAGACTATTCGATTTGACTCAGACCTATTTTGGAAGGAGGGAATAGACACTTCGGAACGACATTGTTTTATAATTTTAACTAACTAATAACTTGGCGATATTTTGACGATACACACTTTTAAAATTTCTAAAGGTTTTCTGGTAATGATCTCAGTTCTTTTTTTTTTTACTTAAATTTTGAAAATTTCTGTAAAATATTTATTGCACAATTTTCAACACCAGTTTTCCTTGTTGCATTGAATTTCAAACCATTTTCAATGTTTTCGTTGTTTATATTGTTATTTGTCAAAATAGTTAATCGTGTGTTTTCTTCAGCTATATAACGTTAATGACAATTCTGCTAATTACCTGAACGTAAAGATTTTGATCCTTAACCAGAGAAAATGGTCTCAAATCTTTCTCGCATATACTGTAATAAAATAGTTACTTCAATGAATGACCTACATGACAGTGGTGTACAATAATTATGCAATAGTAACATTGGGTGTGAATTTAATAATTCTATTGAATCTATCGTTTGGTTCTTGGTGTGATTTCGGTGATTGATCTCTAAATATGATAAATAGTGCTCTCAAATTGAATTTTATCTTAAATGCGTTTTCTCTAATCGTGGAATAAAAAATTCGGGTACTTTTCAATTATACCGGAACAAATATGGACAAGTAGACTTTTTGGCGAGAGCACACAGTCGCCGGAGGTTCAGAGGTGATCGTTCTCTGATTCAGTTTTAAATTACGATATGTGGATGAATGGATGAAATGCATGAAACGAAAAGAGGATAGGGGTGAAATTCAACAAAAAATCAACGAAAAAAAGTGCAAACTTAAAATCGACTGAGTAAAAGTGCATGAAACAAGCATATTTAAGAAGTGAACGCTGCTCATAATACTGTAATTTTAGACTAAATATCTCAAATTGGTGAAATTTTTGAAGCTTTCATATTCACGCTTAGATGATCGCAATAACTCAAAAACGCATCGATATAGATGAGTAAAATTCCGTAACACAAATGTATCATACTGTTGATAGAACTGTAAATCAAATAGTACTATTTTTATAGCTATTGCCATTTTTATTATGTTTGCTTTTAAATTATCAAATTTTTCATTGAAAAGTAGTTCTTTTGTCACGCATTCTGATCTACAAATTCTAAACGCAGTTTGTATACGAATATGAATATGTAGAGGGAAACCTGCAGAGTCGTTGTTTATATGCCAAATTTCTTTTTCTAATTCAAAATATTTATATTCATTGTGTTAAAATAGCACAATGCCGGCGTCTTGGCATAGGGGTCACGCGTCTTCCCCGTGATCTGGGCTTCCTGGGTTCGAGTCCCGGCTTAGGCATGGTTGTTCTTTATCTGTTCTATGTGTGAATGTGCCCCCCTGTAAAAAGGGGATGTGCAAGCGAACTTGATGCATGAGTAGCTAAGACGTACTCTTGGCCCTAGTTAGCGCTGCTAAAACAATAGACGCTCCCTTGGCTTAAAATTGCTGACCTCATCAGCGAGACTGTCAATGGCAAGTTCCATTATAAACAACTACAACAACAGAAGCGCATAAGTCCAAATAAAAGATAAAAAATGAAATCTACGATCGCAAATTTCAAGTTATCATGTGAGAACATTATTATTTTTTAAGTCATTAACCATTTCAAACCCTTTTGAAACAATCACGAGACTTCTCTCTCTCTCTGTATATATATAATTTTTTTAAACTTTCATTTTCAATTTTTCTAGCTGGCAAACAAAGTTTTGGAGCTCGACCTATTTTCAGATAAAAAAAGCCCACCGTTTTTCTAATATCGATGCATGCGTAATCTGAGTCTCGTGATTGTTCAAGCCGGTTTAAACTGTTAATTAAGACAATTCGTAAGAATTCAGAGACGGAATAATTTGGGAAACAAATTGTAACTTTAGTTGGCGATAAATCGCCAAATTGATAACCTTCTGCATTATTTTCTAATAACCCAAAAAGCAAAAATGGATGCCTCAAAAGCGATAAATCGCCAATTTGTTTCCTACTCATTTTGAGGCTTCAACAATTTGTTGTCTACGCATTTTGAGGCTTTAAAAGCCTCAAACCAAAACAACAACATTTTCTCACGTGATAAAATATGTTTATCTTGAAGATATGTAATATAGAGATACATCAAACCTTTGAGCACGAATTTTTTGGTGATTGCTATTGTTTTTTTATAATTTGTATACGAGAAAAATAAATAAGAAATTATTAGAATGCGCTTCAAATGTAGTACTGATATTTGATATGTTAACTTCTAATCTAATACGGGAAATCACTTTCTCCTATATTTTTCCCACTTTTTTTAAACTTTTCTTATACGAAGAATAGAGAAAGTATAGTAATCATCAAAAAATTCGAACGCGATGTAATGATGAATCCCAATGTTTTAGATTCGTTTCGAATTAGTTTTAAATTAGAGTTCGAAAAACACATTTTTGGAAAATGTCAGTTTGTCTGTCTGTGCCAAAAATAACATTAAGTGTTTTGAGTTAGATGGATGGAATTTAGCACACGATCTTTTATAGATTTGTAGATTTGACATATAAATTTGTAGATTTCTAACAAATTGTGGGCGAAATCCATTTAGAGGAAGTCTGCCTGCCCGACGGTTCAAGTATAAGTTAACTCTGTTCGATAACTATAAAACGAACAGATCTAAATAAATAAAATACGATGCACAGTCTTGACATTTATACTATAGATTCGTATCACTTTTTGAGCCAAATACAACTTTAGAAACTTTCAGAAATATGTGAATGCAAATAACTCATAAATGCAATGACTTAAATATATCAAATTTGATATATGATTTTGTAACTGCAATTGTACTTCTACATTACATTTTAGTTTCAATTGATTGGGGGAAAAAAACTCGTTCAAGAATAGCAATCATCAAAAAAAACGAATTCTCCTTTATTAGACAGTATATGAGAAAGTTTTGCGGAGACAACATCCTCCGATTTGTTATATTTATTTATTTATTTGCCACGAAAACTCAGTTTGATAAAATGCTCTTTGTTTATTAAAATCATTTTATTATGGATAAAAAATTTTCATTTTGGTGGTTTCTTTCAAGTCAAATTGTTTTAAAACCAAACGCGATCGGGAGATTTCATTTTCCTCCCAAAATCGCATTCTGCAGAAAATCTTTGGTATTTCCGACAAAAGGATCACAGAGCATCAAAAGGAAGCTTAAGCTGCTATCATCGGGAAATCTCAACTGAAACAAAGAATGCGTAATATTTAGGGATAAAGGCTCCTTCCAGCAGACCAGTGTAGAAGAATTTTTCCGGGATTTCGTTGATGGTATGGTAGCTACGTGGGAAAGCAAAACACTGTGACCATAATTGAACACCGGCTCGGAGGCAATGGACCAAAGCACAAAATAATAAAAAAAAAGAAAGGAACACAGAAAAGCGTATATCTGGACACTTTTTCGCCGTCAGCCGGCCATTAAATGGCCAGAAGGAAAACAGAAACAAAATCGCCATCCCAAATATCAGTGCCTACCAGTAAATAAATGATACAAAAAAATAAAAAGAAGATAGAAAAACTGAAATAACCAACCACGCACTTAAATACCCTTTCTTCTTTTATTCGGAATCATATACAAAGGATTTTTTTTCTCGGCTCAGATTGCTGGCGGAAAGAATTTTCATTAGTTTTTGGGGAAAGATAGTAATTTGCTTGCCTTTTGTTTGCAGGATAGTGATCACTTATAAAAAGATTTCTGGGCAGAAAATATAAAATTTGTTTTCATTAATGTGATTTTGGTCTGAGGTTTTTCAAGTCATAAAATGATCGGGCAGAAAATTGGCGATTTATCGCCTTTGAGGCATCAATTTTACGCATATAGGGTTATTAGAAAATAATTATACAAAATTGGTGATTTATCGCCAACACAAAGTTACAACTTGACGCGAATTTCCACCCTACCCGATTCTCCAGTCTTGCCAATAAAGGGCAGGGTCATAGGAAGTTATCATCCGAAGAAGCACAGAGAAGAAAACGAGAATGAACTCGAAACAGCAAGGGTTTTGTATCGTGCACTCCTGTTTGTGTGTGTGTGTATTTATATAACAATGATAATAATATAGTTTTTTAAACTTTCCTTTTCAATTTTTCTAGCTAGCAGAAAAGTTTCGAAAAATTTTGAGATAAAAGAAAAAAAAGGGAGGCCATTAAACGCTTTTAAAAAAATACCGATTTCGCAATACATTAGTCATGTGATCATTCTATACCAGTTTAAGCAGGATTTTCGCAAAAAAATATTTTTCCGGACTTCAGGATAAAAGTTTTGGAGCTCGAGCAGTTTTAAGGGTGGGGAGGGGGAAAGATTATTTTTTAAATATAAATGCATGTGTAATATGATAGTCACGTGATTGTTTAAAACCGGTTTAAACTTGTTTTTCGAGAAAAAAAATTTGGGGCTCGAGAAAAAAAATGTTTGAAGTCGATAGATTTTGATATGATCAAAAATCATCGCTTTTCTAAATATTGGTGATTGTGAAATATGAGAACATGATGTGTTTTTGTCGGATTGATACCATGTGTCATTAAAAAAAATAATGTTCTCACATAATAACTTGACATTTGCGATAGGAGATTTAATTTTTTTTTCTTCTACTTATTTTAGTCACATTTTTCCAACTTCCATGAAGGACACATTTAAAGTATCGAAATCCTCATCTTCTAGTTCTATCTGTCCTCTCTTTTAGCCTCGAAGATTATCAAAGCCACATTTCCTCTTCATTTTGGGCCAAACCGCCGCTATGGATACGAATCACGCTTTGGCACTTAAGGGGGGGGAGAGAAAGAGAGAAAGGCTGACACATGAAATTACCGATCGAGATGGCACTTTTGGTAAAAGGCAGAACGCAGAAGGAACAGAAAAACAAGGCAGCATCTTTCTAGGCTAATAGAAACAAGAACAAATGAAGTAATGAAAAAAAAGAAGAAGAAAAGCACGTAATGACAGCGTCCGAGGGGCGGTCAGATGCAGGGCCTGTTGATTGAGAACGGCAGGCAAAAAAGCTGTTAGGGAAGGCCGATCCTCTTGGAAAGGGACTCGCTAATTTAGATGGGGCCACTCACCTTGCCGGGATTGAAGAGAGGTGAAAGGAACCAGTGGGAAAACTAACAGCGACTGAAGGAAAAATAACGTCGAGATAATGCTGATTAAATGTGACGAGGACATTAAAATAAAAGAAAAGAAATATTTACTATTATGTGCTTTATAAATTTCCGTATTAATTGTGAAACAATACCTATTCTACATCTCAAACTTTTATCTAATTTTCTTCAGTGATAATGACTAGTGACATATCTACTCAAGTTTCCTGCTTGCCGAACAATTATGGCTCATGATTGTGGCATTATAATAAAGGAAAAACAAACATATCGCATACGAAGTAAAAATGCGAAATTACAAGAATGATTTTATTCATCTAATAACCGGTGTATAAATTCGCCTCATCTTTTCATTATGTAAAAAGAAAAGAGGCGCTAAATTAATGTAAATAATCGCACGAATTCTTAACGTCAGTAGAAAAAAACAAATGTGAAAAATGTTGTTTATTTCGAAATAATTTTGCCCTAATTTTTTTACACTGTTAGTTAAATGAAATAAGTTTAATGATTTATACGTAACCATTTTTAAGAGGTAAAATAATTTCATTTAAAACAACATTTGGTCTTGTCTACGGCTTCTTAAAAATGCGCTAAATTTATTGGTTACCATTTCTCAGCATGAACTTATATCATATGATAACGAACCTCATTGAAATTCCAGTAAAATAGTTAAATTCTTACATTTTCGTATACAAAACGATGAAAAATTTTGTAATTTAAAAAAATAATAATATTATATCCCCAGATTCTGAAGACTCTGCATGTTTTAGATATTCCTGAGTCCAAGAATTTCTTTGTCCCCAGATTTTGAGAACTCTCCATGTTTCAGATCTCCCTGAGTACAAGAATCTCTTTGTCCTCAGATTTTGAGAACTCTCCATGTTTCAGATCTCCATGAATCCAAGAATCTCTTTGTACCCAGA
>JAPMOR010103097.1:1452-14614 GCA_026543865.1 Argiope aurantia
TTCGTTGTTGGTAGGGAGAAGTATAAAAATATATGCATACATATTTCAATTTGTTGTATATTTGTTGAAGCTGCTATAGGTCTTTGATAAAATTTTAAGCAGTGATTCTTTTTCTGAGAATGAAACCTTTATTATGACTCTTTCAATTTCTTTATTTAATTGTTTATGTATATACAATTTGATAATATGTCCAATATCTATGATTATTAAGCTTTAACCAATCAGATTTACAAATGAAGGGGCATTTGGACTCCTGTAATCTGTAATTCCTCTAGCTATTCTGGCAAAAATATTCGGTAAGAAATTTCATTTTTTTTGTATATAACCTCAGAATCTCTTCTTTGTTAATCTAATAATATCAATAAACGATTTTTAGAATGCAGTGGAATTATTCAACAAACAAATAATAATAATAATTAACAATAGCATCTAATCTAATTATAAAAATATTATATAATACATTTCAAAAATATGTATACTTTTATTTTTATGAAAAGTTAAATAATAAATCTTGAGTGATATTGTATCAGCCTGATATTTTGCATCAGGCACAAAAAATTTAATAAAATTGATATCAAGACAATAGCCACTCGGATCCATTGCTTTAATTGAGTTTTTATAAATAATAGATAAAATTTTAAAAAGTATATACGAGTTGAAAAAAAACTTAATGCATTTTTTGCAATTATATTTAAATTGAAAATCTCATTATACAAATACGCGTTATAAAAAACCGTAGATTTTTCTTAAACTTTTCTTATAAATATTATAAGCATAAGGCAGATTTTAGCAAATGTTTCGTGGCAGTTTACTAAGTGGTCACTTTTTATTACTAAAAAGTTATGTTTGAATGCATAGAACAAATTTATTTATCTCTAGTGTTTTGATTCCAATTGAATTGTAACTACTGGAGATATTTAAAATAATTTCATCTCTTTGTCGCCGAGATAGTTAATTCTTACTCGCAGTGAATAGTTAATTATTCTTTACATATCATTTATAACTTACAAAAAAAAATTATTTTCAGTCACATTTTAAAAATCATTTGGGTTTACTCATATAAACATTGATCTTATTTATTTGACCCATGTTAGTATTTCAGTCTTATACTCTAGATGGAAGGAAATAAATAATTTTTCAATCGATCTAAAACCATAAACGGAATAATATGCACATGATGATTGGTGGTTAGTACAGTGATATATTGTATGATAGGAATTTGCATTTCTCCTCAAAATTTTTGTAAAATTTCTCAATCTATGTGAATTTTTTAAAACTATTTTTGCTTGTATATATAAATTAAAGAAATTGGGACAGGCATTCATTCTGTGACGACTCTTGACCTAATTTGAGATCAGGAGATATAGTACAAGAAACGTACGTACTTTATTGATGAATGAATTATGAGGGTCAATATTATGCAAAATCTAAATTCAGTAATGCATTGATATGTGAGATGTTTCGTGCAATCAAATAAACAATGAGATTCATGTGTTTTAGGCAGTATCATCAAAATGGCGACACAAAAATTTCCATTATTTTGAGTTAGACAATCAAAACATTTGGATAGTATTAATGCTGTTCAGTTTTGTTATGCAAAGGATTTTTTTTTCTAAATTTAAAGTCGAAAATTAATAACCAGATATAATAGAATTCAAATATACAGTTTTCAATTAAAGTTTAATTTTTTCATTATGTTTGAATGCAGTTTGAAAACAGAAAATTGGTAAGTACTTTTTCCGACTTTATTTTTTCAATGACTTTATTTATGTGTTAATATTTTTATAATTATGCAGGATAATGTTCTTTTTTTAATTTTTATTATTTGTGTCAAGATTTTTAGATTTTATGACTTATCTTATCTTATTCATATTTTTAAAAATTGAAATTTATAAATTTTCGAGTGATAATACAAAGAGAATTTTTCTGTTATTGGATGCATATATTGTAAGTTGTATAAATTAAAAAAAAATTGTAAATGCATTTGTGAAGTATTCAAAAAAAAAAAAAAATTCCATATGGATATAATGTAGTTCTCAAAAGAAAGTCAGTCACAGCAAATTTAATTTTGTTATGCCTGAAAAAACTGAAATTCGACATCAGACGAAATCTAATAAAATAAATAAATACAGAGTCTTTTGTTTGCATATAATTTTTAGAAAACATTTTAGAAAAATATTTTTAAAAATGCTCAAAAAGTGCATAATGCACATGCAAATTATACTTAAAAATTTTTTACGCATGAAGAAATTTTTTTTGATGGTTATAGAGCAGGATTTCTTAAACTTTTTTCTATGCACACCTTCCTCTTAACAACAACAAAAAAAAAAAATTAGATCCAATTATGCATTGTTTTGCTTAATTACGTTGCTAAAAAATTACATTACTTCATATTTTTTAATTAATTACATAGTATAATCGTTTATTACACTAATTCTAGAATAGGGACTCTGAAACATTTCTTGATCACGCCATCTTTTCGAATGTAAAGAAAATTCTGCAATCACTTACATTGATGATGATGTTGTGCCCGCTTTATAACGGAAAAGTGGTGCAGTAGCTTCTGAGGGTAAAGACCCCTGCGCACCCGAGGGCAGAAGTCTGACTTTTAGCTCTTATGAAGAGGACACACACTCACTTACACAACCCTTTTTTACACACACCTCACAGATAGAGTACAGGGGGAAGAACAACCCGGGACGCCCAGAACTCAGGGAAGACCTGCTACTCCTAGGCCAGGACGTCGGCCATCACATATATCCAATATTTAGTTTAATCAAGAATTATGAAAAAAAATATTTTGCACCTGCCTCATTATTTAAAGTGCAGGGGTCTGATGACGAACTCGAAACCAGAACCGCAATCCCCCAATCTTCGATACGACAGTGACGACAGGATCCCCTCCTCCCCATTTGTTTAATGGTTATCTGACCATGTACTCTTTATTCCAGAAATTTTGCCCAGTACAATGTAGTATGCTTCATGACCCCATACGAAATGTCGCATATAAAGGAAAACGGAGTGTTCCTCCTATCAGGAATTCGATATTTTCGCTTTTGAAAAAATTTATCCCAGAGGAGAGGGATATATTGAAGGGTGCGGGTTGTCTGGAGTAACATGAGCGCGTTTCCAGGGTTCTTTGTTATGCATTGAATAAGTCGAGAGATGGGATGATCAATGTCAATCACCTTCATTTTGACTTTAATAAGGAACAATACCTCCATGACAGTATTGCATAAAAAAAAAGCATCGGTAGTGGTTTTTTCCAAAACTTTTTCACATACTCCCTAATAAAGGTGTTATCCCGTCCTCTACCCCTCGCATGGACATTTTGGACTTTGGGCAGGACCCTTGAGACGATGATTCACCCTATTTGCCCGGAATAACTAAGTAGGGAAAATGATTAAGCGTTAGTTGCTTTTCGCTTAACAAGTTGTTTGCATTCTTTTTCATTCCCTTTATTTTAAAATTTTGTCGTATAAATGTCAATTTATTACTAATATTCATACTGCTTTTATAATTTTAATGATTTAATCATTTTACAAAATCAATTCGAACCCTTTCACATTTTACAGGAAAATTACTTTCTAGAAAGACCCTTTACTTCAATATTTTTTAAACAAAATATAATATCAACCTTTTCGTCTATCTTTATCTTTTCCTTTACTTAAAATAAAGATGAATCTCTGTGTGTGTGTGTTGTGTGTATGTGTGTGTTGGCGCCATACAGGCCAGACTGTTCCTTCTAGAGCTATCCAACTTAGACATATTAAGTTTAGAGATTAAGAATGTATTTTTAAAATTTTTTTATTAGAATTTGATTAATTAAATATTCAGCCAAGCTTTGGTGTTTTTTCTCGAAAATTTCCGAAAATATTACAATACGTAACTAATTTTTACATTACCTTAAAAGTTCAAAAAATTATCTTTCCAATGATATCAGTATTTTAACTTATAGTAATATTTCTACTTTTAATAATTTTTTTTTGAAAAAAAACTAATTATATTTTTCAATAATTAATTTCTTACAAAATAAATGGAAAATTTAACCTTCATCAGTACGCTACGCATGTATTGGAAAAATTAGCTTGTATCAACGTGTTGCCATCACATTGATAAGAACTTAAATTAAAAAATTAAGTTAATTTTTGCTGCAAACTAAAACTAGAAAATATAATTTTCAGCACGTGTCTGTATGAAAAGAAACGAATATAAAATGTGATATCTTCTGCAAAAAATAAAAGCAAGAAAAGGATTTATATTTAAATATTTATATTTAAAGATTATTATTTTAAAATATCTATATAATTAATGAAATTTTATTTAAGGCAAACATAGTTTAATATGTAAAGAATATCAACTCTAATTAGAGCTCAGCAAATAATTTCCAAACAGTTAGTGTTATGCATATGTACATCTAATAGGTAAAATAATTTAAAGAAAGTAAGGAAAAAAAAAATATACTATTTTGTGCAGTTTGAGTCAATAAATGTTATGATGAATTACAAATTTAATATTTTTATACAGGTACTCTGTTTATGAATCATATTTGAAAAAAATATTATTGAGACATTAATATTTTTACCTGCTAACTGCAGAGTTTTTTTAATCGCTCGAATCCCCCCTTTTAAAATCAAGCAATGACGCATATATACTTCGAACGCAATGCAAATGGTTACATAGTAAATTTGGCAAAAAATATAATAAAGCGAATAAGATTTCATTTTTATTAGATAAAAAATTGCACATCGACCTCGCCAAAATGAAGATTTAGATTGACGTATATACACGTCAAACGCAATTAAAAACAGAAAATTCCACCACTATTGTGAATAGAGCTGAATGAGTTATGAATATTTCTATAGTAGATTTAATATTTCTATAGTATAAAAACATGTGTTTTAAACTACTCCATTGATTTTCGCAAAGTAAATATGTCAGTCAGCACCCAGAATTTTCCTCTAGCTGATTGGCATAAAATAATAAAATTGTAGATTGTTCTAATACATTGAAATTTTAGATTGTCCCAAAATAATGATATTCAAAGCTTTATAACTCGGTCAGATTTGATCGCAGTAGATATAAATGCTAGATTATCCAGACTATTTTAATGAATATGATTTATAGGATAGAAAGACTGTTTAAAATTTAGTTTTTATAATTAATTGTTTTTAGAAGTACATTTATTGACTGAAATAATAGAAAATATTATTATCTACATCATTTAAATCCTTTTGGAAATAAAATTGAAAACTAAATTTTATGATGAACCATAGAATTTTTTTACTGCATACTCTTTTCTTTTGGTCTTTTTAAGATTCAAATATTTTTATAGATATGCATAATTTGTTTTTAATTATGGTTAATAATATTTAATTTATTTTTCTTTATTATCACTTATTTTAGAATTGTTACTTTTGAACTTGTAATATATAATTGTTAAAAAATATGTTTAAAGTTCTTAAATCATGTTATGAAAATTTTATAATGTCTTTATTTAAATTTGTTAGCGTTTACTTATCAGTATCAAACAAATATTTATTTTCCTTTGAATTTATCTCAAATGTTAATTTTTCGAATGACACAATGAATTTATATAGTCTCTACAATGTATTTATATAGTCTTTCGCAATTGAAATTGCAGTTTAGGAATGATGCATTCACAAATGTGATGATAGATTCAAGGATATTAAATTTTATGTTAGTAAAGATATACAAATCTATATATTTAAAGACGCATTTCGAAATTTGGATTGAAGCTTAACATTAATAAAAAAAATCTCTAAAAATTCTTTCAAATAAGAAAAAAAAAATTTTTTTAATTTGTATTGATTTTTTTTTCTGCTTGATAATTTTTTTCTATTCCAGAAAGGCAAAGATACATAAGTATTAAATTCTTTGTTATCTTTAAAATCTATACATTTATTATTATATTCCTGAAACTGGAATGATGTTAGCTACTTTAAAAAAAAAAGAAAGAAAAAAAAGCAAAGTAAAGAAAGAATTTTTTTTTTTCAAATTAGAAGAGCTGTAGTGATTTGAAATGCATTTTCAATCTATTATTCATTTAAACAAATTTTTCGTTGTTTCTACTAGATATGTTCCAATAGATGTAGAGTAGTTGCTACCACAAAATTGAAGATTTCTATTAAATCTTCCCTTCTTCTTTTTTTATTAATTATTCAATGCAGTTCCCCCCTCCCCCCAAAAAAAGTATATCATTAGTAAAGTATGTGACTGTCATTTTATTGCACGAATTAAACTTCTAAATCCTTTATTAAATATGAGTTGAAATTACGTAAAATATCTTTTAAATGTTTAATAATACTTTAAATTATAGTTTTAATAGAATCTTTAATACATCCAATATTTAAGAATTTTAACTACATAAATTATGTCTTCCCTCTTTTAAATATAATTAAAAAAAATTTAAAAACACATTTACTAATTAAAAGTAACTGTTTGAATTTCTTGAAATATTGGAATAATTTCTTCTGAATTTAGCATTCGTGTCTATCTATTTTTGCTTTTTTAAAAAATTATTGTATTTTATACAATTATTTTAAAAAATTGAATAAGGAAATCTTTTTTTAATTAGTGTATGTATTTTAATCATTATATATTAGTATTTAATTAGTATAAAATTCTTCTTAAAATCTTTCTGGGAGTATGCTTCAGTTTCGTGTTCTTTTCATAATAGTAAATAACTGCTCACACTAGTAAATACTGCGAAACATGATAATAATATCATTTGAGCAATTTTCTTTCACTTTCAATCCTATCTTGAAAGTATTTGTAAAATTCAGAAATTTCAAATTTATGGAGTTTTGCCTTCAAATCTAAACCTCAATGAGGTTTGATTATCTCTATTTACATTAAGACTACATTTACAATTTTATATTTATCAAGGAAAAAAAAAGGAATATTACCGAATAATTAGTGAAAATTAAAGTTTAAAAAAATGGAACAGAATAAAATATATTTGTATAAATAATGCAAATAAAATGGGAAATAATTTTTAAAAACTTATGTAAAAAAACATTTTTCCTTGATTGCATCTCATAAAAGCTGTATTTCAAGGTTAAAAAAATAAATCAATAACAATGAATCAAATTCATTTTTTTTAAATTGGCACTATTTTAATTATTTTAATTATTTCACTATACGTTTAATACTACAATAATAATTTTTTTCCTAATACGTTTTTTTCCTAAACAATATGTTCAGCACTTCTAGATATTTAGTTTCCTTGAGCCAAATATTAACTTTAGAAATCCCTAATCTATTCTATTCTATCTAATCTATCTATTCTATTCTATTTCCTTTCCCACTCTGTTCACATAGCCCTAATGTCTAGTTTTTGAAAAATGAAACGGAATGAGGTTGCCTGGTGGAATGTCTACTTTGGAATTAGAAGATATTTGAATTCCAAACTCACTTCCCTCAAATAACGTAGCGGGCTAGAGAATAATTGATGTACTGGGGGTCAGTCTTACAAAAAACAAAATATTCTATTCGTCCATTAAAACAAAATATTATTATGTTCACACCATTTTTTAAAAATGAAATATTAGGAAGGCTCGGAAAAACAATACCCTGCCCTGGATGCCATGTATTATTTACTTAACCATTGATAACGACTGGGAGAGAAAGAATTATATTATGTCCTGGGGCGCATGTTACCATCGCTAAACCACTGCTTTCACCTAAAATTCACCAAGTATAGAGTTCAAATTCACGCTACATTTGTTAATATCAAATGCTCTACAATGAGTGCCGGCCTCAGATTCACATCTGTGTTCTCTCCTGAAGGGTTTGAAATGAATTAAAATCGACGATCTTTAAATGTTGATCGGTGAAGTGTACTTCCACCGTTTGGTCTAATTCACTCAGAGACTTCCTGCCTTCCCAAACAAGGCATCTATAATTCAGACTAGCGGTCGCGTATTCATCGTTCCCCAAGACCGCCACCTTTGTTGCGACTTCATGTTTACGTCGTCGGGCCTCCTACCGCTTTTGTCCGTTACCTCAGCCGACAAACGTGCTTTCACCTGCGTGAAATTCTGTCTATTACATAGACCGATTTAGCTTTTGTATATTATAGACGGTTCATTGAAGAGGGGGATATTCAATGGATTGTACCTCCCCCCAAGTATTTTTTCACAAAGTGTGGTTGATATGGACGGATAATGGAAGCTCGGAAAAAGGAGTGGCAGTTTATGATTCGTCTGCTTCATATGGCCATATAACTCAGTTAATAAAGTACACAAAATATGAGTTTCCGGAAATAAAGTAAGGCTAAATTTTAAATGGATAAATCTCACAAGAAGCTTTTTTTATCTCCTTTTCAAAAATTCAAAATGTCACTAATGGAAAAGTCATCTCTATAACTACTGCTCAGATCACATTTATCTGAGCTGTGTCATGTAGCGTGTTCGAGTAATATCAAGGACGAATTCAGGTTTCTGGGCGCCTTGGAGATAAGCAGTAGAAGGCCTTTTTAAATAATCACACTTTGGCTCGTCTATTTTGATGTTTTAAAATATTTTCATATCCTTTTAATCGTTGTTTTTATTAATAAAATTTGGTTTTATAATTGGTTTTTAATTGGTTTTTAATTGGTTTTAATTAGTTTAATAACCGTTTATAAAACAAAAGGTACTTCCTGACGATACATAATTTGCTTCTTCACTAAAGAGTACTTTCTTCCTGACATTTATCAGTCACGACATTTGAAAACTTGTGCATAGCATTCCTTTGTTTTTATTTTAAATTTCTCACTCTTTTTTTTTTTTTTCCCCTTTCTTTCTTTTTTTTTTTTTTTTTTACTTTCACCGTTTTATTTTGGATGGAAAGAATTAAAAGTAAAGTATAAAAATTTATTTGGGTAATTATTAATCATTAAATTTTTATAATTATTATGATTTGTTGATAATGATTATTATAACATAAGTTGAAAGGAAAAGGAAAATGAAAGGAAAGATGAAAGGAAAAAATAAATAAAGAATTATAATATTCACAAATATTATTTTACAAACTTGAACCATTTTTCTTAAAAATTGAATTTATTTTTAATCTAAATTTGTTTTTCATAGATTAGAGGAATTACTTGAAAGAATTATTATGTGATAAATCGAGTTAAGGTATCATTATCAATTTTATGATAAAATTAGTCATAAGTTGCTTAGAATATCAATGGCGGGCTTTATCTGCATTGGAAAAAAGTGTTTTAGGGTGTTTTTATTTCAATAACCATTACTTTTTAATGATTTATATTAAATATTGCACAACACAAATGTTACTTCATACACGTTTGTAAATTAAAATAAAGGTTTTTTTTTCCTTTAATTTTTTTTATCATAACACACTTTAGAATATTATTTTAATGGAAAGCTTTTAATTTAAATCCAGAAACTGAAACTGAAATAAGGAAATATTTTCTATAGTTCAAATGTTAGATTAGATGTGTTTCGACAGTTTAAAGAAGACCACTCTTTCCTTAAATCGATATATGGAACTAAAAAAAAAATGCAATATTTCATTTCAAGAATATATTTTTAACCCTTTATTCACCGAATTGTTTTATTACCGACTTCTCAATTTTTTTTTGAACGAATAATTAAATTTTGGTACAGAATAAACCAGACAGAAGAAAAGCCTTTTTTCATTAATGAAAATGATTAAATTTGTAATAAAAGTTTTTAAATGTGATTTTTTGTTGACATCTACTGCTTTCTATTTGAAATATACTCTTCGAGTTCTTTCAAATACTGTTAGAAAAAAATAGTCGTATTGTGAAGATATCAGCCAGATTTAAATAGTACTTTAAAGTATCGTCGGTAAATAATGGGTTAAAAACAGTTTAAAAAAATTAATTCTAATTAGTGCGAGGAAGCCATCATTTCGAAAGTAGAATTTATATGCATAAATAAATTTTTTAAAATTGATATCGCAACTCTACTGCAAAAGTAACAGCGTCCGTTCAGAGGCAGAAGGGATCGTTTTCAATTCCCTCGAAAGGACTAATTAGAGATGTTTTCTCGCCGTTCGCGAGAAAGCGACTCGTTTACGTCGGTGAAGCAATTGGGGCTTCTTTCCCAAAATTAACAGAAAGAAACCTTTCAATTAAAAAAAAAAAAAGGAGGACGTTTCTGTCTAATAGATTAAGAGGTTTTTTTTTCTGAAAAAAAAAAACAGTATTTTAAAGTAACTAACACATTTTTAAAGTAACTACACTAGTATGGTAAAACGTTTTTTTTTTTTTTTTTTTTAAAAATTCAGTCATCGTTCCTAAATGGAAAAATAGAATTTTTTTTTTTTTTTTTTTTTTTTTTTTTATCATTGATACTCGCCAAAGAATAAACGCCAAACAGAATTCTTGTTCAAACAAATTCTTACGAATAAGAATTTCAATGATTCTTCAGTTTGAATTCTCGCTAAAGAAGTAAAAAAGAAAAGAAAAGAAAAAAGATCTTTCAAGGTTGATTAATCTCTGAGTTTTGTGAAATTTGAAAAATTCTCACCAAAGAAATTTGATCATTAAACTTTTGGAAAAAAAATCGTAAATGTAGGTAAATAAAAATAAATTTTAGCAAAGTTTGAAAGTCATCAACTAGTCCTGTGACGGAACGATTTTTGAATTCTATAAAACTTCAGTCTTTTTTTTAGATGTCTCTTTAACCGTATATCTTGTTAATAAGTTAATATTCTAGAATTAAATTATTCTTTCGCTGTTTTTTAATGAATAAGATTACCAGTAAATAAATATTCAGAAGAATAAATTTTTACCCAAATTCAATTAAAATTGTGTAGACACAAATCGCGGTAAATTTGCACACGACTTACATTAGCTATTTGAAGATGCAAAAATTTAAAATAATTCTTAATTTTGAAATTTTGGGAATTTTGTATCAGAAAATTTTAACTGAGTATGCTTTCACAAGAAAATCTGTTGTACATAATTTATCAAAGGGAGCTTACTTTACCAGTTCAATACTTTTTTTCACCGAAATTAGTTCCATTAATTGGGAATGGGTTTCATTAAATATACAGAAATAATTTAGTAGCTGAATGCCATAATCATTGCCAAGACAAAGGATGAAAATAGATCGCAGATTTGCTCTTTATGTTAAATAATGATTATAAAATTTTTTACTGTACTTAAAACATTAAAAATATGAAAAATTTAATTTGAAATAAATGAAGACAGTGGTATTGTTATGCTGTAATTTTATTAAATAAAATATAATATTATACAAAAAGAGAAATTATATAATTATCAAACTAATAATTTAGGCATCTTTTTATACAAAAAAAAAATCGTTAAAATGAATCTATGAAGAGAAGCAATTAAGTTAAGCAATTAAGCATATTGCTAATCTGTAAACTTGATGTTTTAACTTTTTGACCGGATTTTTTAAAATATTTTTCCCTTCATTTTCTACACAGTTAAAGAGAATAGATCCAGAATAAGACAAATTTATTCGATTTTTTTTAATAAATAAAACCAAAGGAGGAGACATAATCGTCAGTTAAATCCAAAGAAACTAGTTTAACTATTTAAACTAATTTTAATTAGATTAGTAGGTTATATATTCTCCATTAGTAGTCAAAATGTTAAAAGCGATATATCACACCATTTCATGAAAATATAGCATCCATGCTTAGGGTTTCGGCACATTATTCTGGCCGCGGTGGCCTGGTGGTAAGGTCTCGGCTTCGGAACCGGAGGGTTTCAGGTTCGAGTCCCGATTCCACCGAAGAACCGTCGTGTAAGGGGGTCTGTTGCACGTTAAATCCGTCCTGACCAAACGTCCTCCCGCTGGTGTGGTGTGGTGTGGAGAAGGGGTGAAAGCTCAGGTGTCGTCCTCGTCATCTGCCCGCTGTTCAAAATTACGAGGTCCGTCCCAAAATAGCCCAAGTGTTGCTTCAAACGGGACGTTAATATAACTAAACCTAAACCGCACATTATTCTTTAATACAAAAAATAAATAAATATGAATCTATAAAGAGAAGCAGTTATATTAAATTTTCTGATTGCAAATTGTTAATCTATAGCTTGATGTTTTAAATTTTTGACAGCGGATTTTTAAAAATATTTCTCTTTTCATTTTCTGCGCAATTTAATAGAATAGGCTCTGAATAATGCAAATTTGTTCAAATTTTTTTCTCCAAATGATTTTTAAACCATAGGATGAAATATAATAATCAAATACCCCCCCCCTCCTTATTACGAAAAGCTAGTTTTATCAAGAAATATTTAAATTAATTAATAAAAGGTTAGTGGGATATACATGCTTCATAATAATCATGGAATTAAAGCCGAAATATCACACCATTTCAAGAAATGTAACATCCATACTTAGAATTTTCCTTTCACTATTTATTCCGTTTCCAAGATTTTTTCCATTAGCAATTAATTTATCCTCATAATTCTCTTTAAAAAAGCTAACTACTCTTAGATGATTTTAAGCTCAAGAAAAAAAAAATACCATGGACATTGACATTCATATTTATTCTATTAAACAAATGAGTTAAAAAGAAAATATGTATCAAAAACTGTTGAAATATAAAATTTTTTGATTAATGAAAACGATTATAATTCAGTGAAGTAACGAATTGATGGTTCAGATTTTAGTAATCCAAAATATAGGAACAAAATTATTATTTGTTTCGAAATATTTATATTATTTATATGAGAAGACACGTCATTTCCTTTTGCTTTTCTAAATACTGTTACGAAATTTCCGGGGTTCGTTTGGGTAGTGGAAGTGATATGGTGTGGAGAACGCTCAAACAGCAGGCGGAAGTAGAAAAAAACAAAAAACAACGACATTTATTTACACGAAGGCAGGAAAGCACAAAGACGACGAGTACACAGACGACAACTATGTACAGCAGAGACGAACACAGTAGACGACGAGTACACAGACAACAACTATGTACAGCAGAGACGAACACAGTAGACGACGAGTACACAGACGACAATTATGTACAGCAGAGACGAACACAGTAGACGATGAGTACACAGACGACAACTATGTACAGCAGAGACGAACACAGTAGACAACGAGTACACAGACGACAACTATGTACAGCAGAGACGAACACAGTAGACGACGAGTACACAGACGACAACTATGTACAGCAGAGACGAACACAG